>QLSR01000264.1:1470821-1600761 GCA_031780015.1 Citrullus colocynthis
CGCCCCCCCCCCCCCCCCGATTCTTCTTCTTCTTCCTCGCAGGTAGCGCCACCGGCCTCTTCTCTTTTCTTCTTCTTCTTCTTCTTCTTCTTCTTCCTCGCGACTGGACCGCCACCGCCGCCGCCAGCTCGATTTTTCTTCTCCTTCTCGTCGCCGCCGCGAACCAGCTGCAGCGCTGCCGCGCCGGCGTCGATCTTCTCTCTCTCTCTCTCTTCAGCACCGTCGCCGATCTCTCACTCTCTTCGGCAGCCGCCGCCGGCGTTGGTTCTCTCTTCCGCCGCCGGTTTTTCTCTCTTCCGCCGCCGGTTTTCTCTCTCTTCCGCCGCCGGTTCTCCTCCACTGCCGTTTCAGTCAAACGCTCGCCTGATTACTCGTCAACGAACCGGTAACGTTCGAGTAAGTACCTCGGACCCAAGGAAAATTTATGGCGTAATTTGGTAACACTATTGATGCTTAAGACTTATGTGATAAAAATTCTCTTAGGTGGCCGGAAGTTGTGTTGGGTAAAAAGGATTGGAGCAACTGCGAGTTAAGCCACGCTTGGGTAAGAACACTTTTTAATTTACTTGGAAATTAACTTGTGGTAAGACTAGACTTGTGGACTAATCAAAGTTGGGGAAATTTTATTCACAGTTGACCAAGAACTTTTCGACAGACTGCCGTGTGGATAAGTTAATATAATTGCTCAGGTAAGTGGTCTTACCACCTGAACCGCCTTCCCGCCATACGTTTAGTGCCATGATGAGTAAAATTTCTAAGCCCCATGTGAGATAGCATGCTTGTATGAAATACCCATGTTTAAAGGATGTATGTGAAATCGCCATATGTTTAGTTGCCTTGATCAGTAAAATTCCTAAGCCCCATGTGATATAGCATGCTTGTATGAAATTCCCATGTTTTAAAGGATGTATGTGAAATGCATATGCTTGTATTTTGAGATGTTTGTAAACAGTGCTGTTAATGTATGAATTAATGGAAGGAAAAGAGTGAGGATTTAATTGGTCATGTGTGCTGGGTAGTGGTAACTCCCCTACGTCGGTTGAATGTTCACCAGAGGTTGTGGTCCTTCGGGGTCACTAGAGGTTGTGTTCCTTCGGGTTCACCAGAGGTTGTGGTCCTTCGGGGTCACCAGAGGATGTGTTCCTTCGGGTTCACTAGAGGTTGTGGTCCTTCGGGATCACTAGAGGTTTGTGTTCCTTCGGGATCACCAGAGGTAAGAGTTCCTTCGGGGCTCCAGAGGTTTGTGGACATCCAAAACCAACTGTAGGGCGAGTATAACCAGTTCCCTATAAAAGTATGTTAGATATGCCTGTCTTATGATTAATGCACTTAAAGGACTTGGGTGCCTAGCCCGGCTCCGGTAGTGGGGTCATTTACTGAGTAATATAATTGCTCACCCTTTCATCTTATTTTTTTTAGGTAAGGGAAAAAACGTGCTGGCGAATGACAAGAGGAATCCTTGATGGCTTCACGGGACCCGTAGTAGTTTCCGCCTAGCACTGCATTTTTTTTTATGAGCTTTTGTCAAATTTTGTTTTGAGGCTTGTCTTTTATTTTGTATATGGTTTTCCTGTTCATGGAATTTTGTTGATTTTATTAGGGGTACCCCGAACCAAGATTCTTTCTATATGGTTATTCATTGCTTTTCTTGGGTTAAATAAAACAGAAATTTTCGTAAGTAGCATTGTTTCTTTCTTATTACTCAGCGTCGTGTCTTTTCTTGAAATTTGCATGCATTGAGTAATGGTTTGATTAGGATGTATTAGTCGGGTCGTTACAGATATTCTTCAACAGATCTAGGTTCAGAATCCTCATTTTCATGAATAATATCATTAGCAACATTATAAGTGAAAATGTTGTCTACAACTACATCAGTTCTATTCCATCTTCTTCTTCTCATGACATAATTTATCGAGATCTCATTGTTATCTTCATATACTTGAGTCTCATTAACATTTTTATCATTAGTCATGTCTAGGGATTCTTCTTAAATGTTTTCATTTTCAATTGAGTCATTTCGATTATTGATTACTTTCCTTTTTCGAGGATTTTTATCTTTTGAACCTATTGGTCTACCATGCTTCTGGCTACCGCTGACTTATCATTTGTAACAACTTGTTGAGTTGAGATTTCAATTCTAGATGAAGAATTTGCAGCGACTTGGTCACTTTTAAACATCTGTAAATGCATCTGGCATTTGGTTTGCTATGCTTTGTAAATGAATTATCTTTCGAACTTCCAGTTCGCATTGATCTGTACGAGCACTCAGAGAAGAGTGGAAATAGTTCTAGATAGGAGAGGAATCTAAATGCGACAACAACGACGCATTTCAGGCAATTTCCTTTTCCAACTTCTTAATTCCTCCCCCTAATGTTGAAAAAGTTGTCTCATTAAAATGACAATCAGCAAATCGTGCAATAAATACATCACTCGTCAAGGGTTCAAGATATCTAATAATTGATGGCAAATCAAATCCAACATATATTCCTAACCTCCTTTGAGTTTCCATTTTAGTACGTCGTGGTGGGGCAATTGGAACATATACTGCACAGCCAAAAATTCGCAAATGGGAAATATTTGGCTCCTGGCCATAAGCTAATTGTACTGGGGAGTACTTATGATAAGATGTCGGTCTTATGCGTATAAGTGACGCTTCATGCAAAATAGCATGTCTCCATACAAATATTGGAAGTTTTACTCTCATAAGTAATGGTCTAGCAATTAATTATAAATGTTTGGTAAATGATTATGCTAAACCATTTTGTGTATGAACATGAGCTACAAGATGTTCAATACTTATCCCAATTGACATGCAATAATTATTAAAGGCTTGAGATGTAAATTCACTAGCGTTATCAAGTTGAATGTTTTTATTGTATGATCAGGAAACTGTGCCCTTATTTTGATTATTTGAGCAAGTAATCTTGCAAATGCAAGGTTTCGACTTGATAATAAACACACATGTGACCATCTACTGGATGCGTCAATTAAAACCATGAAGTATCTAAATGGTCCACTCGGTGGATTAATAGGTCCACATATGTCACCATGAATTTGTTCTAAAAATGTAGGTGACTCAATTTCCACTTTAGCTGGTGATAGTCTAATTATTAATTTTCCTTGAGAGCAAGCAACACATGATAATTCATTTGATTGAAGAATCTTCTGGTTCTTTAATGGATGTCTATGAGAATTTTCAATAATTCTTCACATCATTATTGACCTAGGATGACCCAATCGATCTTGCCAAACAGTGAATATATCTGAATTCATGAACTTCAAGTTCATTATTGCATATGTCTCAATTACTCGTATATGTGTATAATATAATCCAGAAGAAAATGTAGGCAGTGTTTCCAATATACATTTTCCATGTGAAACAATAGATGTAATGTAGAGAATTCTATATTATTTTTATTGTTAGTTTCAACATGATAGCCATTTTGACGTATATCTTTGAAACTTAATAGATTTCTTTTCGATTTACTAGAGTACAAAGTATTATTAATTGTGAATTTTGTTCCTCTACGCAAAATAAGGTTTGCTTTTCCAAAACCTTCAATCAAGTTTACAAAACCTAATATTGTATTGACATTTGCTTCAAGCATTATCAATTTAGAAAAATATATTCTATTTTTAAGTATTGTGTGCGTAGTTGCACTATCTGCCAAACATACGTCTTCATTATTCATCTTTGAGTCAGCCAAAATATGAGAAATGTTCATGATTCTTCATTATATAAAAAAAAAAAAAAAAAAAAAAAAAAAATTAAAAAAAAAAAAAAAAAAAAAAAAAAAATTAAAAAAAAAAAAAAAAAAAAAAAAAAAATTAAAAAAAAAAAAAAAAAAAAAAAAAAAATTAAAAAAAAAAAAAAAAAAAAAAAAAAAATTAAAAAAAAAAAAAAAAAAAAAAAAAAAATTAAAAAAAAAAAAAAAAAAAAAAAAAAAATTAAAAAAAAAAAAAAAAAAAAAAAAAAAATTAAAAAAAAAAAAAAAAAAAAAAAAAAAATTAAAAAAAAAAAAAAAAAAAAAAAAAAAATTAAAAAAAAAAAAAAAAAAAAAAAAAAAATTAAAAAAAAAAAAAAAAAAAAAAAAAAAATTAAAAAAAAAAAAAAAAAAAAAAAAAAAATTAAAAAAAAAAAAAAAAAAAAAAAAAAAATTAAAAAAAAAAAAAAAAAAAAAAAAAAAATTAAAAAAAAAAAAAAAAAAAAAAAAAAAATTAAAAAAAAAAAAAAAAAAAAAAAAAAAAACCAGTACTTACAAATATAAAAGAAAAAGAAAAAAAATTAAAACATCAAACAATATTAATTCTGGACATTATCATAATGAAAGGAAGTATTTGCGACTCCTTTAATAGCATCAGGTGTCTCTTCATGAGACTAAAAAAAATCAGCAACATCCAAATGTGTTATGTTGTAATACATCATCTTGATATGCAAAGTTTGCCTCCACGTTTTTCCTTTCTCCTTCAATGAGGCTTGATCGCGATCAACTAAGTGTTTGGATGTTTGACAGGTATGAGACCAATGGCCCTTCATACCACATTGAAAGCATTGATTTTCAACAATTTTAGAGCTTTTATTTTGTGGGATTTTTTCTCTATGATCATCAGTATTTGGGGTTTTCTTGAAATTTGAATGATTATTACCACGAAAAGAATAACTATTTCTTCTTCTACCGCGATCACGACTTTGACCACGACCATGACCTCGACCTGGACCTCGACCTCGACCGTGATTATTTGAAATTACAACATTCGCTTCAATGGTGCTGCTCCAATTGGTCGAGATTCATGGTTTTTCATTAGTAGCTTATTATTTTGTTCAGCCACAAGAAGACATGATATAAGCTCATAATACTTTTTAAAACCTATTTCTCGATATTGTTGCTGCATGAGTATATTCGAGATATGAAATGTGGAAAATGTCTTCTCTAACATATCTTCATTAGTAAATTTTTCTATGCATAACAACAATTTTGAACTAATTTTAAATAATGCGGAATTATAATCACTTATTGATTTAAATTCTTGCAACCTTAGGTGCATCCAATCATAACGAGCTTTAGGAAGGATTACTGTTTTTTGATGATCATACCTTTCTTTTAAACTTTTCCATAGAACATAGAGATCTTTTACCGTAAGATATTTAATCTTTAGTCCCTCATGAAGATGATGTCGAAGGAAAAATCATCGCTTTTGCCATTTCTTGACTAGAAGTCGTATTTCCTTCTTTAATTGTTACTCCAAGATTCATGGCATCCAAATGAATTTCAGCATCAAGTACCCATGATAAATAATTATTACCACTGATATCAAGAGCTAAAAACTCTAATTTGGTAAGACTTGTCATGGTAAAACTATAACAAAGAAATGTATTTAAATTAGAAATTTAATAGACATAT
The DNA here is from genome assembly GCA_031780015.1 of Citrullus colocynthis. Taxonomy (NCBI): domain Eukaryota; kingdom Viridiplantae; phylum Streptophyta; class Magnoliopsida; order Cucurbitales; family Cucurbitaceae; genus Citrullus; species Citrullus colocynthis. Next base: position 1,476,224 of record QLSR01000264.1, read on the forward strand.
TAAACATGCATTCTAAATTATGTAGGTAATTAGCACATGTTGTATTATGTTTTTTTTTTTTCAAGTGTATGTCTAATATAAATAATATGTCAAATATATATATGTATTGAAAACATGATACTTATATAAAAATAATAATAATAAACGACATTGTACATAATACAAATTACAACGAAATTAATATATAATAATTCAAAATATACATGCCAATGGACAATTAAGATTATAAACATATCATGATACAACATGCAACGAAACTAAATATATAATGATTCAAAACATACATGCCAATGATAACGTATCATAATACATAGCAATATACCAATCTTTTTAATTAAATTATCAAGTAATGAAAATTTAGATATGCACATTGTATCAAATATTGATGGTAATTCAAATAAATAAATTGTAATGTATATATATTAATTTTACAACATACTCATATATACAAAACAAAATGATTAACAACATAATTAGATAAAAGTGGTATGCCTATTTAGATCAATGCTATAAATGACAAAAATAAGTACAACTTTAAGTAAAATAAAAAGAATTACATGAATAAAAGATCTCATAAGAAATGAACAATCATATTATACATAATGTATTATTCTCATAAGATAAAGCATAAATTAAAGAATAAGATAAATTCAATCATAATATTATGATAATTAAATAATAACTTTATATAAATAATATGTCAATATGCATCACATGTTGTCAACGTTTAAACAATATACAGTGTATATATGATGTATTTGATACATATACACTATATACATAGAACGTTCATAACACAAAACAAAAACAAAAAATAAAATTAAATCCACATTTTGCAAATGAAGGTGGTAGAGTCATGCTAATAACGTATTATGAAATAAGAACAATGCAAGATTAAAAGAAGAATAAAAGAAGTAAAGTAGATGAAATAAGAGTATAGAGAGAACAACTAGATTCAATTGTGGTGTGTCTTACAAATGCATCATACACCACTATTTATAAGACATGGAACGGTATACGTTACAATATGAATTCAATAAGAGGTTATGAAACTTTGTAACCTATGTATGTTATGGATATCTACACTACATGTTATTTATAATATATATTATCACATTTATAATAATGTGTAAATATATATTATTCAATATTAGGTTCCCTTTCATTATTTGTGGGTCCAATTTGACCTAGAAATTGGAAACATTCTGTTGTTATTAACTTTGAAGATGAAAAACTACAACCTCGACCCGACCCCAACCTTCAACTCTAAAATTTTAATTATTATTAAATATTTCATTTAATTTTATTTGTATTTTTAAATTATTGAATGTTCTTTTGTAAGATTAACTCTTTAAAATAAAAACTTACTTTTAAAAGGGAAATTATCTTAAATAACAAAACTGCTAAAAATATCTATAACTAATAGGAAAATACACTATCTGTCTGCGATCTATCTCAGTCTACCACAAATAGACAATAAAATTTTACTATATTTATAAATATTTTGATTCCTTTTAATATATTTGAAAAGAACCCCTTTTAAAATAACCCTAACCTTATGCGTGAATAAGCATTTAAACATTTCTTTTGATTTAGAGTACAATTAAATTAAAATAAATAGATTGGTTAATGACCTTCTATAAGGGTTCATTTGAATTGACTAGGGAAAAAAATATTTTATCATAAAAGTAAATATTATTTAAAGTATTTTTATAATAAATAAATAAATAAAATACACTTTGAAAACATCTAAACAACTACTAGTCAAACATCCTAATTTTTTCTAAATAAATTAATTTCAAAATTAAACACTTAAAAAGTTAATTAAATTGACTAGGAAAAAAATATTTTATCATAAAAGTAAATATTATTTAAAGTTTTTTTATAAAAAATAAATAAATAAAATACACTTTGAAAGCATCTAAACAACTACTAGTCAAACATCTTAATTTTTTCTAAAAGAATTATTTTCAAAATTAAACACTTAAAAAGTTAAACCAAACACACCCTAATTATTTGAAATCAAATAATAACAAAGATAATGAAGATAAATATTTCATCAAACTTTTAAAATGAGAATGTTGTCTCCCTGCACTAGTACAAAATTTGGCTATAATGTTAGTTGAAAACTGATATTATAGGGGTATAATGTCGACTGACAACCGACATTCAAGAATGTGTTTTACTTCAATATCGGTTGTCTTTAAAATACAATTTTGTTCCATATACTTTAAGTTTTGTTCAATTTTAGTCTTTCTATTTTCAAAGGTAAAATTTTAGTCATAATATTTTAGTCTTTCTATTTTCAAAGGTAAACTTTGTCGTCAAATTATAATATTTGAACTTTCATATTTGTGTGTTAGATCTTTAAATTTTAAAAAGTATCTAATAAGTTTCCAACACTTCCAGTTTAATTTTAATACGTCTCAAAACTTAAAAAAATCTAAAATAGATTGTTAAACTTTTAATATTGTGTTAGTAGGTCTCTAATATATTCGGAATTTAGAAAATTTAGTGGGTCTATAAAATTTTACTATTGAATTTTGTTCTTAATATAAGTTTAAACTTTCAATTGTACGCATGTATGACAAATATATGGATTTTAAAATATTCACATCAGTCTAAAGCTTATAAGATATAAATTTAAATTTTACACAAACACTGTGTAAAAGTTATTGAGCAAATTAGACACACTCAAAGACCTATTAAACACAAAACTAAAATTTAAAAGACCTCTTAAAAAATTTTAAAATTTTAAAATTTATTAAACACACTTGTAATTTAAGTTTTAAACTTTTATAACATTTAAGAATGCAATGGTAAAGTAATGCATATTATAAAGATTAAGGATGCATTTGACCAAAATTCATTTCAAACGCTAAAAATGTGAAAGAAAAAGATAGCTTTTATTTGATGATAATTATATAAAAAAATAATGTTAAAATACCATTTTAATTTCTATACTTTAAAGTTTGTTAATTTACTTTCAATAAATCTTACTTGATATTATTAAAATGATAATAATAATTTTTATGTAAGAAAATATAATATGTAAACATATTTTCAAAATTTATAGTAAAAATACTAATAAATAACAAAAACTTTTTTTAAAGAAATAAAAATAAACTAGTCGCGGATACTATTTAAGATTTATTGAAATATAAAAACTAAAATTAAATAATTAAAAGTAGACAGATTAAAATTGAACAAACTTCAAAGTTTAAAAACAAAAAATTATATTTTAACCCTATAAGTGGTTATTAAGTTTTTATTTTATTTAAAAAAACATATCTAGGTAAAAGGTAGGTCAACAAAAATCCCAAAGATACATCTAAAGCCTACCCATCCTACCTACCAAATCCCTTGAATTTGACATGCTCAAATCTTGTTGAGCTAATCTAATTCAGGTATGTTTGCATTTTCAATTGTTTAATTTAAAACCCTAAGTTATTTTGGAAAAATGTTGAGTGCTTGGGAATAAGGTTGACGAGGGGGGCGAGTGGGAGTTCCTCGTCCTCTCCTTGTAGGGAGATTTACCCTCATCCCCGCCCCCGTCCTTGCCATTTGTAGGCAGGGACAAGGGTGGGGATTCTCCGTCAAGGAAACGAGTCCCCACGGGGTCCTCACCATTTGTACACGGGGAGAGCGAGCAAGATTGAGAGAGAGAGAGAGACAAAGCGAGACATATATATATATATATATATATATATATATATATATATATATATATATAAGGGCGGTCGGGGATATATCGAGGTAGGGTCGGGGCTGGGTGAGGATACCCTCCCCGTCCCTGCCCTGCCCCAGACAGGTACCTAGGGAATCTCCCCAGTTTGACCCCATCCCCGGTCAAATTGGGCCCTCTAGTTTTTTTTCCAACCTTACTTGAGAACTAATTAAAATATATTTTGAATTATATTTTAAACCATTTTTATCAAAATAATTTAAATAAAAATAAGGCTTTCTAAAAACACTTTTTCTCAAGTCAATCCAGATGGTGATTCATCTCATTACTCATTGCCATTTATTTTCAACACAAAAAATTAAAATAAATAATAATAATAATAATAATAATAATAATAATAATAATAATAATAATAATAATAATAATAATAATAATGTTGACTAAATAAAATTAAGGTTTAACTTCCTTTTTTTGTCTTCGTGAGTTTCGAGTCAATTCCATTCATACTAAACTTTATTCTAATTGTTTTATAATTAGTTCTGGAATTTTCCATCAATAAACTACTTCAAGTTTTCATGTTTTTTTATTCAAATTTTGTTCATTTATGTGAAAATAACTACGTAGCTAATAATTGAAAGCAAATCTTTTAAGTTTGAAACTTTAATTAAATGATTAAACTAATCATTTAAATTTAACTCTTTCATCTTTGGATTCTTAGATTTATTTTGTTTTAGTTCTTGAACTATTTAGTTTAATTATTTGAATTTTTTAAAAAATAAAAAACAAAAATAAAAATAAAAATACAAGACGCGTATATTTAAACTTGTATTAGAACTACATAAATTAGCTTAGATAAGACAAATTTGATAGTAAAATTGTAGGAAAACCCAAAATAGTTCATTTATAGAAATTTACCTGAAAAGTTAGACCTTTTGAATGTCTAAAAATCAAAATGATTAATTCTATTTTTAATTCTTCAAACATTTAGAAAGTTAAAAAAAAAAAAAAAAATAATAATAATATATATTAATATATACATGCTCTTTTATTTCTCTTGATGTGTGGTGCGAGTTTGAACGAACTTGCGAGCTGTTTGGTTAATTCTATGATATGAAAATTATAGATAAGGAGTCATCATAGCTTGAATATATTTTTATATTTGCTCTTTTTAACCCCAAAACCAATAAACCATGGTTAAAAATGAGATGTAAAAAATCAGGGAGAGAAAAGATAGGTTAAATTACAATTTTTATCCTCCAATGTTGAGTATATTTGATCTGTAAAATTACAAGCATCTAAATAATATTTTTTAAATTTCACGAACCTATCGGACACAAGACTAAACGTTTAAGATTCCATTAGACATTAAATTTAAGATCTAATAGAAAAATTCTTTTTTTTTTAAAAAAAAAAATCAAAACGTGCAACATCTATTAAGAACCTATTAAACACTCTTAAAAGTTAAATAAACTTCAAAAGTTCGAGAGTCTAAACTTTTAATTTAACCAAAAGACTACTAACCCAAAATAAAAATATGGAAGAAAACATAAGCGAGTGAAGAAAAAAAAAAGGTTAAATTGTAAATTTAGTCCTTATAATTTAAAGAAAGTTAGAATTTGATTTATAATTAGAATTTAATCTCTATAGTTTGATAAAATTTTCATAAATAGTCTGTTCTCATTGTAGAGACTATTTATGATCAAATTTTAAAGATTATGTATGAAATTTTATCAAATGACTAAATTCTAACTTTTAAAACTATAGAGTCTAAACTTTAACTTTCTCCAAACTATAGAGACAAAATTCATAATTAAAATAAAAAAATTAAATTATAAATTTTTTTTTTATAATTTAGAGAAAATTAGAATTTAGTTCCTATAGTTTATAATTACAATTTGGTTTCTACATTTTAACGAAATATTCACAATAAAGACTATTTATAAAATTTTATCAATTGTAAATACTAAATTCTCAATTTAGTAAAAAAAAAAAATATATGGGAAAGTAAAGAAGAAATGCATAAATGATGAGTTAGAAAGAAAGGCATTTTGAAAATAAAGAAAAACGAAAAGGCAACAAACAACGCACGTGTGGCTCTCAAAGGCCAAAAGCTAGTGGTTGCTGACTCTTTCCAATACTAAAGAACACTTTCTCCAAATTCACTCTTAATCATCATCAAATTTAATAATTCAATCAAAAACATTGAATCCAATCTCCATCAATAATTCACTAAATTCCTTCCCTCCATTTCAATTTCCATTTGATTTCCCTTTCATGTAAACCCTAATATTCAACCAGATCATCCACCACCCCCCAAATCCGTCGCGATTTTCAGAGCCGCCGCCATTAACGACGAACAATCTACAATAATTTCATATCACAGACAGAAACATCGAGAGAAATAGGGACAGAATTTTAACATTACAATGAATTTCTTTCAATCCGCTAAAGATTCCTGACCTCCTCCTCCTCCTCCTCCTCCTTCTAGCAACTCATCCGCAACTCCGATTTCTTCTTCTACTTGATATACGGACTCTAATTTCTCCTCTTCTTTGTCTACTCTCACTTCGCTCTCCTCTTTCTTCTGATTCGTCTCCATTTCCGGTGTGATTGAGTTGAAGGATCCGAATTTCGGAGTGATCTCTGCTGAGAATCCGCAGAATTTGGTGTCGAAGGTGAAGGCGAAGCTGGAATTTGACGCCGACGTTAATTCCTCGAGATTCTCCAGAGCCGTTGGACAGTGCTTCCGGCGTTTAGGTTCTCGAATCGAATCGGGATCCTCGATGCCTACGTCACCGGAATCAACGGGGGTGACAGCCGGTGGCGATAGGGGACAGTCGACGGGATCTGGATCGGCGGCGGCGGCGGGGAAAGAGGAGCGGGAAAGTGGTGAAAGTGATAGATTTTGGGCTAAATTTTCGCGAGTTTGGGGCTCTGCCATTTTCTCTGTGGAGAGATCCAAATTCTTATTATTATTATTATTATTTTAATTTCAGAGGACTATTTAAGCATCTTCAAGATGAAATTACGAGAATGCCCTCAGTTGTATGTTGAAATATCATGTGGAGCTAACCCTTGAGTGGTCCCGCAGTTTTGACGTTTCATACAACTGGATTTTAATTTATTTTATTACATTACTCTTCAATCATTCAAACAATTTTATTAAATTCAACGTTAAAAAGTCACTTTTATGGGTGGAACTCATAATTCAATCCTTCTACTAACATTTGTATAAAAAGTTAACGATTTTAACTTATTTTCAAATTATCGATTTTTTTGGATTTTTTAGTCAATTTCTACTTCGATAAAGATCAGGATTCACGTAATTTTCTCAAATCTTATTTAATCTTCTCAATTTTTTTTTTTTAAATTTTAAAAATCACACTACAAAAGTTTTGGAAAGATAATTGGTAAATTCATTTAAATAACCAATAAATCAATTTGAAAATTGGTGTAAACATAAATTGGGCGTATGATTTGCAAGATTTTATATGAGATTTGTGAAAGATTACAAGAGGAATTTAAAAAGAGATAAGAATTGGTATAAAATTTGAAAAAACTGCATAGTATTTAAAAAAATTGTGTGGATCTCGATTAATGTCGGGCAAAATTGTACCGAAAAAACCCAAAATTATCAATTCTGGTATAATTTTGCCTCGGATGAACATCAGGGTTGGCTTTCTCAACTAAATTTTGTCTGAGATGAATTGACATCTACATAATTTTTTTCAAATATTTTTAGCAAAATTTGATCTTTAACCAATTTTAAAAATGAAACTGCAAGGTCCATTTAAAAAATATATATAATTGGTAAACCCATCAGAAGTTTGGAAATTCAGATAATTGAAATAAAAATTGAGCAAAACATTTCAAATATAAAATATGGTAAAAATAATAGAATTTGAAGAAAATAAAAAAGGTAAGATTTGGAATAAAGTTTGAAAAGATTATCTAATATTTGAAAAAATTAGGAGACACCTGGTTTATTCCGTGCTATATTTCACTGAAAAAGTCCAAAAAGATTGATAAGATGAAAAAATTAATTTTTTTATTCAAATCTCTGTGGTCAATCTTGGCCAAGATGCACTAGAAAAAACTATTTCAACAAGTTTTCAAAATTGGTGCTAGTTTTGAAAGATAAAAACTTTTGGGTGCTAGTTGTGACAATTTCCTTTAGTCTCTATACTTTCGATTAACTAACAATTTAGTCTTTATCATATAAATTTTATTCAACTTGACAATTTTTGTTCAGGACTATCAATTTACATGTGTAAGAAATTTTCATTAAATGATCTTAATGGTATTTTTCACGATATGGACTAAATCATCAACAGTTGTATATTACAAGGACTTAACTGATACTCATAAAAGTTTGTGGACTAAATTATTGCAAATTTATATGTACATGACTTAAATCTTCACAAAAGAAAGATGGTAGACTAAATTGTTATTTAGATAAAAGTTTATAGACCAAAAATTATTTTTAACTTAAATTAAAAGTTTGGTCCATGAAAGTTTTGTGTCTAATAAGTCTATCTAAACATGTTGGTTTAATTTGTGTTTAATAGTTTATGCTAAATGGATTCTCGAAGCTAAGCCCAAAGTATATTCGTCATCTTCTAAAATTAATGAATATAAGGCTTCGTTTGTTTTCAGAATTTTGTCATAGTTTTTTAGATAGAAAATATCCTTATTTTCTCACAAGTTTTTTATTCTTAAAACCCATTACATTGGATTATGAAAAAAAAAAATATAACCTAATTAATTAATTATAACTCATGATTTTTAATTAATTATTCATGTTAATATATTATTTATACTTAATAATTTTTAACAAAACCATTTATAATGGTTAGAGATTCAATTGGCAAAATTTGTTTAAGTGTTTTCTGGACATTGCTCTTTGTGATATGTGTCATCCTATGTCTCAGGTTGTTCTTCAAGATGTCTTTGCATTTGTTGTCTTAGACTGATGGATGTTCTTTTTTTTTTTTTCCAAAATATTTTTTGCTTATATGGAAAATCTTGTCTGCTTATTTCTCGCAGATTTACTGTCTTTCTTGTGTGTGACAAAATGGGAGTTAGGGTTATTTTCGTACCTTTTCTGTTGTGCATACTTAAGAAGATGTTGGTGGCTTTCTAGGTTTGATCATTCATGCAAAAATTGAAGTTGTTGTCTTGTGAGTGCATCGACATTCACAAGTGTGTCAATCTTATTTGGAAGAAGATTGCGATGTTGTTGATCTAAAGGCTTACTCGAGATCGTGCTGATTTGTTCTTCCACACCGTAAAATCAAATCTAAAACTTAGGGAGAGCCTAAGTTCGTCAAGTGGAGAGGTTTGTATTTGAACTAGGAAAGATAAAAGTCTTGGTGATAGGGACTCTCACACCTAAGGGGAGCCTAAAGCACTTAGAGAGAGAGTCTCAAACTTAGAGGGGGCTAAAATATATTCATTCACCAATACACGCACTCTTATGGAGACCTTAAGAGTCTTGAGAGAGAGTCTCACACTTAGAGGAAGCTAAGTGATTATTCAATGAGTCTCTTTGAGTGTCATTATATTTGTCATGTCATTACAGATAAGTTCAATGTTGTAATTCCTTGACATTATGGAAAATGGTAGATCACACACAAAATAACAAGTTGAGAGTAATGTCAACAACAACAGTAACAACGCTGCATTGCAATTAAGTTTGGAAAAATTGTGATCTTAGAGCCTTATATCATGCTTATAAATTGAAAAATCTTTTAGTTGAATGTAAGTTTTCCTATAAAAACCCAAGTGCAAGTTTTGATAGGGTTCTTGGAGAGTCTAGGGTCGAATAGGGGGATTTGAGAAAATTATATGTTAGGACCTTGTTGAGTTAATACGATTTTCTATAAAAAGACATTGAAAATAATACGTTGAAAGAAAACTCTACAGACAGATTAATTACAAACGAATATATACAAGTGTGAAGATGGTTGAATGAACATGGAAGATGATGAAGCGTGGAATGTGAACATTTGTCTTATCTCTAAAATGCGTGCATAGTTTCTTTTAGACAAAAGACTAACTTTATTTCTAAAGCCAACTCTTTTCTTGTTTCAGATAAACTATTTAATCACTTACTCTCTTAAGCAGTTGATCATTCTTATTTAAATCCATTTGTTCGATAGATTCATGCAAGATTTCTAGCACGCATCCAACAAAATAAACACTACTTATGCAAGAACTTAGAAGATATAAGCTTAATCCACTCAACCCAATAGGAAATTAGTTAACCATGATAGAAAATGAAAGTGATATGGTTAAGTGGAAATATGGAGCAATCCAATTTATATTGAAGAAATTGGGAGTCTTTTGAAATCACTATCTTAATACAAATAAGAATGTCTAGAAAGTAAAACAAAGTGTTGAAGAAGGCTTTCGGTGGTGGCTGTTTGAAGTATTTGCATAGGTGGGTGGGATGAACTCTCACTTTCCAAGAGGTAAGACTGAGCTCCCACTTAGAATTCCTCAAAGAGGCTCTAGGTTGATGATGGAAATGGAGGTGAAGGACATTCAGTAGAGCTTTCGCTATATCGTCCCTCGATGATCTGAAGTTGAATTCTTGCAGGCTATTTATAGACGTTCGAAAGGTAATTCTCTTGATTGCATGACACATTTGCATTTAATTTCATGCCCTATTGCGCAGACTTCTTCGCGTCACAGGTCCATTGGTTTTATCATGACTTTGTCAAATTAGTCATTCACTTGCATTTTGACACGACATTCACCACCCATGTGTTCATCAATTTTCTTCTTAATTCGTCTTGATGTCGGGTTCTTCAACACGGGGATCAACTGTTGGCTTGATCTAACTTTATCTGGCAGTATCTTTGATTGTCCTTAGCTATTTTTCGACTTCTTCTTATTGAAATCCTACATCCAAAGATATAAAAACATAATTTCTAGGATAAAAGATTTTCTAAACAGCTTAAACGCATAGTAGATCTTTTTATGCTATTATATCTTCTCAAGTTAATGCGTTTTCTTCTAAATTACTCTATTATTTCAAATAAAGAGTATAATAACCTGTATTGCTACAAGTTATCACAACAAGTTACTTGAGAAAGATGAGGAGAAGAAAATGCACAAAATTGATAACCCAGTTTGGTGTAATCACACCTACGTCAGGAAGGCTATACGCCAGATGAAAAAGTTCCACTAGTAATAGTTGAAGTTTACAAAATAAACTCAACTTATATAACGATCGACTAATACAAATATAATCTTATTATTAGTCATCAGATAAGGCTCCCCCTAAATCTGTAATCTTATTACTAGTCACTAGATAAGGCTCCCCCCTAAATCTCACGCTCCTTACAGATGAGTTAGCAAATGAGGCTTTCTCTCAATCGGCTATAGCAGTGCTCCGACTCTCACACTCTTTCCATCTCAAGGTTGAATCACCATTTGACTTAGAATTTCCTATCAAGTGAATTGCTATGTCAAAAGCAACCTGCGTATCGTTTGATCAAAACAGCGAACTTATTATTGCAAAACTACTCAACTTCACTCAGGGTTTGTTTCTTTTCTGGATACAAAACAACGATGCTCTACACAAGAGCCAATCTCATAATAACGACTTACCCTAAAACACACAAATAGACACCAATATAAAATGCCCATATTTGGAAACAAATCCAATCAACAAAGATAGGAAATCAATGCCACCACATAAGGAAATAGACTACATCATAGCCAAGAAGGAAGGAATAATCAATAAATGGTGCATGCAGGAAGTTAGAGACAGTCAAAGAAACAACAAGATAAAAGAACATATTAATTGCCAACAACCATCATAACACATTATATTAATGAATTTATCTTTCTTGGGCAGACTACTCCTAGGTGTAGGTGGTCTTTAGACCAAATGGGTTATCAAACTTTGTGTTCTCACACTCAGACGTGTGTTTTTGGAACAATTTAGGGAAATGAGATTCAAATTACTTTTGATTTTTTGCTGATTTAACCACTTTATCTATTGAGCATTGTGTCACACCCCGACTACATTAGACAAGTAATAGTGAGGAAAGAAATTAGGAATAGTGAGAGAAGAAATTAGGGCTTGTGAAAAATAAAAATATAATGTACCTATAATACATGTTAGTCGAAAACAGACATCATAAATGTTGGGGGAAAATGATATATGTGAACTGAATACACTAGCAAACTAATTACACCTCAACTTGAAACAATACTTTGAATGTAATAATGTTCAACTAACAAGATGGTGTAACAAGGCTTATGAATTGAAATAATTAAAAACCTCAAGATATTGTGGAGACTTCAATAGGTAGTTGAGACATGCTTCTGATAAGCGCTGTTCTGAAGACAATTATTTGCTCTATACTAGATGCAAGCCAACTACAACGATCGTCTCAACAGGATACAACGACTAACTCCGGTAGAACTACAACCTCGAACTACTTGGATCTGGTAAAACTTTTGGATACTTGCTCTCAACTCAACTCAAGACTGAAAGAAAAGAAGAAAGAAAGGAGATAATTCTTCAATTTGAAGTGGGATGCTACAAATGAATAAACAAGTTGTTATTTATAAGCTAGCAGCTTAATAACTTTCCAAGATACAAAATAAAATCAAATAAATACAAAATTTGAAACATTTGTTAAATTGAACTCAATTTATTTGTTACTTGACAAAAATCAAACATAACTCATTCAAATTGAAGAAACTACAAATTTAACTTTTATACATGTTAAATTTGTACATGAAATATCATTTAATTTGAAGTTTCAATCCAATTTAAAAGTTTCTAAACAATGAATTCAATCTACACAATTAAATCCATTTTTATGTTTCAATATTCAATCATTTTCATTTTCTTTCACCATATATATATATCCAATAATAAATCCAATTTTTTTCTTTGCCTAACATTGTACATGCATGCGTGCCTTTTTCTTTATCTTTTTATAGACCGATATCAAAAGCCTAATTTCTTATAGTGAGACTTCTCAAGGAAAAAAATGTAAAACAATAACACTATATTTCATGTTTAGACGTTAATTTATCATGCATATCTAAACATAGACACTAATCTTGGATATTAAACTCCTGGATATTTAATATCTACACCCACACTGCAACAAAATGGAGCTACCATGACACAATAACTATAGTCAAATTGAGTGGGTAGAAAGAAAAAAAATGTCATAAACAAGAAAATTAGCGTTTTTGGCAGGAAAAGCGGAAGTTTAACATTTTAAAATTAGCGTTTTTGGTCTCCCTCTTTTAAAGTTTGCATTTTTGTTTTTTCGTTTTTTTCATTGTTTATTAAGTCTGAAGATGGATTACATGTATACTGAAGAGAAATATTTTTTGGGAAAAAATGAAAAGTGTTGTATAATTTCAAGCTTCACAAGGGGAAAATGAAAATTTATGTACTTAAAAGAAAATTATAGAGGAGAAACTCAATAAATTCTATGTTTTGATTATGGCCATCAAACAAAACAGAAGACAGACATATTTAGATTTATATGTTTATAATAGAGCTCTTTTAAAATATAAAAAAAGTAATCAAAATATTTATAAATATAACAAAATTTCACTGTCTATCTGCAATAGATTGCGATAGATCGCGATAGACTACTATTGTCACGATAGATACAAATAGTAGTCTATCGCGGTCTATCGTAAATAGACCGTATATTTTGCTACTAGTTATAAATATTTTAAACAGTTTTGTCATTTAAGATAATTTTCCTTTATATTATAATACCTCCAAAACTTCTATTTATAATTGCATGAAAAATTTAAAATAAGTTAAAATGAAGTTCCAATTATTTTAACATAAGTTTAACACTTATTATTAAGAGTAAAAATTACGACGTATTTAATACAAACTTCATACTTCATATCCTATTTGATAAATTTTTTTTTTTGGAGTGTCGGGGGACTATTGGCCTGCTCAACATTTGAGGTAGGGGCTATTTCAACCCTATTTTAAAATTATTTACAACTCAATGATTAAAATAATTATCTCTCTCTCAAATGTTTCTGATTACTCCACCACCAGCGACTAACTTTGACGACCACCTCTAACAACCAATTTCAACAATCACCTTCAACAATCATTCTGGGTCAACTCGAACGAAAACACATTCGACGTCCAATTCTAACGATGGCTAGCTCCAATGAATACATCCGGTGACCAACTCCAACGAGACAACTATATATTTTGTTAGTTTAATAATCAATTACAATTTTTACTTATATATTTGAGATTTTTTCTTTTCAGAAAAAGAAATCTAGTAAAGAATAGGAGAAATTCAAACTCAAAGTCTCGAGGGAGCGTCAAACAAACAAAAATTTAAAAATCAAAACTTAACTCAATAATGATATTAATAGTTGTAATGAAAATCTGAATCGTAATGAAATTTCTTTAACACTCTTTACTACAAACGGGATGTAATTGTAATAAATAAATAAATAAAATTTATTGGTATCGTTTACTTTCGTATGGAAACGTAATGAAATATAGATGATTATCAGAATGTCTTTTTATATTTTAATTAAAGGGTGGTAACTAAGACTCCATTTGATAATCAATTTAGGCCTCGATTGGTAATCATTTTGTTTTTTGTTTTTTTTTATTTTGAAAATTAAGCATATTTTCTCCACATTTCATTTCACATACAATGGTTGGATTCTTAGTCAAATTCTAAAAACAAAAGCAAGTTTTTAAAAGCTACTTTTTTAGGTTTTCAAAATTTGGCTTAGTTTTTTAAACAGTTGGAAATTTGGAGATGGAAGTAGTCAAGATTCAAAATATCGATTTCGATGGAAATATCAAGACCTTAATTTTACGGAAATTTCAATGGAAATATCGATGAAATATTGATTTCGATGGATATTTATGAAAAAATTAAAAAATTTAAAATTCAAAAATCATATGTAAGAATGGGAGAAAAGAAAGATTATTTCTGTAGATTTGTCAAAAAGTTGGTAAAAATTTGCACATAAAAACTAATATTGATATCAATATCAATCCCAAACGTAACCAGATTGATGACCCTCTCCTCCGCAATTAGATTACACAATATGACTATGGAATTTGTTGTGAGGCCCACACTTGATAACCTTTATGGAAGTTTGGTAAACAAGTACAAATATAATTAATTAGGTCTCACTTTTTATATTAACATTGATGGATTATATTTTACATAGAAGTAAACATGGTGTTATTGGAATCACAAACTAGAATATAGTCTATGAATTAACCACAATTAATCATATGAAACTCAGCCCAATAAGACATTTAAAATCAAGGTAGACAATGTAAAGAATTTCATTCATAGAAAAACTCAAAATTTAACTATTAACTTTTTTAAGAAACAATTTCATTTATAGGGGGAAAAGAAAACTTTGATTTATAAAAAGGTATTTTACATTTACAGCAATAGATATATGAAATAAGGGTTGTGTTAGTCCTCCATTCATGAATGAACCAAGAAAGTTCACATTCACATTTTGAATTCCTCGAAATAAGTGGAAAGATTAGCCCATCCCATAATTTTTACTACAAAATCAAATGAGTAGAAAAGAAAAAGAAAATTGTTTAAACTCAACACAAACTAGAATCAACATAAACATGTTAGAAATTCAATTACAAAGTTAAACAAAGAAGAAGTAAAATAGTCAACTTAATGACCTGATGATAATGAAAAGCAAAAGTTATTTAGTTGAAGAAAAAGGAGAATATCAACAAAATGAGAGAGAGAGAGAGAGGTAAATATAAAATTTACACATACGCATACATATATACTTAAATAAGTAAAGTAAAATGAAATATGGGATTACAAAAGAGGGAAAGAGCTGAAGAATATTTTCTAAGGACACATCATGACCTGCAACAAAAAGATTTTCAATGCAGGCATTTGATTTTGTGTTACAAGCAAAAGAAAACATGAGGAAAATTTTTAAAAAAGTTACACAAAGGAAAGGATGGCTGCCTAACTCACCACTCACTTTTCCCTTTATGCCCCCTACCACCATCACCATGGTCATCATATGATGACGTTGTCGTCATCTATTCTATGAAAGGTCCCCTTTACCATCATATCATAATAATATAATGTACAGTTCCTTCTTCTCTAGTTACAAAGATGAGCAAACTGCATCACTTCCATCTCGTTTCACTATGATTTGATTTCCTCCACAGAAAAGAAATCAGAACTTGCAAGAAGTTCCCATCCTCTGAAGCTTTGAACCCACGCATCTCGTCTTGTCGAGTGCTTCAGGTAAAAGCTTCTCAAAACTTTCTAAGAACAGCTCCCACACGTCCCTACTCATTTCTCCAAACATGATTGCCCCGCTCTCGCTGTGAAGGTTCTGCACCGAGAAACTCTTACTCTTCTTGATCAAGCTACCGTGGTTACTACTTTTAGGAACCATGTAGTTACAGTCAATGATGTCATCCTTGTGTATGTTTTCATCGGTTTCAATGTTGGATATTGTTGTAGTCTTTGATCCAGTTGGATAATCAGGCCATGGGAGCTTAGGAACTTTTGGAGGCTTGAGGATTTCAGAAGTCTCTAGGAGTTGAGGATCGGAAACCTCTTTGTGGTGACCATCATATTTGCTTTCACTTTTGAATTTAAACATTTCCAGGTCACTGTTTTCTTGTTCGGTGTCGTGCTCGCTCGAAATGATAATCGGCACAATGGCCATAGCTCGAGCACAAAGGTTCTCTAATGCACTTAAGTTTTCTTCTCCACTGCCAAATTCCCGGGTCATCATTTCGCCAATGTCAGCAAGACAAAGCCCAAACGCTGCAGCCTTCTTCAGAAAAATGGTGCACAGAATGAGGATTCTAATGGAGGCCTCCCTTATAGCAGGAAGCTCAGATCTTAAGAGTTCTGCATCTTGGAAGGGATCAAGATTGGCAATGTACTCAAGTTCAGTCTCAGAGAAAGGAACGGAGGCCTGAGGCCAGTGAAGCCATTCAAAATACGGATCATCAAGCCACTCAGGAAGGCAAAGTCCATGATCAATTGGCACAAGCTCAACCGCTCCAACATCACAGTTTTCATGCCTTTGTTTTTTCTTCACAAGTAGATTGCCTGCATGCCTATCAATATTCAAGAGTCTTATATCAAAAATCCCTATGCGATGAACTGCAGCGACAGAGAAACTAGAGGGACCGACATCTCCGGCATCACAATCATGGTCTACGTAACTCTGGAGCGATGCAATCTTGCGCGGTGCAGCTGGAGTCCCACATGAGTTATTGACATGGAATCCAACATTAGAGATTTCCACCAAAGCTGTTGGAGGAACACCAACAAAGCCACCGTAGTCGAGCAGATAAGCTGCCAATTCACGGACACCTGTTTCACCAATCCGAATTGAGCGCTTCAAACCAGGTTGACCCATCAACCTACCAACAAACCCCTTTGGATTATTACAGGCAAATGGCTCTTCATCAACGGGCTTTACCACAGCAATGTTAACCCCACTTTCATTACGCAAGATATAGGCACCACCTAACCCACTCGACACCGGTACTGGATCAACACCGGATGCCAAAGCATTTGCAGCCTCTTCTATGACACCATGTAGCCTTGCACCACGGCCGACCATGATTCTAATTCTTGGCTTGTAGTCAACTTCTTCTACCAAAGATAGGCAGGGTGTTGAAAAGCTTCGATGTATACAAGCAACTTCAAATGCTTCTCTCAAGGAGTTGACAAAATTGTTTTGGTCAATTTCGCAATTGCTGAAGTCAAGATGGGTATAAGATTGAAGTCTACATCTCTGAGACCGGCAAAATGGCTTAAATTCACGATGCTGATCAACTACAACGGCCATCGTGTACAATTTCATACAGTTGAATGACAATTGTATGCCAATGAAAGAAAAAAATTTCACGGTTTTCCCTAAGGATCTGCTTTCCCTGGAACATCACTCACCCAATCAAAAGTGACAATCTCGAATCAGTCCATTTCTCATTTCCGAGAAGTGCATTCAGATTCAACTACTAATGACAAGAATCCAATAAAAGAATAAAAACGTGTGCAGAAAAGTATAATTTTGCAAGTATATCTATTTGATTTACTTCTAGAAATCATTGAATGAAGCTAATACATAATAATATGAATCTATTCTTGTCATATATTACTGCTTTCCCAATTCCCAATTCTTATATCCATGTTATTCATACCATTTTCAAACAAAATTTTATGGGCGCTTCAATGCATATCAAATTACCATGGTATGTCAATGTACATTTAGTGAGACATATCTCCATATATGTCAATCAGAAGGTGTTCAAACATCTAACAACATTTGCGTACTTAATCCTTAGAAGTTGGACATTTGCAGAAGTAATTATCCACAGAAAATGCTTGGACTTAACACCTTATCATAGAGTTCAAATCCACAAGACAACAATATTTATTTGATTAGAAACAAGAAAAATTGAAGAACCATGGCAGCAAGAAACAACAAGGTGGATAATTATTAAGCTTTCTTACCCATTAAGGTCAGATTCAGTTGTAAAATATCAGATGCAGCTTTGTACTTCATGCATGATTTACAAATTCATGCCGACTACCACCCAATTTTCTGGAATCCAGCACAACCTGTAGAATAGTTAGAATCAGAAAATGTAAATATCATGTAATGAAAATCAAGAGAAAGATTCTTGAGTGATATTAACAAACCTATTAACCCCACGCCCCTTTGCAATTAAAGTCACCAGAATGGTCTGAAACCAAAATAAATATAAGAAATAATCATCTCATACATCTTTAGATATAACTTATAAGACTCAGATTTCATATCCCATTTCTCAAAAAGAAAAAAACACCATTGGATGCATATAATCATCAGTTAGATTCATAAAATCTCAATACATATGAAGAAAATATGAAAAAGAGAAACACAATCTAACTCTAAATCCATGTCTTGTTCAACTAAGTTAAGGATTTTGGTCATCCTGTACACATTGTCCATGATTCAAACTTAGCACAAGTAATTCCCATGTACGAGTATCAAAGGAAAAAAAAGAAAGAGAAAACTGAACTAAATTCGCTTAACATTGGTTTTTCTGTCCATTTCTTGATATACATTTTTTTTCCAGGCAATCAAACAGAAAATTAATCGTTCTCTTATCCAGAAACTCAGTACAAATGGGAATGAAACAGTTGAATGCAAAATTATAATGTAACTCCAAAAATCTATACTCAATCATCATCCATCAGACTCATAGACATTTTCCCGGAAATCAAACAGAGAATAGACTGTTCTTCCATCAAGAAACCGAAAAAAAAAAAAAAAAAAAGTAGAAAAAAAAAAAAAAGAATAAAAGAAAAAAAAAAAAAAAATAAATAGAAAAAAAAAAAAACAAAAAAAAAACGAAAAAAAGAAAAAACAGAAAAAAAAAAAAAAAAAAAGTAGAAAAAAAAAAAAAAGAATAAAAGAAAAAAAAAAAAAAAATAAATAGAAAAAAAAAAAAACAAAAAAAAAACGAAAAAAAGAAAAAACAGAAAAAAAAAAAAAAAAAAAGTAGAAAAAAAAAAAAAAGAATAAAAGAAAAAAAAAAAAAAAATAAATAGAAAAAAAAAAAAACAAAAAAAAAACGAAAAAAAGAAAAAACAGAAAAAAAAAAAAAAAAAAAGTAGAAAAAAAAAAAAAAGAATAAAAGAAAAAAAAAAAAAAAATAAATAGAAAAAAAAAAAAACAAAAAAAAAACGAAAAAAAGAAAAAACAGAAAAAAAAAAAAAAAAAAAGTAGAAAAAAAAAAAAAAGAATAAAAGAAAAAAAAAAAAAAAATAAATAGAAAAAAAAAAAAACAAAAAAAAAACGAAAAAAAGAAAAAACAGAAAAAAAAAAAAAAAAAAAGTAGAAAAAAAAAAAAAAGAATAAAAGAAAAAAAAAAAAAAAAAAAGTAGAAAAAAAAAAAAAAGAATAAAAGAAAAAAAAAAAAAAAAAAAGCCTTAAAGGAAAACACAAAACAAAAAAACGATAACCATAATATGACTTTCAAAATCTACATTTCACTATTCCTGATGATTACGCTAATTTTCCCAAGAACCAAACAGAAAAAGCAAACGATTCTTCCATCTAAGACCCCAGTAAACAAACAAAAACCAAAAAGAGAAAATGAAAACAAAAACTATTAATCATTCTTGGGATTCATAGGAAACAGAAGAACAAACCGTTCTACCATGTAAGCACCCAATAACCATACATTAAAAACTGCATAGCAAACAGAACAACAAACAAAGCGTTGTGACAAAAAAAGAGAAAATGAAAGTGAGATGATGGGATTGATGGAGATTGAGCAGGAAATGAAAATGAAAGGGAAGTAAAGGAGAGAAATTACCTGAACACTGGTTAAGGCATTCAGGGAAATGAACAGGAGAATGGGAGCGCGAGAGAAACCAGTTGGGTCACCGGCAAAATTCAGAAAGAGAGCCCTCCCGCTCCCCTTTGACCAGTATAAAAGAAGAAGAAATTCCTCAACCCCAATGCAGTGCCCAAAAATCCCACAATCCCAACCCCTTTATTATCCCCATTTCCCACTCGGTTTCTCCCTCATCCATCGCACCCTTTTTTCGGCCATTTTCCATATTTGGCCCAATTCATACAGTTTGTTTTCCTAAACTATAACTGTCTATAACCAACCTTCTAAACCCTTCTTCCATTTTTTTTTTCCTTTCTCTTCTCTCTCTCATCCGCTTCCATGGCCGCAAGACCCTCCTTTTTTGTTCTCGTTTCCCCCCCTTTTTCTTTCTTTCTGTTCTTTTCTTCCTTTTTTTGAAAAATTTATATTCATTTCTTTGCTTTTTCTAAATTTACCAAAAAAAAAAAAAAAAAACCAACACAAAAAATGGTTGGGCTATACATGGAGCTATAGGAATATTGAAATGAGTGAACACTTTAAGGATTAAACTAAAATGAAATCGCAAACCATGGAAACAGTGGAAAATAGGATTTGAATGAAAGACGGAATGACTTTTGTATTACAAATCGGGTCCAAAACGCTCAATCCAAGCATTCATTTTGGATTACATTACAAAGTCTATCCTATTACGGTTCTCCAAACACCACTTTGTGTTGTAGAGATATTTTTAGGGATATCAAATCATAGAAACTATTCATCAAAGTTTATCAAACAATAACATAACATTGTAAATTTCAACTTGGGCTCCTTTCAAATATAGTAATAGATCGCGATGGACTATTATTTATGTCACGATAGACGCAAATAGTAGTCTATTGCGATTTATCGAGTCTATCGTATATATACCGAGTATTTTACTATTATTTGTAAATATTTTCAGCAGTTTTGTCCTTTAAGATAATTTTGATAATTTTCTTTCCCACTTCAAGGATTAAAAAAAAAAGTATATTCATTATTTTCTTTTATCTAACCTAAAAGGTTCACAATTTTTTTCAAAAAAAAAAAAAAAGATTTTACAAATCTCAACGTTGGTAAACTTTAACTTTCTCAAAATTAGGGGATCAAATTGGTAATATTTGGTGTTTAACATTTTGAAAAAATATTTATAGGCTAAATTATAATTTTAGTCTCTAACTATTAACATTTGTGTTTATTTGGTCTAAACTCTAGTTTTGAGGGACCTTTTAAATTCTTTCTTAAAAACTCAACGATTAAAATGACTAATTTGTAATATCAGGGACCAACTGCGCCTATTCTTAAAAACTTAGAAATGAAAATGGTATTTTTCCCTTTTTCCATGTCACTTGATTTTTATTTTATCCCATTCCCATTGACATTAAGTACATGATTTAGACCTCATTTATATTCCCATTTTTTCTATAGTAAATATTTGGAATTTTAAATTAGTTAATAAGATTTATCATCATTTATAATAGTTTAAATTATATCAAATTAATTATAAATAAATAAATAGTCATAAAGACATTCTGGAAACATTATCTAAATTTAAGACAATTCTAAATAGAATTCCTAAAAAACAAACACAGTTACAAAATATTCTCAAATATCTTAAAAAAAATATTCCTATTATGTCAGACATCTATAATTCTGTATATTTATAATTTCAGGCATCTAAATTATGGTTATCTACATTCCAAAAAAACAAACGGCCCCTCACAATCTATCTGTATTTATAATGATACTAAGTTATATTTGAAAATATCGCTAACAATTTTCACATTTTAAATAATTATTCAATGTGATTTGACATTAGAAAATACTAAAAAAACAGTAAAATATTAACTAAAGAAAGTTGAAGATTTTGTCTAAAAAAATTTTGAAGATTATTTTTGGGTGCATATGCAAAAGTTTGTTAGTAGAGAAGATTATATATATATATATATTTTGAAACATTGTAGAGAAGATTTTTAGAAGGATAAAAATAGAGATTATCGAAGTTTGATAGTAGTGGAGGCGGCAAATGTTTTGGGAATCCATTCTCAAAAGCGATTAATTACATTATTTTGCTTATAAAAGGTAAATGACATACTGATTTTCTAAAAATACAAGTAGTGGATTTTCTTTAATTGTTACAAATAATTTGAGATAATATTATTTAGGTGTCAATGGATAGATATGACATTAATTATTATTTCAAAAGTTGATAATTTCATCCTTGATCCCATGTTAAACTAAAAATAATTAATTAGGCATGAATAGGGATTGAAATGTCACACACATATATGCGTATATATATAGGTTAAATTATAATTTTAGTCCGTAAATTTTTAAATTTGTATCTATTTGGTCTT
Organism: Citrullus colocynthis; assembly: GCA_031780015.1. Taxonomy (NCBI): domain Eukaryota; kingdom Viridiplantae; phylum Streptophyta; class Magnoliopsida; order Cucurbitales; family Cucurbitaceae; genus Citrullus; species Citrullus colocynthis. The sequence continues at coordinate 1,498,680 of QLSR01000264.1, forward strand.
TGAACATAAAGCTAAATCTTTGATTAGCCCTTTAAACTTTCAATTGTCTTTCAATTATGTCCAATAGATTTCTAAAATTTTAATTGTGTCTAATAGGTATCTGAACTATCTGATTTTTTTTTTAATAATTTGCGGACTTACTAGATAGAAAGTTGAAAATTTAGAGTCAAATTAGACATAAAAAATTAATTTTATATCTAATTTTATGATTGATTTTTTACAATTTTAAAAAATGTTAGTGACATGTTAGACACAAAATTAAAAGTTGAAGGTTCTAGCTATTAAATATTTTTAAATTTTTGGTGATCTTTTTGACACGAAATTAAAAATTCAAGTACCTCTTAAACACAAACTTGAAATTTCAATGACTAAATTTGTGGTTTAATTCATGTAATATGTTCTAAATTTCCTCAAGTAAATTTTCATTTAATGATGATAAATTTTATAAAATAATTTAAAATTCTAGTTACCATAGAAAAAATGGGAATGTAAATGAGGTCTAAATCTTTGACCTCATGTACTTGATGTGAATGGGAATGGGATAAAATAAAAATCAAGTGACATGGAAAAGTCAAAGCATGGGGAAAAGTGTATATAGTGTTTAGAAAATAAATAATTGAGAAAAATACAATTTTCGTCTATGAATTTTTAAGAATAGGTGCATTTGGTCATAATATTTCAAATTGGTCATTTTAATCATTGAGTTTTCAAGAAAGGGTTTAAAGGTCCGTCAACTAATAAATCTATTAAATTTAAACATAAAATTAACTGAATATATGATATTACAATATTGGCACTCAACATTTGCAAACTGGCTACTCTTACTTTTGCTTCTGTCTTTATCCATCGGACCTTTAGTCTTACTCCTCCTCCTTCTTTCAGTGACGAGAATATATGACCATGAAGAAGAGCCCTGTGACTTTCTTCTCATCTACTCGTTCAATACACTGTTTTTTACAAAGTCCATACTCAAAACTCCATTTGGGGTTGAGTTCGATAAGGAAGTTCTAAAAGTCTCCCATGAGTCCGGCGATATACCAAGGACCCATAACCCATGTATCTCATCCTCAAACTTGATATTCATCCTATATAACTAATTAATAATACCTTGGAATATATTCAAGTGATCTAACATGGGTGTTCCATCTTAATACTTCAACGCCATCATGTGATTAGTTAGAAACATTTAAGGGCACATAGTGACTCAAGCATGTTCCACATACTTCGTGCATGAGTTTCTTCACCGATATGGTTTAGAAAATTATCTTCTACCTAAAAGTTTCATAATCTCTCACACTTTCCTATGGCATAAATCTCATTCCTTATCAGTTTTATCGGCAAACTTCTCTTCTGAAAAAGATTGGAAGATACAAAGCATTCACATATAAAATATCTTCCATCTTTCTTTTCCAAAATGGATAATTTGACCCATTAAGGGTAACCATCTTAGCTGTACTAGTACCATATTCAACACAAGTCAAACTCAGTTTAACCAACGCTCTAATACCACTTTGTTGGGATAAACACTATTTAATTTGGATCAGTTATCCCCTCTTGTGTGAATCTAATAGGATATTAATCAACAAGAAACAATAATAATTATCAAACAATAGACACAAGCGATTTTAACGTAGAAAAACCCTCTCGATGCGAGGAGTAAAAAACCACGTGGCAACCAATTACCTACTATATCTGACTATAGGTAGCTCCAAATGAAATATCCATCGTCCAGATTAAAGACCCTTGTGTCAAGAACACACTGTCAACATTTCAGCTCAATCGGATCACATATTGATCCCCACGTGGCTCACAGATTGATGATCCCCACGTGGCTAAAAATTGTTGCTGGTTGGAATGAGTTTTTTTTTTTTTTTCCATTTTTTACTGTTGTTTTTATTCTCTCTTTGGTCTGCATGTACACCTTAATGACTGGCTGTAACAACCCCAAATCGTTGGGGTAAATCCTCCTAGTAAATAAGTTTAAGTTATTATGTGTGAAAAGAAAAAAAAATAAAAATATAGTTATCTTTATGTATTCATGCCTTTATTTAAGCTAAGATGGAAAATTTCGAAATTTGAGCTAAGGAAAAATTTGGAATTTAGAAAAAAAAAAAAAAAAAGATAATTTTATCTTGGGGCAAGTAAAATAAGGTGATTAATTTTGGTGGGATTGGATAATTGAAGTAAATCTTGGTTGTAGAAGATTTTATTTGATTTTATTTTGTTTGGTTGGAAAAGAAAAGGGGAAAAAGAGGAAGGAATAGGGAATTAGGGTTTTTTATAAATAGGCCTCGATTTGCGTGCCAAAATAAAAAAAGAAAAAGAAAAAAAAAGGATTTTCTCCTTCCCTCGCGTGTGCGCCCCCCCCCTCCGGTTCTTCTCCAGCGCCGGCTTCTCTCTTCTTCTTCTTCTTCTTCTTCTTCTTCCTCGCAACTGGACCGTCGCCGCCGGCTCGTTTGTCTCTCCTTCTCGTCGCCGCCAGCCGCGCCGTCGATCTTCCCCTGCTTCCTCGCGGACCTTTTCAGCGCCGATCTCTCTCTCTCTCTGCAGCGCCGCCGCGACCTTTTCAGCGCCGATCTCTCTCTCTCTCTCTCTCTCTCTTCAGTGCCGGTCTTTCTTTCTCTCTCTTCGGCAGCCGCCGCCGACGCCGGTTTCTCTCTCTTCCGCCGCCGGTTTTCTCTCTCTCTTCCACCGCCGGTGCTCCTCCGCTGCCGTTTCAATCAAACACTCGCCTGATTACTCGTCACCAAACCGGTAACGTTCGAGTAAGTACCTCGGACCCAAGGAAAATTTATAGCATAATTTGGTTAAACTGTTGATGCTTGAGACTTATGTGATAAAATTCTCTTAGGTGGCCGGGAATTGTGTTGGGTAAAAAGGATTGGAGCAACTGCAAGTTAAGCCACACTTGGTGGACCAAGAACTTTCCAACAGACTGCCGTGTTGATAAGTGAATATAATTGCTCAGGTAAGTGACTTTACTACCTGAACCACCTTCCCGCCTTATGTTTAGTTATATGAATTACCCATGTTTAAAGGATGTGTGTGAAATTGCCATACGTTGAGTTGCTGTGATGAGTAAAATTTCTAAGCCCATGTGATATAGCGTGCTTGTATGAGATTTCCCATGTTTTAAAGGATGTATGTAAAATGCTTATGCTCGTATTATGAGATGTTTACAGCGCTGTTAGTGTATAAATCCATGGAAGGAAAGGAGTGAGAATTTAAATTGGTCATGAGTACTGGGTAATGGTAACTCCCCTACGTGGGTTGGATGTTCACCAGAGGTTGTGGTCCTTCGGGGTCACCAGAGGTTGTGTTCCTTCGGGTTCACCAGAGGTTGTGGTCCTTCAGGGTCACCAGAGGTTGTGTTCCTTCGGGATCACCAGAGGTTGTGGTTCTTCGGGGTCACCAGAGGTTGTGTTCCTTCGGGTTCACCAGAGGTTGTAGTCCTTCGGGGTCACCAGATGTTGTGTTCCTTCGGGTTCACCAGAGGTTGTGGTCCTTCGGGGTCACCAGAGGTTGTGTTCCTTCGGGTTCACTAGAGGTTGTGGTCCTTCGGGGTCACCAGAGGATGTGTTCCTTCGGGTTCACTAGAGGTTGTGGTCCCTCGGGATCACCAGAGGTTGTGGTCCTTCGGGATCACCAGAGGTAAGAGTTCCTTCGGGGCTCCAGAGGTTTGTGGACATCCAAATCCAACTGTAGGGAGAGTATAACCAGTTCCCTATAAAAGTATGTTAGATATGCCTGTCTTAAGACTAATGCACTTAAAGGACTTGGGTGCCAGTATAACCAGTTTCCTATTGAAGTATGTTGATATGCCTGAGTAATATAATTGCTCACCCTTTCATCTTATTTTTTTCCAGGTAAGGGAAAGAATGTGCTGGCGAATGACAAGAGGAATCCTTGATGGCTTCACGGGACCCATAGTAGCTTCCGCCTAGCACTGCATTTTTATGAGCTTTTGTCAAATTTTTGAGGCTTGTCTTTTATTTTGTATATGGATTTTTTTTTTTTTTTTTTTTGTTTTCTGTTCATGGAATTTTGTTGATTTTATTAGGGGTACCCCGAACCAAAAATTCTTTCTATATGGTTATTCATTGTTTCTTCTTGGGTTAAATAAAACAGGAATTCCCGTAAGTAGCATTGGTTCTTTCTTATTACTCAGCGTCGTGTCTTTTCTTGAAATTTGCATGCATTGAGTAATGGTCTGATTAGGATGTATTAGTCGGGTCGTTACACTGGCGGCTGCTAAAATGTTTTAATTAAACCTAAAACAACCTAATGCCCAGGTGGGTCTTTCACAAATGTGAAATAACCCAATAAATGGTGTGTTTGAAATACCTTTTCAAGTGTTTAATTTAAAAAATAAGTCATTTTCAAAGAAATAAAGTGTTTGGCATAAATAGTTTTTTTGAAAGTCATTAGTGTCTTTATTTTAAACTGTTCTTATCAAAAGTATTTAAATGAAAATGAATTTTTAAAAAATATTTTATTTTCTAAATTAATCCAAACAAGCCCATAGTCTTCCAAGTCTTGCAGTCAAATCCTTTTTTGTGGTCAAGAATCGTGAAAATGTGAGAATGAAATAGAAGGTGAGAAATTTTCTCTTTGGAATTTTTAAAAAAATGTTGGTCTACAATGTGCTGGGAAATTTTAGAATAATTTAGGGTGTGTTTGTCGCGCAAAGTTGAGTTAGTAATAATTATATGGGGAGTTAGATTTTTTGTGCTTGGGGTGCAGAGTTGGGTGAGCTGGAATGTCTGTTTTGTGGTGCTGAGTTGAGTTAGAAAGTCTCTGTTCGCGGTGCTGAGTTGAATTGAGTTGAGTTGAGGTATCTGGTGCAATTTGCTTTTTAAACAAATGGATTCTATATCATTTTTTTTGTTTTTTTTTTGTTTTTTTTGGTATTTTTTCTGTTTGCATTTTCTTTTCTTTTTTGGTTTTTGTTTTTCTTTTCCTTTTTCTTTGTTTTTTTTTTTCCATCTGTATCCCCATTTAAATAAAAATTTAAACCTAGAAAATGGTTAATTTTTTCCCATTCTCAAAACATAATAAATTCATACAAAGTAAAAATACAATCTACATAAATTTGGACAACAATTTTTCAACACTCAATTTACTTAACGAATATATTTATATTTTTTATTCCTCGGCTCGAAAACATGTATGAAATAAAGAAAAAACTTTTCACAACATATTTAGCTCTCAATCATAAACAAACAAGAAGCGAATAAATTGAACATCTTTTTGTTGTTCTTTACTGAAAAAATGTATCATATTTTCACCATACAATCATAACACTCAATTGCATAATCATTTTGTTCACATCGCCAAATACATATCATGCCTTTTTAATGTGAAAAATTTATGACTCTTAATTCGCCAATTCTTATTTTTTTTGATAACTTAGAAGTTGTTTGTTTGTTTGTTTTTTTTTTTTTTGCTTTTTTTTTTCTTTTTTCTTTGTTTTTTTTTTTCCATCTGTATCCCCATTTAAATAAAAATTTAAACCTAGAAAATGGTTAATTTATTCCCATTCTCAAAACATAATAAATTCATACAAAGTAAAAATACAATCTACATAAATTTGGACAACAATTTTTCAACACTCAATTTACTTAACGAATATATTTATATTTTTTATTCCTCGGCTCGAAAACATGTATGAGATAAAGAAAAAACTTTTCACAACATATTTAGCTCTCAATCATAAACAAACAAGAAGCGATTAAATTTAATATCTTTTTGTTGTTTTTTTTTGTTTTTTTTGGTATTTTTTCTGTTTGCATTTTCTTTTCTTTTTTGGTTTTTGTTTTTTTTTTCTTTTTTGGTTTTTGTTTTTTTTTTCTTTTTTTTTTTTTTTTTCCTTTTTCTTCTCCTGCATCTTCTTCTTCTCAGACTTCTTCTCTAGCTTCTTCTTCCTCTTCTTCAACACGATGAGTCAAAACTTCAACACGACCAATTCCAATGAGCGTCAGGGAGAGAGTGAGAGCGAGAGCGTGAGAGAGAGCGAAAATGAAAGCGAGAGAGAGTGAGTGAGAGTGAGAAGGAGTAATGGCAGAGATGCATGATGGAGAGAGAAAGGGAGAATAATTACAGGGGTTGGGGATAATTAAAACGCGTGGAAAATTGTATCGGTAAAATGGTGGGTTACTAAACCTACCGTTTTTCTTCTATTGTCAAACAAACGTGGGGTTCATTTTATAAAACCCACCCAACACAACTCAAGTTGGGTTATCAAACAGCCCCTTAGTGTGAATTAGAATTTTTAGTATGGGTCGGGGAAGAAGATCCATGAAATTGCTTCATTCTAATGAAAAATAAGAGAAAAAGATAGAAGAGTAAGAGGGAGGAGAGAGAATAAGAGAGAAAATAGAGGAGAAGAAGAGAGAGGAGGAAGAAAAAGAAAAGAGGAGTATCCAAAGATTATATATATATTCCAAGTCATCTTACCACATCATATATATCACACCCTGCACCGAGCCACCCCTCTCTGTAGCTCGAGTTGGGACATGACGATAGCAGATGTTGACCCTCTGCAACATCTACCATCAAACCTTTACCCTTTTTCGAATCTAACATGTGCAACTTAGATAGGCAGAAAGAAAACAAACTCATATAAAACATGCATAATTTAGTATTACAACTGTTTAACAAGTGTGTTAACAAAAGACATGCTCATAGTTCCTTATTTTAACTATCATCTATAGGTAAATTCACACTATTTCTCGACAGACCTTGACTTCGCACAGTAACGAAAATTCGGTTGCTACCTGGAAAGAAAAACATAAGAAAAGAATAAGTTTCATGAAGCCCAGTGAGTTGTCAAATAAACTAGGGTTCAATCAACCTTTTCTGCATAATAATAATCATGATAACCATAATAAGAATCATACACAAGTACATCTACAACTATATCAAGCTTATATTCAAACCTCCCTCGTAAGGTCATTCTCCGAATCTATTTTCCATCTGGCACCTTCGGCACAACATTACCTTTGTTTATTCTGCTGGCTCACACAACTCAGCAATCCTTACTAGTTTGTCCTGTTGGGCAACCAGGCTTAGCTAATCTCATCATTTCTGTATTCGTATGTCCCTTATGTGCACATAGTCTTATCTTCGAGGCTCAGGAGCTAGGCCCATCGGCCCCCTCACCATCTTTTCAGGTACTTCTCGTAAGCTCAAGAACTAGGCTCTGATTGCCCCTAACCCTCCCATGAGAAAACCTCCGCCACATGCTTAGAAACCAGGTCTTCCCGCCCCTCTGACCATCATGTGCAGTATCGAATCTCGGTCCCAGTCTTAGCCGTAATCATCAATGTCTTCTCAAGGTCCTTTGGATTGGAATACAATCTATCTATCGATGCCTTTGTATAATCCTTCAGCATCAAAATTAGAACCTAATATCCAACAAGCTCGATATACTATATACTATTCAATAACTTGCCTAGCATGCATACTACATCAGGCTATCATGCTCGATATATACACTATCCAATACCTCATTATAGCATGCATGATATCACATAATCATGCTATCAAATATAAGTCCATAGGCATGTTATTAACAAGTATTGACAAGAAATATAACTTAGTTCCCTCACAAAAGGAAATCAATCACTCATAGTGAAAGTAGTCTCATGCTTTAGGGTTCTTTCCTTTGCCTTAGTTCTGACCCTTCTTAGCTTCTCCTGAACTTCTAGAACTAAGAAAACAGCAATTGGGAAACCTCAGAAACCCTAAAACAGCTTCTTGGACGCTAGAAAATTCTTCCTTGGTCGTAGAGGACTCCCTTGGACGCAGAGCAGAATGCTTTAGACCTAGGGTAGCTTTTTTCTCTCCTTACTCAACTCAATTGGACGCAGGACAACCTTCTTGGATGCCTGAGGCAGCTTATAGACGCAGACAACTCTTTGACAGCAAGGGAAACAACTCCTCGGATGCAAACTTACACTTTTTGGACGTAGAGCTCTCTCCTTCAACCTTCTTCCTCTCTTTTCTAGTGAAAATCGAGTGCTTGGTGGTGTGTGGGAGCTCATCTACCCTTTGGCCCTATTTATCGAAGTTAGGTGGCAAGCCTTGTCATCCAACCTTTGCCCTAAGCTTGACAATTAATTCCCACATGTCACTATGCATGAAGAACACCCCATACGTCCAACCAAGTGTTTCCTTGCATGGTGTTCTTGTCATGCATCCCGACACCTCCTCCTTATGAAGTGTTATGTCCAAATGCAGCCACTTAGCACCACAAATACTCAACCATACGTCCAACTTAGTCTCGGGATGGGACCATGTGTCCAACTTCCCTCAACCATGCGTTCATGGTGACACTTTTGGGATTTGGCTTCTTTTGCTTTTTTTTTCTTCTTCCAACCTTCCTATACCTAGCCAAATTTTCCTTGCTAAAACCCTCCTATGAGTCCAACACTCTTCATATGCATCCAACATTGTTCCAAGAGTTAAACTCTTATCCAAAATCTCCTCCTTTAAGAGGTATGCGTCCAACTAGTCTCGAGGTTCCTGCACTTAGTTAAATTTCTACTCACAAAGCTTACTATGCTGTGGTTTCCTCCAAATCTCTTAGGTATGCGTCCACCACCTTTTCTTCTCTAATCCATGAGTCCAAGACTTCCATCAATGCCCCATGGACTCCTTGGTCTCTCACCTATGCGTCCATGGTGTGTCTCCCAAGTCCATGCTTCCAATTTTCCTCTCCTATCCCTTTCACACTTAACCATTTTCCAACTATGTGTCCAACCCATCTTTTCCTTCTTTAGGGTTGCTTCTCAACTCTCCAAATCATCCAACACTTGGCCAATTCTTCCTGGAAGAATGACCTATGCGTCCAACCCTAGGTAGGATGAGGTTTCTCCTTCAACTTTTCTCCATGCAATCACCCATCTTTCGAAGACCTAGGTTTCCTTCCAACTTTTCAACACTTGACCACTTTTCTCCCAAAATGGGTCATCATACGTCCACACTAACCAACCATACATCCAACATGGTGGTTCTCCTCCCAAGTATGTGTTCAACTCATAACTAGCTTCTAACTATGTTTCCAACTCTTCCTTCTTTAACACTTAGTGAGATTTCCTCTCTTTTTCTCCAAGCTATGCGTCCAAGCCTTGCCTTCTCATAGCATAGTTAAGTTCTCCAAGCATAGTTGTGACACTTAGAAGATTACCTTAGCTCATAGGCCACCTTGTCATCCAAGACTCGAAAATCACTTTACGTGGTTTTCTTCCAAACTCACTTATGGCTTTTTCTCAACCCAAAACTCAAGTTGGCACAAATACTTTTCTTCCACTTCTTCATCTCAATGCCTAGTGTCCCTTAAACTGGCCAAAATTTGGCTAACTCCACAAGTCCAGATTTTCTAACTTAAAATTTTTCTAACTTCACAAGCTTGTGATCCAAGTTTACACCCTTTATCCTAGTATCTTTTTTTTTTTATGTCTCTTAAGCAACTAGGTCAAAGGTTAGGGTGTCAAAATATACTTAGTTAATTTATGTTTAAATTTAATGGATTTATTAGTTAGGAAACTTTTTAAACCTTTTCTTGAAAACTGAGGGACTAAAAGGGTATTTTTCTCAAAATAATTTGTATTCATATAAAAAAGAGATGCATTATATATAATTTATTATAAAATAAGACTAGTGCAAGAATAAAACAAGAACAAAAAGAATTAAAGTAGAGAGAAGAAAGTAGAGAGAACAATTGAACTTAATTGTTGGTGTGTGTTACAAAGGCACGAACATGGAATGGTGTATGTTACAATATAGAATTCAATGAGGTTGTATGTTACAACATGAAATACAATAGGAGGCTTATGATATTTGGTAACCTATGTATGTTATAAATGTCTACACTAAATAATATATGTATAATACTTCCCCTTAGATTTTCATATTATATAAAATAAATGTATTGTTAAAACTTTACTAGGAAAAAACCCAATGGAAAAAAAATCTTAGTGAAGGAAAAATAGTACATTATTTATATACTTTAATGATCACCTCATTAAAAACCTTGCTAGGAAAAATCAATAGGAAAAACCATAGTCAAGGGAAAAAAAGCGCAATAAGTTTACTCCTCCTAATAGAAACATCACTTGACATCTCATAGTTGTCACATTCAAATGTTGTGTACTAATTTCTCAAATGTTGTTATTGATAATATCTTCATGCTAAATCTGTCAAGTCATCTTTTAAAGAAATTTGTTGGATCATGATGCCACCATTTTCTTCAAGGTCATGAACGTAGAAGTTCATCTGCGATGTTATCTTCATATAATAGCATTTATGGCTAGCCTCATGAATTATCAGGATTTTAGTCATTATTATATTTTGCTTCATAAACTGTCCTAATATAAAAATGCTTCTCCATGTACTAATTAAGTATCCTGTTTAAGATCTAGCTCTTATGGGTTAGATAAATAACTTACATATTCACAACCAACTAGATCATGATTATATTTATTGGAAAGAAGATAAATCAATGTAAACTAATTCTCAAATGAAACATAATATATGTTCAACTTTACTTCAATCTCTTTCTTTTGGAGAAATATTATATTTATGTAGCAAAATTACTAAAAAAAATACCATAAAAGGTAGTGTGTGACTAGAAAATATATAAATACACTTATTTCTAAAAAATTATGTGTCACACCCCCTCCCAGATTCCCTTCCTAACCTAGAAGTAGGTGCGACCTACACACACATTCGTCATCATATATCTTTAAACATAAATCAATACCAGATCATTATACAAAGCTTTAAGCAAGTGAAACATCATAAGTTAAACATAATTTCTAAATTCAGATTTCTCAACTCATAATTTATCATAACAGGTATTTATTCAGCATACAGTACAAAAACCCACTCTCACCACAAGGATCATGTATGACAAAACATGTACATAAATTGAGTATTTACAACTATCCCAGAGAACTAATGCAGAGTAAGTCCAGATGAGGATCTTTTGTAGGCTAGGCGTCCCGAACACGCTCGCTACCTAAAATGAACAACAATAAACAAGAAAGCGTGAGCCTAAAGCCTAGTGAGTGACTAAGTTATCCAATTAAAATTAAATCCTTGAGTTAATACTAATCATAACAACTACTATATATTTTATTAGTACAGATTCTTAGGTCACCCATGCCATTTAACAATATAACATAAATATCTTTCCAAGAAGTAGCGGAGCAAAGCTCAACGCTATTAACCTCATAATTCAATTCCTATTATTCATATATTCACATGCCTTCACATTTCGTCCCTCGGCATTTCAACTCTCAAGTGCTTTCTCATATTGTTCCTCAGCATTGAGTTCCATATTAATCCATTGCTCAAGTGCTTTCACTCGTTGTCCCTCAGCACCGAGCCATCATGTACTGGTTTTCCATATGCCTTCTCACAAGGTCCTTCGGCATTGGAATCCATCTCAATCAATTTCTCAAGTGCCTTGACCCATGGTTCCTTAGCACTGTGTATCATATATCATATCCCCATAGGCCTTCACACATGGTCCTTCGGCCGTGGATTGTATTTAGATAACACACATACAGAGTTTATATGACATACTTGTTTTCACTTGCACAATGTTAGAAATAATCCTTGGATGAAATAGAAAGTCACTCACGATTTGTCTTAGGCCCCGAGCGGATTATATGCTTTTCCGAGCTCTTCTTGGCCTGTCAAACACATTTCTCACATTAGGTTTTCTTTGAACTCCCTTTCCATAATCATTAAGTATGCATATTCATATACCATTCTCACTCCATCACTGAGACTCTCTTTTTCCAATGTATTCATAACTAGTGATACTCTGTGTCACTAGCGAGACTACCAGCGAAATCACACCACTAGATACTGCACTAGCGAAACCGGAGTGAACTAGACTAGCGAGTTTACCTTAAGAAGCGATACCCAACGAGACTTCAGCGAAAGTTGTGAAATGCAAAGCTCTTTGCGTTATCAGTGACACTCGTTCCGCTGCTCACTTTCCAGCTCCTTAGCGATACCACTGTCTAACGACACCTGATATCACTGCTTCTTTTCTTCCCTTCTAACTCTTCCTTTCTCCTGCTAAAAACCATATTACAGCCAAAATCAGAACTTCCCCTCTTCTACAATCTTGTAAAGTAGTGAGTTTCCTAACTTAGCTCAAAATTTCAGACCATAACTCTGCTTCATTTGAGAACTATTCCCAAATGACTTCGCCTGCCTTGAATTGTCTAGCAATTCAACTCCGATTACTTCCTCCTAGAGATTAACACATTTTTGCTCGGATTTAGCTTAAACATCCTTCATGGAAGTTGCTAAGAATTAAATCAACTTACTAACCTCAAAATTTCAGTCCTAGCTTCAACTTCCTCAGCTCACTCTCCTTCAAATACCGATTGGTGTTCAGATTTATCAACAACAATCAAGCTTCTGGTTCCAGCTTCAAAGTCACCATGAAAATGATCTGGTTTCTACTTGAATTCAATATAAACACCTTCTTCCACCTCTCCTCTTTGTTCGTCTGCGAAATAGAGTCAATCTGAGTTCGAAAGTATGTCCAAAAGGGTTTAATTATTCGATGCACTCATTTATACGTCAATATAAATCACTGACTTACCAGCTCTACCATCATCTTCCTTATTGAATTAGCCAACGCAACCTTCTGCGCATGGTTTCGGCAACGCATAGTCTCAACTTACCATGCCACTGATTGCTCAACGCTGAATAGCCGACTACCGCATGGCCCTCTCAGCCCCTTTTCCATGCACCAATGCATACCACCCTTCAACGCATAGGCCATCTCAATGCATAGCAATGCTAACTTCTGGCACATAGTAGCCTTCAACACATACTTCTACTAACGCCTATTGCACCTTCCTTCCTTCACATCTACTTCCACGCCGAGCTGCCCTTCTCAACGCATGCCTACCAGAGGCAACTCTTGTCAAGCTTTAGACATACCCTTAACGCATAATCACCCATCACATGGCCAACACCTAGCCATTTTTGCTCTCACACAACTCGGCCAATTTTCTTTACTCAATACCTGTCCCATAGTTTCTTCTTACTTACCTTCTCTTAATGACAAGTACAGGGCTTACACTATGGTTCTGCATAACTTAAAGTTCTTCATTATCATATCCTTAGATTGGATGATATATTTTTTTCAAAACCACCATAGGATTGTTCAATGATGTAACTAGTCCATATAAGATTTTGCATAAGTTGATGCAATCTTATATGGTTTATGCTTTATTTATAAACTAAGGCAAAATTTTGTTTTTTAGAACTTTCATCTCAATTTATTTCTTAAAAAACTTTATTGCCTTTGAAATCTCTTCAAGAGTTTCCATTATATATTCAGATCATTAACGTATACATATATAGTAAATCTTGACTACGACTTCTTAATAATACCATACGGACAAATAGAGTTATTTTATCTCCTTATTTCAACAAATATTTAATAGGATGATTATATCACATTTGTTAGGAATGTTTTTATAAGAATCTCTGTGATAAATATAATTCTCTAGTATTTGAATTATATCATTCTTATACTTTTAATTCTTCAAAGATTTTCATAAATTAAATATCATTTATTAAGAGATTCATATAAATATGGTATGACTACATCCTTAAACTATAAGTTAATCTATTCATACACAGTTAGATGAATTAGATATCTCATGGTATTGTATCTACCATTAGAGACTATGCTTCCTCATAATCAATGCCAACATTCTTTGTGAGAATTATTGTGGAATATATTTTGCTGTGTATCTTGTGACCTTATTTTATTTACTTTTCTTACAAATACTCACTTGTATCCCAAATGTTTGACATTCTCTAATGTCTGAACTACTAGTCCTCGTAATTGAAAAATGAGTTGATTTATATTGGATTGTTTCTTTCCACATAAGTGTCAATCCTTTCTATGTCAACATTTTTCAATAGATTTAAGCACATAATACTCATTTTCATAAATAATGTAGACCAACATTGTATGTTTTCAACTTATATAAATTTGGTTCCATCTTTTTCAAATCATGACATAATTTATCGAGATCTCGTTTTTATCCTTATCTTCTTCAATATTCTTATGAGTACTCATATTTAGGATTTCTTATAGAATATCTCATATTCCTAATAGAGTCATTTTGATTATTGACTACTTTTTCTAGGATCTTTATCTTTGGACCCTATTTGTCTATCATGCTCTAGGTGTAGTGCAGACAACTTGTTGCACTGGCATATCAATTTTACATGGTGAATTTGCAACCAGTATATATACCTTAGTCACTTCTATACAACTTTAAATGCTCTGTAAATACATCTAGCATTTGATTTGCAATATTTACAAATGAATTGTCTTTTGAACTTCTAGTTCAAAATGATCCGTACGGTGATCAAAATGAGACACTATTTATGCATTCCATTCAATTTCTTTTTCCAACTTCTTCTTAATTGCTCCCCCTAATGTTGGAAAATTTGTCTCATTAATAACAATTAACAAATTATGCAATAAATATATAACCTGTCAGAGATTAAAAAATATTTAATAATTGATGTGAAATTGATTTCAACATCGATTTATAACCTCTTTTGAAGACTCATTTTAAAATTTTCCATCATCTTAATTGTTGTTGTGGAATAACAATTTAAATATTTACTACACATCTTGCATATGAAATATATTTGGCTTCTGGTTATCAGCTTATAAGTCATCGCTTTAGAGCATACAAAATAACATGATTTCATACATATTTAAAAGTTGTGTTATTTGAACAAAAGCTATAGGATGTTTAACACTTATCTCAATCAATATACAATAATAAACATCAAATGTTTAGGGATGTAAACTCGCTAGTGAGAGTTTGATAATTAATCTCTTGAGAACATGCCACACATGACAATTTATTAGGTGGAAGAATCTTATAGTTCTTCAATGAATGTCAATGTATATTTTCAATAATTATTTTCACTATTGACCTAAAATGACTCATCATGTCAAATAAAACATATGTGGATCAATGAACGTTAGGCCCATTGTTGCATATATTTTAATTACACGAATGTGTGTGTAATACAATTTAGAAGGAAAAGTAGACAACTTTTTTATATGCATTTCTTGTAGGAGACAATAGATATAGTATATAAATACCTATATTATTCTTATTATCAATCTCTCTTAATGATATCTATTACAATGTATACCTTCCAAAATTACTAAACTTCTCTTTGATTTACAAAAGAATAAAGTATATCAATTGTAAACTTTACTCTTTTAGGCAAAATAATATTTTCTTTTCCAACATCATTATTCAAGTTTACATGACTTAATATCATATTTGATTGTTCCCTTCATAATCCTTTTCAATTTTGGAAACATATTGTCTACTTTAAATATAATATGCATAGATGTACTATATGCAAAACATAAATATTAATTATTCTCATTCTCTTTAGGAGATTTAAAAGAAATCAAAACATCTCATATAGAAGTGGGTCACAAAGAATAATCATCTCTTAAGGAGATTCTAAAAAACTTGTAGCATCCAAATAATATCATACTTAGGGGTTAAAATGATAAGTTATCTCTTCAGAAGATTCAAATAAATTTTAAACTTCGCTTCCACACATTGTTTGGTTGAAATTCATGATTTTGCATAAAATCATATGCTCATTTTTTTTTATTCAATCTCAAATGACATTATATTTAAGTTCATCAAAATGTTTCAAAGTTTATTTCTCAAATTACTACTGTAGGAGCATGTTTGATATATGCAAGTAACATATGCTTATTAGTCTGTAAGCATTTATTGCTTTAAAATATGTGCAACTACAGGTGCATCTAGTTAATAAAACTGGGCAAAAACAATGCAGCTATAAAGTTCATCTTACTGATTGATTTATCCAATTTCAAGTGTATTGGGTCAAAATTAGTTTTAGCAAGAGTAATTAACTATTGTGCATGACTTTCAAACTTTGCCATGAGAAAATTCAATCAAATGTATATAATCACTATATATAAATTTCTAAAGTCACAAATTTATCCATATGAGAATAATTTAAATATTAGATAATCAAATAAATCTCAATATTAGCATGAGAAACAAAACTTTGACGAATTCAACTCCCATGATAGTTTCCAAGTAAAGGCGTTCCCTTACGATCAGTTTAAATACCTCAGCCTAGCCAGAACGATCCGTAGGTAGAGTTTCTTTATAGTCAACTTTCTTTTAATCTCTAATTCATTAATCTTTTTATTAGTAGCTAATTGGAAAATTTGTACGAATGGCCCAATTTGAAGGGTCCAAATGAAATGTGGTCTCTTCCTAGATTTTCAATGAAATATAGCCTTCTACTAACGTTAGCATCATGTGAATTTACTGCACTGCCCCCACAAACGTTATCTAAAGCCGCCCCCCTCCCACATGCGCATTTCGCTCTCGCCTTTTGCTCTCGTTTCTCGGTCCCCACTATAAACTCTCTGTCTCGATCCATGACGGTCAACACTTGCTGAATTTCTATACGGTATCACTCTCGATTCTCGTACTCCACTCTCACATCTCTATCTCGATCCACATTGGTCAAATATATTTACTTTTCAACTTATCTCAATCTCGATCTCGCTTCTCGGCTTTTGGCTCTCACATCTTGCCCTCAATTCTCATAAGCTAGCATTCAACCGTTAAAATGGATTTGAAAAGTCATACCATATATATCGATCGACCCCACCAGTTCTCTATCTCTCTCGATTCTCACTTCTCTCACTGTTGATCTACTAATGAACACTATCGGACAACTGGCTCTCTAAAAACCAACTCTTCGGGCCTCTACCTCACAAATTTAGACTAGTCCTTCTTGTTTCTCTCCAAAGGTATGCCTTTATTTCGATTTCGTTTGCGTTTCAGTCTGAGTTTTTAATTTCGTATGCAAGTTTACGTTTCGCTTGATTGTTTGTGGCATGTGCTATTGTTAGGTTTTGTAGAAGTGCCTAAATTGTACAATAGATTAGGGTTTAAGAGAAGAAGAGGGCTAAGGCATGAGAGAATGCACCGAGATCGAGTGTTGGAGATGATAGTATTTTCGAGACTGTAGAAGACGATATTCAGTTTGTAGGAGACATGAGTGACTTGTTAGGTCATGTACAGGGTTGTGGGGTGCAGTTGGTGGATGGTCGAAAGTTGAGAGACTAGAGTTAAGAGTTGTGTGTACCATTATCTATATCAAGATCTAGGGTTTTGAGAGCTGAGAGATGAGAGCCATGAAATGAGAGACGAGTGATGAGAGACGAGAGTCGAGAGCTGAGAGTTGGACAAAATGATTTTTTCTAAGATATCTGTTTCTTTTTCTTTTTCTGATTCTAGTTTTTACTTGCACTTGTAGATGGCTAACTTTAAGATTGTTGTTGAAGACCATTTTCCTGCCCAAGCTACTAGCTTGTCTTCTTACATTAGGGTTCTCAACTAGCTAATTAAAGAGAAGCTGACAGATAGGCAGCTCAATATGTTTAGGAGGACTGTCTTTGGGAGTTCTGTGGACATGGACATAGTATTCAATAGTCCATTAGTCCACCATATTCTACTGAGGGAGGTACACTTGGAGAACAATAATGTTGAGTCCATGTTGTTGCCTTTCCTTTAGGTGTTATAATTTTAAGACAAAGTATGCGTTGAAAATTACTCAAATATATTCATTAATCAGCAAGTTTTCCTATAAAAACCCAAATGTAAGCTTCTATAGGTTTCCTGGTGAGTCCAGGGTCGAACGCAGGGATTTCTGATAAATTAGGTGCTGAAACTAAATGCATAATCTATGCGATGACTGTACAAGTATTATGTTCAAGGAGTTTATGCGTCTCAGTCTATACATAAAGAATAAATAAAATTTCCTACATTTAACATGGTGAGGTGGACACAGAGAATGTTAGTCAAATGCATTTACAGTCAGATATCATGCGTTGAGAATGATGATGGAACCATGTGATACAATAGAGTTAATGCAGCAACTAATCGTTACTTAAGTTTATCTAAGTGTATTTACATACCTACAAACTTTGGGTTTGAGAATCTATCTTTCGATGTTTCGATGCCACATTAATCTTATCTCTAAGATGCATGGTAAGTTTGCTTTGGCAAAAGATGAATTACATCTCTAAAACTCATCTAGTCCTGATTAATGCTAAAGACTAACCATTTACTCTCTTAAGCTAGACAGTCGTGCATGTTTAAACTTGTTTGTCTAACAAAACCAAGTAAGCTAATGATATGCATTAATCAAGATGTAAACATACTTAATATTGCTTAAGAAAAACTAACTTCTAAGATCTAACTCATTCAACATACAAGCAACATGGTGTAAAGTATTAACTATGGAAATGGGTGGAAGATAATCATCAATCAAACTTATATTAAGAAAATAAACCATTCTCTCAAATGTCATTAACAACGCATAAGTAAGAAAGAGGGAAATGAAGAAAGAACAGAAATGGAATACGTCAAACCGCCACTGGCAATGTCTTGCTTCATGGAAGCTTGAGATGGTTGCTATTTGATACATAAATGGCATAGGATAAAGGTTCTGAAAATTCTCAAAATCCTTCTCACAAAAGAGCTTGAAATGGAGGCTAGTTATGGTGAGGGAAAATTTGTGCAGGGCTTTCGCCTCTTAAACTCGTTTCTCTCTTCTTTTGAATTGAGAAGCTTTGGGCTATTTATAGGTGTCGAAAAAGTGAACTCATCATGATCTGACATCGCATTAATTTGCTTGCCTACTATGCAGACTTTTCATATCGTCAACCCATTGGTTCTGCCATGTTCTGATAACGTGTAATCTATTCATATACTGACAAGACAGCTACCAACAGTTATTGCCCAAGCATCTGTATTTGCTTTTTCTTCTCAACGCATGGTCTTGACGCATGGGTTTTCACTTCTTTTGTTCTCGCAGCAGCTTCTTCTTTGGTACTTGGGTTATTTGTGCTTTTTTTCTACTTAATCCTGCTTTAAGAACAGAAAAACTCATATTGTCTTAGGTATATTCTTTTGTAAATGATGCCAACGCATGGTAATACATATTACACAATTCAACTGCCAAAATCATACGTTTAGCCCTAAAGTTACTCTAATTATTCCAAATAGTGAATATACTAACTTGTACTTCTACAAGTTTATTGATATTGGAAGAGCCAAAAGATTCTTCCAATGTATCATTTCTGGGTCCAATGAAATTCATAGGTATATCACATGTACTTCGACCTCAATGGACATACTGTGAAGTTCTCCAAGAACGACTTCCTATTGGTGACCGGGCTTTGGAGCTCACCTGTGATCATTCCTCGCACTATTAAAGTGACCGGTACACTTAGGAAGAAGTACTTCCACAATCTCCGTGGAGCATGATCCACTAAACTACCTCTGAAGAGCATTACAAAGCGCTTTAGTTTGAAACTAACCTAGATGTAATGAAGGTGAGTCTTGTCTACATGTATGAGCTCAGGTTGATAGGAAAGGACAAGACAAAGAGCAACATCTATAAGTCGTTGCTCGATGATGTAGATGACTTGGACTTCTTCAACAGTTGCGACTAAAGGGAGAATGTATGGGAGAGGACCTTCAGTGGCCTTCAAAAAGCCTTGAGGGACAAGGTTTCTGCATACAAGTAGAAGGCCCGTGCCAACCAAAAGTATGTGGTTAAGTATAATCTACTCGACTTCCCTCAAACGTTCCTGGTATTGACCATTCAAATATGTTATCGTTGTTTAGTAAGAACTAACTATTTTATCGTTGTTAGGTAAGGGCATACGTGACCATATCCACGATTGTTGGTACAACTGTGTCCTGGCTAAACGAAAATGTGGTTCCTCGTTTTCTACGTTAGGCATGTACTTATTCACTCCTAACTATGTTATCATTGAGAGATGTTTTCAATTCTCCTATAGTGAGTTAAAACTATTTAGAATTATTTTGTATTTGTTGTTACGTGTTCAGTTTACTTAACAATGCATTTCTTGTTCGTTGTGTAGACAGTTATCACCGTAGTCCTTACACTGTCCGGTGCAGAGAGGCAGTATCGAAACACCCAAATAAATGAACGGGTTGCGTACATAGACCACCTAGAGGAGGACAGAGTCCCTAGCTCGAGTCTCACTAAGTCATACTCGAGTGACAATAGTGAACATCATCGATCATGTGGATAAGGAGCGACATATGATAGATGCACATGAGTCGTGCTCTGTCTATACAGACCATCATAACGTCTATCCTCCAGTGGTATCTAAGAGGAGGAGGGTCGAGAGTGAGCAGGTCAGACTTCACTAGACAAGCGGGTTGCAAGAGTGGAGTCTACGTTAGAAGATATGAGATTTAATTTACATGAGGTGAAGTCCCAGTTGCAGACCATCACAGCTTATTGAGATCACTATGTCGGGTATGAACTTAAATAAATTAAATGTCTTACCTTTTGAAAAAAAATTTAAAGCAATTACTATAATATGTGAATTTGTGTAGGACAATCTCGATCCTATCATCTATCAACGAGACCACCACCCATACTGAGATCACCACCCATCCCGATCTTGAGACCGCCACCCATCTCGATCCCACCACTGATGTCAATTCCATGTCCAATCCCATTGTTGATCTTGATCACACTGCCCATTGTGAGTAAGGGTGTTCACGGGTTGGGTTGGGTTGGGTTAGGTTGAAGGACTTTTTAGACCCAACCCAATTGTTTGAGTTGTAATTTTCTCTTGTCTCCCAATTTTTGGAGATCTTCTTCCGTAGGTATATACCCCAACCCAACCCAAATAACCCTTATTAAAAGATGAACCGTACCCAACCCAACCATGAAATATTTGGGTTGGGTTTGGTTCGGGTTGCTCAATTCATTTATTTAAAATTTTGTTTTAAAAGAAGTAAAATGTTAATACGTAAAAATTTGATTCAATTATTTTGATATATTGAATTAAGATTGACTCCTCAACTTGAATTTTAAAATGAAAATATTCTTTACAAAGTGCTAAAAAAACTATTTTTAGGAGTTGTTGGATAATAAATTATCTAAAAAGAATGAAATTAAATAAAACTAAAGTAAATATATGTATATATAATTGTATCATAAGCAAACAAAAATATACATTTTAAAATTAATAAGAAGTTCGGGAGGTTTAGGTGAACTTATAAACCATTCCAACCCATAAAATTTTAATTTCTTTCAAGTTATCGGATTTTTTGAACACTCCTAATTACGAGACCATTGCGCATCTCGAGACCACCACCACCACCCATCCCGAGGCCTTAACACCATGAACAAGTACTTGAAGCTCTAGCCATCCTCAAATTCAATCTCAAAATATGTACCGAGATTTTCAATCTTTAAGGCTTTGTTGTAGGCATGCAAAAGAGTGTACGATTCTCCAAGAGTCCCCCTCACAAGCCTGGAAGCAATTTCTCTTGCACGCCACACCTTATTGTTGTGTTTGGATGCATGATGCGTTATGCATCTACTAGGCTAATGCCACATTGAAAATTGCTAAAGATGGATACATTAACACATAAGTTTTCCTATAAAAACCCAAGTGTAAGTTTAAATGAGTTTTCTAAGGAGTCTAAGGTCGAACACAAGGATTTGTAATAATTTTGTGTTGAGAATATTCTTTGATTTAATGCGTTGAATTATACAACACTTACAAGTATTTGAGTATTTGATTCTTTCTTCTATAACTACAAAGAATAACTTTATACATAATGAATTAATGGATGAACATATGAAGTGATGATGCATGATGGAAAATGGATGAATTTGTTAGGTACAAATATGTTCAGATAGCATGCGTGGAAGTGGATGAATCTGGGGTTAAGATAACTTAGCTAGCATATTCCTAAGTGTTACTTAAGTAAGCCTTCATTCTACCAAACTCAAGATTGAGAATGCATCTCTCGATGCTTAAACGCCATATTAATCTTATCTCTAAGAAGCATGGTGAGTTCTTCATGCAAAAATTGAATTTTATCTTTAAAGCCAATTCTTTTTTTTTTTTTTTGGTTAAATATTAATCACAAACTCTCTCAAGCATATGATTATACTTACTTAAACCTATTTGTTTGACAAATTTAGGCAAGTTTGAACTACCCATTTAATCAATATGAAAACACACATAGACAAAACTTGGAAATGTTAACTTCATGCACTTAACTCATTAAACATTCAAACATTCATGGTGCAAAGTGTTAAAGATGAGTAGAAATGGAAGTTTAATGTCAATCCAACTTATATTAAGAAAATAAACAAATCTCTCTATTGTCATTAACAAAATACAAGAAGGAAAGATGAACATAATGGAGAAATGAAAATGAAAGTCGTCAAGCCGCCAATGGCAATGTCTTGCTTCTTGGAGGCTTGAGATGGTAGCTGTTTGATACATAATTTGTACAAGAGATGGATGGATTCTCACTCTCGAAGAGACAACTTTGAAACTCCCAGAATCTTCTCACAGAAGAGCTCGAAGTGGGAATGGTGATAGAGGTTGAAGGAGAATTAGAGCAGAGCTTTCACCACTCTATTTCTCTCTTGTCTTCTGCATGAAGTGCATCCAACTATTTATAGGCGTCCAAAAAGGTAGTCTCATGATGATTTAGCGCCTTTGCATATAATTCCATGCCCTGCTGCGCACACTTCATTGCATCGTCAGTTTATTGGATATGTCATGGTTTGGTTAAGTCAGTTATCCATTTGCATATGGACATGATAGTTGCTCGCCCAAGCGTCTACTTCTACTATTCTTCTCGACACCGAATTCCTCAATGCATTGATCTTTAGAGCAATTTCATCTCGATGATTCTGGCAGCATCTTTTTGTTTGTTTTTGCTGAATTGATTGGATTACTTGCAATTTTATTTGCTTGTGTAATGGGTTAAGGCAAAGATAACTAAAACGGTTAATTATTTATAATTTCAGCATGTCTTCCTTAATCGTCGCACTACTTAAAAATGAAAAACTAATCGGTGAAAACTACGCAACGTGAAAATCTAACCTGAATATGATTCTGGTATAGATGATCTACAGTTTGTCTTAACGGAGGAGCGTCCTTCTATCCCCGCCGTAATGCATTCCAATTTGTTAGGGATGCACATGACCGTTGGATAAAGGCCAATGACAAGGTCTGAGTATATATCTTGGCGAGTTTGTTTGACGTACTCAACAAGAAACATGAGACCATGATGAATGCACAACAGATCATGGTGTCCCTCTAAGAAATGTTGGACCACTGTCTTCACAGATTCGACACGAGGCCCTCAAATACATTTATAATGCACGTATAAAGGAAGGCCAATCAGTGAGAGAACATGTTCTCGACCTGATGGTCCAATTTAATGTTGCTGAAATGAACGGCGCAGTCATTAACAAGCAGAGTTAGGTGTCTTTTATGCTAGAATCTCTTCCGAAGAGCTTTCTTCAATTCCATAGCAATGTGGTTATGAATAAAATTGTGTACACCATAATGACGCTCCTAAATGAGTTACAGACTTATCAGTCTCTTATGAAAAATAAGGGACCGATTGATGGAGAGGCAAATGTTGCCATTTCAAAAAGTTTCACAAGGGATTTTTCAGAACTAAGTTTGTTCCCTCATCTTTTGGTTCTAAGGAGATCCAAAAAAGAAAGGCGGAAAGGGGAAAGCTCCTGCTGCTGGGAAAAACATGGGTAAGGCCAGGGTGGTCGACAAGGGCAAGTGTTAACACTACAATGTGGATGGTCATTGGAAACATAATTGCCCTAAGTACCTTGTGGAGAAGAAAAAGGAAAGGGAAGGTAAATATGATTTACTTGTTTTAGAAACTTGTTTAGTGGAAAATGACTATAATGCCTGGATACTTGATTCGGGTGCCACTAATCACGTCTGTTCTTCTTTACAGGGAATTAGTTCCTTCCAGCAGCTCAAGGAGGGTGAAATGACGCTCAAGGTTGAAACAGGAGAAACCATTTCAGATGGTGCAGTGAGAGTTACAAAGTTGTTTTTTGGAAATAGATTTTTATTTTTAGAAAATCTGTATATAGTTCCTAAAATAAAAAGGAACTTGGTATCTATTTCCTGTTTAATTGAACAATTGTACTCAATTACTTTTTCTGTTAATGAAGCGTTCATTTTGAAAAATGGTGTACGTATTTGTTCTGCTAAATTAGAAAACAACTTAAGGCCAACTGAAGCAAAAGCACTTTTAAATCATGAGATGTTTAAAATTGCTAATACTCAAACTAAAAGACAAAGAATTTCTCCAAGTAACAATAGTACTTATCTTTGCATTTGAGATTATGCCACATAAATCTCAATAGGATCGGGAGATTGTAAGAATGAACTTCTAAATGAGTTAGAAGATAATTCATTACCTCCATGTGAATCTTTTCTTGAAAGTAAAAATGACTAAAAGACCTTTTACTGGAAAAAGGTTATATAGCCAAAGAACCTTTCGAACTCATACATTCGGATCTCTGTGGTCTAATGAATGTAAAAGCTCGAGGTGGGTACGAATACTTCATCTCTTATACAGATGATTATTCAAGGTATGGTTACTCATACCTAATGGAACCTAAGTCTGAAGCACTTGAAAAGTTCAAGGAGTATAAGGCAGAAGTTGAAAACCTGTTAGGTAAAACAATTAAAACACTTCGATCTGATCAAGGTGGAGAGTACATGGATTTAAGATTCCATAATTATTTGATAGAACATGGAATCCAATCTCAACTCTCAGCACCTGGTACACCTCAGCATAACGATGTATTAGAAAGGAGAAATGGAACCTTGTCAGACATGGTTCGTTCTATGATGAGTTATGCTCAATTGCCTAGCTCATTTTGGGGGTATGCAATAGAGACTACAATTCATATCTTGAACAATGTACCCTCGAAGAGTGTTTCTGAAACACCTTTCAAGTTATGAAGGGGGTGTAAACCTAGTTTGCGCTACTTAAGAATCGGGGATCTTCCTGCACATGTGCTAGTGACAAATCCTAAGAAATTGGGACCTCGTTCAAGATTATGTCAATTTGTTGGTTACCCTAAGGAAATAGGAGGTGGTCTCTTCTTCGACCCACAAGAAAACAAAGTGTTTGTATCGATAAAAGCTACATTCTTAAAAGAAGACCACATGAGAGATCATAAACCCCGAAGCAAAATTGTATTAAATGAAACTAATGAAGAGTCAACAAGAGTTGTTGATGAGACTGGTCTTTCATCAAGAGTTAATGAAGAAGCCAATACTTCTGGTCAGTCTCGTCCTTCTCGATCGTTGGGAATACCTCGACGCAGTGGGAGGGTTGTAGCACAACCTAACCGTTACTTGGGTTTAACTGAAACTTAGGTCATCGTGCCAAACGATGGTGTAAGCACTGACTTGTAATACCAAGTGTTGGGGAGAGCAATGCGATTGAGGTTATGTGTTACAAGAAGAAGAATAGCCGATAAGTAGCCAAGAAGTAGAGCAAAATTTTAGTTAAGTGTTGACCAAGACCATGCGTTGGTGAAGGTAGCGGGAAGTTGAATTATTTGAGGAACCATGCGTTGTTGATTGAATCACGAAGGGTTGCGAGATGAAGTAGCCGTCACATCGAAGGATAAGTGATCATTGGCGGGGAAAGAAATATGCTTGAACCATGCGTTGAAGTCACCATGCGTCGAAGACAGCCATGCGCTAAAGTCACACTGCGTCCAAGACAGAAAGGTCTTGACGCAATAAAGCTAGTGGTGTGAATGACTATTTTGTATGCGTCGGAAGTAAGAGGCGCCGAGAACACCATGCGCTGAGAGTGGTTAGTGGCTGAAGGCGCTGAAGGAGAATATAGACATGAGTGCCTTGCATCGAAGAGAAGACCCGCGCCAGCCTACGGGTGAGGGATAAGTCGGTATTATCATCTCGGTACTTGTGAGGGATAAGTCAGCAGTATATATAGGTGAGTTTAATCACTTTCAGACATTTTTCGAGAGCTTAAGTCGGTTCCATCTTTCAGAGAAACCACAAGAGAAGGAAGAGGAAGGTGTTCTTATAGTTTTTGGGCGAAATTCTACCCATTTTGATGCTGAAACCCGAGCAGGGACAGAGGATTGATTGTAGACACACAGACTGAACGGTGGTCGATGTTTGGAGTAGAACGACTTGAGGAAGCCAAGTTTAGGGCTAAAATTTTGAGGTTAGTAAGTTAAAATAATTCCTAACAAGTCTTATGAAGGATGGTTAAGCTGAAATTGAGGTTAATCACATGAATCTTTAGGTAAAAGCGGCAACTACAGAACTGCTATGCAATCTGAAGCAACTCGGAGTGATTTTGGCGTAACTGGAGAACGAAAAAGAGTTAAGCCTTGAAATTTTGAGGTACGCTGTGGAACTTAATTCTTTACAAGTTTTTAGAAGGGAAGAAGTCTTAATATGGGTTGGAAATGCGTTTTTAGTAGGGATTAAGCAGAGACATCAAAGCTGTAACAGTCAGCTTTGTTAAGGAGAAGCTAAGGCTCAAGTGTTGATATAACAGCAAGTGAGCTGCACATAAAGTGTTCTTGGAAATCAAGGTATAGCAAAAGGGTAAGGGACAACTCGTAGTTATAGCTTTAGAGTTAAGGCTTGAGAATAAACTAATGAAAGCTTAACCGCATGATGTGCTATAAACATTGAGCATATGATAAGTTGTTTATGTTCTTGTGAATGAAAAAGTAGTATAACAAGAGAAGTTTTTATTTCAGGCCAAGAGGGGATAGGGAAGACGTATAATCCCCTCAAAGCCTAGAAAGAGTAGTGAGTGCCACTTCTTTTACTTTAAAACGATTTTGTTGAACATGATAGTTCGGTTTTCCAACGAAATGTGAATTTGTGATTAAATTATTTATGAAGCATATTTATGTTCATAAAGCTACTGAAAAGCATGTTCATGAAATGTTATTGATATAATAATTGCCCTATATTCTTACGAACAATTTGTATACTAACGGGTTGTATAAAATGTTGCTTCTAAAAAGGAAAATGTTTTAGAGGAGGCTCAATGCTAATAAGGCATGTGAGTTTCCCCGGGACCCAGTACTTGGGAAACCCGCCTATAAAATGTTTTAGAGGCGACTCAGTGCTCATGGACTCGAGAAGGCACGTGAGTTTCCCCGGGACCCAGTACTGATGGACATAGAGAAGGTACTTGGGCAACCCGCCATATTCCTATGTGCACATAGAGGTTATATGCTGGTGTGTTGAGTTTTGCTCCGCATCTAGCCTTATATGTTTTCGACGTTGGGGTGTTGAGTTTTGATCCACTTCAACTAAGACAAAAGTACTGCACTTAAACTGTTTTCTTATGATTTGTTGAAAATCATGTATGAAGTGATAAGCGCAATTAAGTTTGTTTTAACTAATGTATTTGAAGTGATTACATGTTTTATGTTTAATGTTGAACTCAGTTTTACTACTGATGATTTCCGAACTAAAATGGTTTGTTAAAATTGTCACTCACTGGGCCTTTAGCTCATGTTTTCAATGTTTTCTTTCCCCTCCAGGTAGCAAGGACGTTTCTGGTGCTTTGCCTACTCCCACTCGCCCTGCTTAAGCTTCGAGTCTCCAGAAAATCTGACTTGTTGAAGTGTTGTTTGTATGTTGAACCTTAATTAGGTGGCATGTAGAAATGTATGTACAACTACCAGGGGTTGAACTATGGGCTGTGTAAGGACATGTAAAAGAGTTGAGAAATTTCTTTTTTTTTTTTTTTGGCTTGTGTATACTTTCCTATATGTTATGTTTAAAATGTCTTAGAATGTGGAGATTACATTGTGAACAGTTTAGAATGTGTGTGAAGGAATGAATGGTATGCGTCACAAGAGGGGTGATGTATACTATCCTCACGTCTCCTTTCGGGTTATGTAGGTAAACTTGGGAGGAGGTGTGACAAATGGTGTTGAGGATCCATTGTTCTATAAACAAGCAATGAATGATGTATACAAGGACCAGTGGATCAAAGTCATGGATCTTGAAATGGAGTCTATGTACTTCAATTTAGTATGAGAACTTGTAGATCCACCTGAAGGAGTTAAACCCATAGGGTGTAAATGGATCTATAAACGAAAGAGAGATGTAGCTAGGAAGGTACAGACCTTCAAAGTTAGACTTATAGCAAAGGGTTACACCCAAAGTGAAGGGGTTGACTATGAGGAAACTTTTTCCCCTGTTGCTATGCTTAAGTCTATAAGAATTCTTTTATCCGTAGCCTCATATTATGACTATGAAATTTGGCAAATGGATATCAAGACTACTTTTTTTAATGGCAATCTTGAAGAGAGTATCTCAATGTCTCAGCCCGAGGGGTTCATAGCCCAAGGTTAAGAGCAAAAAGTTTGTAAGTTGAATCGATCCATTTATGGGTTGAAACAAGCATCAAAATCTTGGAATATTAGGTTTGATACTGCGATCAAATCTTTTGGTTTTGAACAAAATGCTGATGAGCCTTGTGTATACAAGAAAATCATCAAATGTAAAGTAGTTTTCTTAGTACTTTATGTGGACGACATCCTACTCATTAGGAATGATGTAGGATATCTTACTAATTTTAAAAATTGGCTAGCAACCTAATTCCAAATGAAAGATTTGGGAGAGACGCAGTATGTACTTGGGATCCAAATCATTAGGGATCGCAAGATAGAACGTTGGCCCTGTCTCAAGCAACTTATATCGATAAAATGTTGACTCGATATTCGATGTACAACTTTAAGAAGGGTTTATTACCTTTCAGGTACGTGGTTCATTTGTTTAAGGAACAATGTCTTAAGACATCTCAAGAAATTAAGGATATGAGACATATTCCCTATGCCTCAACTGTGGGCAGTTTAATGTATGTTATGCTCTGCACTAGGCCAGACATTTGTTATGTAGTGGGAATAGTTAGTAGGTAACAATCCAATCCAGGGTTAGACCATTAGACTACGGTTAAGAACATCATCAAGTATCTTAGGAGAACGAGGGACTACAAGTTGGTGTATGGAGCTAAGAATTTAATCCTTATGGGATATATCGACTCTGATTTCCAAACTGACAAGGATTCTAGGAAATCCATGTCAGGATCAGTGTTCGCCTTAATTGGAAGAGCTGTAGTATGGCGTAGCATGAAGCAAAGATGCATTGCAGACACTATGGAGACTAAGTATGTAGCTGCTTGTGAAGTAGCAAAGGAAGCAGTTTGGCTCAGAAAGTTCCTAAATGATTTTGAAATTGTTCCAAACATGGAATTGCCCATCACGTTATATTGTGACAACAGTCGGGCAGTAGCCAACTCTTAAGAGCCTCGCAGCCACAAAGAAGGAAAGCATATTTAGAGGAAGTATCACCTCATACGGGAGATTGTGCAACGAGAAGATGTGATCGTCACAAAGATCGCTTCGGAGCATAACAATGCTGATCCATTTATGAAGGCTCTCTCGACTAAAGTGTTCAGGGGTCATCTAGAGAGTCTAAGTTTATGAGATATATACATTGTGTAATCTAGGGAAAGTTGGAGATGTGTAATGGGTATATGGATGCCCTAGTTTATTGTATTTACATAAGTTTATTGTATTTACATACTTACCATTCTTACTCTCTTTATGTACAACCCACTAGAGTTTTAGTTCAAGTGGGAGTTTGTTGGGTTTTATGCCCTAAAACTCGTAGATTGTAAATGTAATTATTTGACCGTCATTAAATCATTAATAAAGAGTTGTTGTTGTGTTATTTCAATAAACATTATTGATTGTTTTTGTTTGTATTGTCTTAATAATCCTAAATCCTATAAACTAACATCCTAGGCTATTTTATGAGTCTTGATGTCACACCCCATCCCGAACTATCCTTCTGTAGCCCGAGACGAAGCATGAGGATAGCAGTCATCGACTCTATTATCGACTTCCACTGTCAACACTTCCTTTCTGCCCATTTAATCATTCTTCCTAGGACAGTGATATCATTATACATTTGACAAACCTCGACTTCGATCGGCAATGGGAATTGTCATGCTACCTAGAAAATGGAAAACATATAAAAAGATGAGCTAAACGCCCAGTGAGTGACAGATTTTGTGAAACTATCTTTAGTTACAAAAAAACAAGCATGTTATCATCATTATCTCGCAAAATACTTAATTCAAATCATCACTTCTATAAAATCATAGCTTTTCAACTTTTAACCAAATTACATGAATACATTCCAGAGTAGTTGTACATAAAATCAGTTTGTTCTCAACAATTTTCCTTAGTTAAGACGGAGCAAGATTCAACGCTCTTAACGTCGAAAACATCTTATATCATTTTTCCTAGTTGAGGCGGAGCCGAGCTGTATGCTACTCAACGTCAATTATCCCTAGCTATGTGGAGTAATCTCAACACATCAACGTCGTATATTCCTCTATGTGCACATAGGTATTATAATCCGCGCCGCCCGCAATGCCTTTTCCAAGTCCCTAAGCATTGGGGTCCTATTTCCGTATCCAGGCTATCCATCTGCCTTCTACGAGTCCCTCAACATTGGGTACCTTTTCTATATCCCGGCTACCCCTTGGCCTTCTCCAAGTCCCTGAGCCTCGGGTGCCCTTTACAAAGTTTTATAAATACACAAAATATGTTTTGGAAACATCATAATATAAACTCATAAGTTAATCGTTTCCAAATAAGATCATATAATCTCAAAACAGCATGCTTCCAGTAAACTTCAAGTTCAAAGCTTTAATATCGAATATCATGCTTTTCAGTAAAATCATGAAATCACATATTATCAATCAGCATGCGTTTTATAAACATATAACCTGCATACTCAAATGCTTTTCAAATAAAACACATGTACTTACTCATTGAAAACTCATGAAATCATATTTTGAAGAAGAATGTAAAAGTTACTCACAGAATGCTTTATGGATAGTTTCTCTTCTATCCCGCTATTTTCCTTTTCTCGAGTTTCTTAGACGTAGCGTTCTAATCCTGAACGCAAACCTTTTTATTACTCTGGCAGCTCGGTTAGTCACAAACCTGCTCTTGGACCCAAGGTTGATAGCTAACGCGAGGTGTAACCCAACTCTTCCTTACTTCTCTTTTCGGATGCGTTGACCCTGCAAGGTCCAATTTGGACGCATCATTCACCTTGAAACTTAGACGCAAGGCTGACCCTTTTTAAACGCAAGACAACTTCTTTAACACAAAGTATAGCTAAGTTGTTTGGAATATCTTCTTCCTTGGCCGCAGACTTCTATTACGGACACCAAATTTCCTTCTTTCTTCCAGGGATTCTTACTTCAGCATCATCAGTCACTCCTTTTTCCTCAATGTCCTCTTTATAGTTTTGGAGTAGAGGGCTGGTCATACTACTTCTCCCTTTTTGCCATTTGCTTGCCACATGTCAAGCTGCATGTTTAACCAATCATGCATTTATCCAAGCGTCCCCTTGCATGAAATACTTAGCATACTTCTAACACCTCCTGTTTATAAGGTGTCAAGTTTTTATGAAGCTACCTAGCCCTTATAGGCTTATCTTATACGTCTAACATATTCCAATATACAAACTTTTCATTTAGTCATACTATCCTTGTGCGTTCAACAAATTTCCTTTACCTTCCGCCATAATACCTTTGAAACCATTTCTTCACTGTATCTTGCTAGGCGTCAGTGTGCCAAATGCTTACTACTATGCGTTTGTACCTTACCGCATCGTACCATGCGTCCAACTTCCTACCCCTTTCAAACTTCTTGAATTATAACCTATGCATTTACTTGAAACCAAAATTATATTTCCATTTACCATAAAATTGAGCTCCTCAACGCATAGCTGGTAGCTATCCCTCAACACACAGCTACCCTTTGCTTGTAGTTGCCTTAAACATTTGGTCTTTGGGCATAGACTTCTTTATCAACACCAAAATTCTTACTAACACATAATAAACCTTCAACGCATGTTATTCATGCCCCAAGGTTCTTTGGCTCCTCTTTTCTTTCTAGCTTAACACCCTTCAAAACCAATCCTATAACCTGTTAGTTTCCAAGACTAATTGTGAGCCATGTGTTTCCTCTTTTTCCTAATTCTTGTTCCCTTTTCAAAATTCAATACCGAATTCTCTCTAAATTAAGGTACCACACCTTAGCGCTTTACCACCCATGCATTAATCGGGCTATGCTCGAAATGCATTTAAACGCTTAACTGATTCCCAAACTATGCCTTCCATCCTTCATTCTCACTCTTAGTGAAATATCCATTTCTTTCCTAATATTATGTGTTCAATTAGTCTTATTTGTTTCCTTACTAGCCATCTTAAGAATTCTGAGTTAGGGTCTTACACTTGAATTGTATGTGGGGACATACGGAGATCAATGTTCAAGATATAGTTTAAAAGGTCTATAGTATAGAGATAAAGTTGGGTACCTTATCCTTGTGACACTATGGATACGACCCACTTTGTATTTGATACAAACTCAATGATCTAATGTGTTCGTTTAGGTGATATGCAAGTGGGGGCATCCTATGTAATGAGTTTGCATAAGACCAGACCACGAAATAGTAATCACTAGAGTAGCTCCGTTGACTAGTTAGGTTTCTATTTCAATAGGATGACCTAGGCAACTTAGTCTTGATCTTAAGTATATTATAAACTTCTATCCACGAAGGATTGTCCTATGATTTGTATGGGTGAGAGTAATAGTTTCCAACTCAATATGCCTAGCATCTTGAGGACAAGATCAAGTGGAGAGCTGGGGACATAATTATACAAGATGGAATTCACTCATTCCCATCTTTAGGGTAAGTAGATAAGTGTTCCTTTAAGTGGTGTCTCCAAGATTTGAACAAAGGGTCTTACCCTCTTAGTGGCCCGAGAAGAGTTTCTGTTTAATGGTTGGACCATAAACAGGTTGTTCATTAGAAGAGCATTGATACTTAAGGATTTAGAAGTAATCTAGTGGTAAAATGGTAATTTGACCCAGTTGGTGATACGAACACTTGTGAAGGACTAATTTGCTGTTATTGGTCTATATCCATGGACAAAGAAATATATTTGTAGTGAGAAGAGTGCAACTGTGGGTCTTTAGTGGAATGTATCCACAATTAACAAATATTGATTAATGTGGTTAATGAGTTTAGCCGATTAATCTCATGTCATTGGAGCTTCTGATCTGTAGGTCCATTAGGTCCCCTTCCTAGCTCGTAAAGAGTGTTGAGGTATTTATGTCTTGAATGAAATTTGAAATGTTCAAATTTACTTAGGGAAATAATATAATGTATGATGATACATTATAATATAAAGTTTAATTTGAACTTTATAACATAAATTGAACTTTGGATATGATACAAAATTAATTTTTGAGAGAATTAAATATTTGAAAGAGTTCAAATAATAATATGAATTAGATTCATATTAAAATTATAGGTTAAAATTAATGTATATTAAATGCACATTAAAACTATAAGTTATGAGAGAATAACAATTGAATATGATTCAAATGTAGGTTAAATTAAATATTAAATATTTAATTTGAAAATAATTAATTAAAAAATTAATTTTCTTAATTTATTTTAATTAAATTTGATTTAATTAAATTAAATGAATTAAAACTATAGGTTATATGGGAGATGTTCATTTAAATATGATTTAAATGAAATAATTAATTAAATTAGATTTAATTAATTATTAATTAATAATTATTATTTGTTAAATTAAATAATTTAATAAATTAATTAATTAATTAAAAAGGTAACTCCCATACGTGGGAGTTACGCTTTATGTGGTTTTTCCGCGTCTCCTGCTCTCCCTAAATAGGCCTGCAAAAGAAACAGAAAAAAATAGGGTTATTCTCTCAATCGATCAAATTTTTCTCTCTGGTGTTCTCTATTTTTCTCAAAAGATCAAGATCAAGATCAATGATTCACAATACTTACCTCATCCCTCAGAGAATAGGAAAAGTTCATTGTGTTCGTGGTAGTCGTGTTTAGAGTTGTCAATGAAAAGAAAGATTTTATCAATAATCCATGCTTAGCCTAGAATTAATACAATAGGTTTTCTGTAATTTTTTTTCAATGTATAGGTATTTCAAAATGCCAATTTATTTCAAATTTGGTTCTGTACTACTTTCGCAGTGTTAGGGATTTCAACCATTTCACTTTTCTTTTATACTTGAAAGTTTTTTATTCCTTTTCAGCTCTATTTTGAGTTAAAAAAGATATAAACTCGTAATTTCCAGAATAGTTGTTTTTGTAAACATTGTAAATGCAAAGTTATTCATATTACATAAATCAACTACCAAAATCATGTGTTTATCTTCAATATTGTTCCAGTTACTCTAAATAAAGAATACGATAACTTGTATTTCTACAAGTTATCACACCCTCAAATCTAGAGCAATGCTTGTCCTCAAATATTTATTTATAGATTTATTGAAATTCACCACTCAAATCTATGCAAAAGCTTAATCTCTCAACATGCTTTCTGTCATACCCCCTTCCAGATTACCGTTTTTAACCTGAAAGGAGATGTGAGGACGGCAAACTTCACCTCTTTTGTGAGGTTCACTGTCCATCTATACCTGACTATCCTATTGAAAATATGATTTAACATACCCGCCCATAATACATATTCTTAAATCATAAAACATTCAGATCCACCAAGCCAATAACTACAATAACATGAGAACTTATAATTACATAAACAGATACTCCAACCTTGATCACAACCAAACTTAGATGACATATACATTATCCAGTATCACTTCCATCATCTAACTAGCTATGTCTACATGCCACATACACAAGATTATTTATACATACAACAACTATGATATAAAGTATTTTCTGATGGCTTGAAGCTTAAGCAGGATGAGGTTTGAATAGGCTAAGCACCAATAACTCTTTCGCTACCTGGAGGGAATAGAAAACAAGGAAAACGTGAGCTAAAAGCCCAGTGATTGACATAATATTAAAAACACAACTTGAGAATTAGATCATGCTTAATAATAGAGAAAACATATACCGTATCATAAAAATTGTGCTTAGGCAAGGAAGAAAACATAAGTCATGCCATTTGATTAAATAAAACTTTGAAACTAATCAAATATTCATTTGCATTCAAAAATACCCTTAGTTGAGGCGGAGCAAGCTCAACACACTCAACGTCGAAAACAAACCTTAGTTGGGGCGGAGTAATCTCGACACACCCAACGTCGAAAACCTTAGTTGATGTGGAGTAATCTCAACACAACAATGACATCGCTCACTATGTGGACATAGGAACTATCTCAGGCTGCCCAAGTACCTTTTCTATGTCCTTTAGTACTGGGTCCCTAGGAAACTCAAATGCCTTCTCAACGTCCTTCAGCATTGAGTTACCTCATGTCATAGGGTTGCCCATATGCCTTCTCAACGTCCTTTAGCATTGGGTTGCTTAGAAAACATTTAGAAAACAAGTATGCTTTGCATATAAAGTACATCATAAAACATTTCATGGAAAATCAGATCATTCCTCAATGAATAGCATCATTTAAACATGCTTTCTAAAAACTTATGGAAAATAGATAAATCATACTTTTCATGCCATTAAACCAAATAATACAATAGTCATACTTAACATTTAGCCAATCATCATCAAATCACATTTTCTAAGAAATCACGGGTAAACATTATAAATAGTATTCGTTTAAAAGAAAAATGAGTGTCACTCACAATCCGAGTCTATTCCTCGGGGTTTATTTGCCTTTCTTTTTAACTGAACATTATTTATGTTCACTGGTGCTTTAGTCCAAGTGGGAGTTTGTTGGATTTTATGTCCTAAAACTCGTAGTTTGTAAACATTGAACATATTCTCAATAAAGTTGTTATCAAGATTTGTTCAGTAAAAATGTTATTGAATATGTGAATTGCATTTATTAAATCCAATAAATTAATAACCCCTAACTATAGATTGAATACTTAGACTTTATGTGTAGACATAAAAGTGGATCAAGTTTAGGTAATAGCCAAAACGATCTATAGTATAGGAATAAGACTAGGTACCTTATCCTGGGGACACTATGGATGTAGCCCATTTTGTATTTGATATAAACGATGTGATCCTATATCCATGTAGAGACATGAGAGTGGGGGCATCCTATGCAATGAGTTTGCATAAGACTGGACCATGAAATAATCTCTTTTACTTTATAACGTCACTTACTATTAGAACTGATTATTTCAACATGATGACCTAGGTAACTTGACCTTAATCCTGGGTTAACTATGATCTCCAGCTTGTTTATTTGGGATTATCATTTGATCTACATGGTGAGAGTAGCTCGAGTTCACCAACTCAATAAGCCTACTATTTTAGGGATAAGACTAGGTAGATAGCTGGGGACATAGTCTTACAAAATGGAATTCGCTCCTACCTAATCTAGGATAGTAGAGAAGTTGTTCCCTTAAGTGCTGACTCCAAGTCTTGAACAAGGGGCCCCACTCTCTCATTGGCTCGAGAGGGACTGAATTTGATGGTTGGGTCACAAACCAATTGTTCATTAAAGGATCAGTGGGATTTAAGGAACAAGATGTAATTCCAGGGGTAAAATGGTAATTTTGACCCAACTGTAATTACGAACAACTTGTGAATGATCGACTTACTAATCATAGTTTTATCAAACGGACAGAAATATATCTACAGTGAGGAGAGTGTAGCTATTGGGCTATAATGAAGTGTCCCAGTAGTTAATGAATGTTAATTAACTAGGTTAAAGAGTTTAGTCGATTAATTTCGGATCATTGGAGCCCATGATTTGTAGGTCCATTAGGACCCCTTATTAGCTCATGGACTTAACCTTAGAATAGTGTGTTGAAAGAATTTGAAAACGTTCAAATTCGTTTAAGGAGTAAATTTTACATTTGTTCGTTTTAATTATGAATTAAACGAAATTGAAGAGATGAAAATATTTAAATATGATTGAAATATTAATTTGATGAATAAAGATTCATCCGGTTGAAAAAACCAGGAAAAGTAGAAAAAAATATTAATTTAATATAATTAATTATTATTTCAATTAATTTAATATTAAAATCATATTATTTAAAATTGATTAATAGAAATAATTTTAAATTTAAAAATTAGAATTCATTTTGAATTTTGGAATTTCCCACTAATGCCTGGAAAGGAGAAGGTGTACTTCCCTCAAACCTTGCCTTTTTACACCTCCTAATCCCATGGTTAATCA
This sequence comes from Citrullus colocynthis, assembly GCA_031780015.1. Classification (NCBI taxonomy): domain Eukaryota; kingdom Viridiplantae; phylum Streptophyta; class Magnoliopsida; order Cucurbitales; family Cucurbitaceae; genus Citrullus; species Citrullus colocynthis. The sequence continues at coordinate 1,535,898 of QLSR01000264.1, forward strand.
CCTTCTTTGGTTTCAAATTGCATGTGAAATAGTTTTACTTCTTTATATAGAAGAAAGAAATTTGGAAGATGGGTTGATCTTCTTTGAAAATTTTGCTGAGAAATCCCTTTTACTTAAAACTCTTCAAAACTCTTTATTCTTCACAAATTTGCTCCAATCCATCACAATTTGATCCCACCATCCAATCAAAGGCCAAAGAATAATGAGGAAGACTCTTGTGGTGATCTACAAAGTGTTCGTGATAAAAATTTGGAGGAATTTGGTTTAATTTTGAGCTACAACAAGTAAGTAACAAGGTCTTTATTTTTCGGTTGCAAGAATAAGCATGCTTAATCCTTAAATTGATGTAGTTAGAGTACTTTAGATCCTAATTACTGTTGCATTTATGTTCCTAACTCTTTCAAGATAATCTTAATAGATAAAATATATATTATTCTAAACATAACAATTAACCATTGAAACAATTGGGAGGAAGATACTTAAACAATGGGGAATTTTAACATCCATTTAAAACATAATCACATACATAATTAAAATTAAGTTGCAAAAATTGACTAGTATATACATACTTGGTAGTCCTATGAAATTGAAAACAATTTAAATTACATTGATTTGAATTTCTTTAAATCTTTTTTTTTTTTTTTTTCTTTCAACTTACACAATGACCTCAAAGAAGTTATCACCAATTAAAAATTGTTTATAGCCAACAACACCAAAATACCATAACTGATGTTGTCAACTAATACTCTTTACGCCACTTAAACACCAATATTATATGTTTCAAATAAAATTCAGTGCACAAATGCCGACATAGATGAGAGATTAAAAGTTACCTCACTCTTATACTTCCTTCAAACAATCGAAAAATCTCATCACCAAGCTCCAATAAATTCAAAGTATAAATAAAGTTTTGGAATCTAAAATTATCATGTAACTAGATTGATTTTTACTATTGATCTAATCAAAAGTTAAAATAACTAATACCAAAGATACCTTAACCATCAATTTGCAAATACATAAATCACATATATGGCTAAATTAAAATACCCACCATCTATGAACTTTAAATTTTAAATATCTTGAAAAGATATAGATAATTCTAGTGAGTCTTTAACCTTCTTGGTGTTCCAATAAATCGAGACTAGTGCAAGAAGAAAACAAGAGCAAAAAGGAGCAAAGTAAGGAACAAATAAAAGAAAGAAAATAGAGAGAACAATTAAACTCAATTGTTGGTGTGTATGACAAACGCATCATACACCATTATTTATAGGTTACCGAATGGTGTATGGTATAATATAGAATTCAATAAGGGTGTATGTTACAATATGAAATTCAATGGAAGGTTTACGATATTTGGTAACTTATGGATATCCACACTAAATAATATATTTATAATATCTATTATATTAATTTAAAAGATATTTTTAAGTGAAAAAAAAATGGTTTAGCACTTAGAGAAAGAGAAACATGGATAAAGAAGATTCTTGATCTTTCATTTCATAATTTGGCAATTATTATTCTCACTTGTAAAGGATTTTGTGTGGTTCTATTCAAATCCCAACAGTTCTTTAAACCGTTTAATTGATCAGCCACATAACTTACTCCAAAATTCAACAAGTCAGTTAAAACAACTTATACTTCCCATACCCATCTCCATTTTATAAATGTTTATATCATTTTTCAATGGTCAAAACTAATAGGGTAGTGATAAAATGTCCATCTCAATACATATTTTAAAAAGAGTATATAGAATAAAAATTCATAAAAAATATGAAAATTTAAAATTTCTTATACTAATATTATGTTTTCTATTAGTGATTTTGTTTATATTTTTTATATATTTCATCATGATCTATGGATATATAGAAATGTCAACAATGTCGATGAAAATTTATTACTCGATCAGATCGAGCTGCGTATCTAGCATTTTTTTAATCATCTTTTCTATGAAAAAGTTGCAAAAATATCATCAAGAAACCTTTGTTTCTCTAAACAATCTCTTTCAGAAGCTCTACACCATTCCTAAGAAAACATTTGATGTCCCTAAAGCATGGTACAACATTACCTTTCATCAAAAGCACATGAAAAAGTACCTTGAAGTTGAAGTGATTTTGTAGAGTATTTTGTTCATGACAACCATAATGCAAGAAGGATTGGTTAAATTACTATAACAGCAATGATACAACACAAGAAGAGAAGATTTAATTTCCTTTTATTGGGCAATCTTAGAAGAAGCATGCTTGCTTATACAATGTTCGTAGAAACAATTGTTTCATCACTATCTCGAGTCATTTTATTGTACAATTGAGAAGACTTACCTCAAAGCAAAGCTGTTCACAGTTCAAAGCATGCATTTATTGGACTGCAAGTGTCTCCTTTTGTGGCATTCCATTGGACTTTGTTGGTAGAGAAATCTTTTCTTTGTTAGCTTCAACATCTACAGATACTGGGTTTAGTGCTGCCTTGGCTTCATCATGAGGAACTGATCTTCCACTCTCCAGGGAAAGACCTTTGATGGTTGCTTGGAGTTCTTTATCCTTCATTAGAGATTCTAATGTCACATGACTACCTGAAAACAAAACAGATACAGAACAATGATTTCCGATACAAGAAAACCGTCATTTGTGGTGAAACCGATACAATACACTTTAAGAGATTTCTTTTTCTTTTTCTCTTTTCTTTTCCATCAAACATGAAATATGAAGACATGCTTACGAAATCTCCAATAGTGCTTTGGATTTGTAGGGTCGTTGATTGTCTCCTCTTTTGCAGGTCGTGTTGTGTATTCCTCTTTCAATGCTAACAAATCCTAACATTGACGTAAAAGATGAAAGTGAACTTCACGAAACTTGTGACGATCAACTAAAATTTGTAATTAATTATCACTTGGATGCCAAAGGACATTCAAAAGTAAGGAGAGTCGTTTTTAAAAATGTATATCGTTTGTTAGTTGACTTAATCCCTGATAGTTTAAGATATAAATCTCAGATATTGAAAACTAAAAAGAGTTAGGACCACCCGTCACCTGAAGTGGGAAGATAGCCCACATTGATGGAGCTTCAAAATGCTGCTTTATGATGAAATGTGCGATCTCTGGAATACATTGGCTAGGTGGCAAGATATCAGATTCTATAATGTTCTTCATAAACCGTTGTCTTCTTTCTTCGTCTTCCTCCCACCAAGCACGCAAAGTCGAGCAGTCATGGCAGGATGGAGCACACACCTAAAACATGTTCCCATGCTTAGACAATCTTAAGTGTGTCATCATTTGGAAGAACTCCCGTACTTATCAATGGTAAAGGAAAAACGTATGCCATCAGAAGGAATTTGAAAGGAATGTGCAACTTACTGAAAATAATTATACAAATACATCGTAAATTTTGTCAGGAAATCAATAATTTTCCAATGTACTAAGGGTTTGATAGTTTGCTTCTAAGTTACGAGAGGCAGATGAACCTATTTTGGTCCTGTTGTAGAGTTCAGTTTTTAAGGTTATAAGAAGCATTAACTTTTTCTCTGTCATATACCTTGGACTTGTAGCATATGAGTTCAGTTGGAAATAGACTTATTTTCTATAAATATGTTTCATATTTGCATTCCTTCCTCTTCATGGGAGAATAATTCAGTCAATTTGAAAATGAAAGAAAAGAAAAAAATAAGGTGCAAGGGCTTACAGTCATGTAGCTATATTGAGAAGGTATTCCAAACTCTAGATCAGGTTCGTTCGGCATACGTTGAATGCGTAAGCCAATTAATCCCAACTCCTCCATAACCTGCATCCAAATCAAGAATAAAGTTTGACTCCACTCACTCTCCCCTTTGAGATTGATGACCTTTTATACGTTTTTTATTCTAAGGAGTTTATGATGATTTTTCTAAGGATAAAAAATGTTTTTGTCACATGAAAAATATTCTTTTTTCCAAAAAATTTAAGTGTTTGATTTAATAATCAAAAGTTATTTTGAAAGAACTAAAAATGATTTTATAAGAAGCACTTGACTGGTGCTTCTTCCAAAAGTACTTGTAGAAGAAGTGTTTTTACCCAAAAAGTACTTCTGTCTGTTCAACACTAGTTTTATGCCATGCAAGTCGGTATGTGCATTTTAAAAAGACGATTAGTTATAGTTCAGTCGTACAGGATGAACACATGAAGGAATGAGGCCCAGATCTTCCCCACATGCCAGCATGTCAGAAGAGTCAAGGAGAACAGGCAGGGTCTTTAACGCATTTTTCCGCCAAAGATCCTCTTGCCGATGGAAGTAGTAATCATAGTATAATCTTTTCAGAACATCCTTACTGCATTGCATACGAAAAGCAGAATTATTAAAATCTTGCAACAAACAGCAACTTCAGAAGAAATTTAGAAAGAAAGATAATGAAAGTGTTCGTCTCAAAGAACAATGGTTAAAACTTCGTTTCTAAATAAACTGCATGAAAGGAATTTTTAGGAATAGGTCTCCAATGGAAGTACTATAGGGAAGAAAAAATACAACCTGTGTCCATCCAAATCATTAAAGCTAGAAGTATCTTCAAGATTGAAACGTGGATAGAAACTTCTTGGATTCTCTGGGTCTCTGATAAGAACTATGTTCTGCAAATAACAAAAAGAAACTGAAGGCCATGATCTGTAGAGAAATGAAAAGCACAAGCAAATCTAGAGGGCCCCAAGAGAAACCATGCCATCCCCCCAAAGGTTGATATTGTCGATAAAAAAAATTCATACAAGCTAGGCTTTCTTTAATGCACCATTTTCTTGCCTGTATAAGATCAAAAAGACTGCGTCGTATCTGTTCTGGGTTTTGCAACTGTGTTTCTTCAACAAGTGACTTCAGTTTGGAAGCGATTTTTTTCTCTGTGTTACATTCCTCCTTGAACTGAAAGAGAGAAACAAATGCTCACCACAATTAAGACTGAAAATACCAGATAAGATTTAAAGAGATATTAGATTAGAGCAGAAGTAAGAAAACCAAAGCGATGTATAACAAAATTTTAAATTCAAAGGGGAAATAAATGTTCATGAGTCTTTACTCGTATTGAAAATACCAAGATCAATTCAATGCAATTTTTACTCCGATTCTTGTACTCAATTATAATTACAATTGACAATTGTTCTATAGATCAAGATCTGTCGTATTCAAAACAGGAAAATGTCCAGTGTCCACGAGATATGATTTCAGTATCACCGATAATAGAGTTCTTAATTCTACAATGTATGCAAAAATGCATAATTTCATCCTGATGTGAAGAAAATGGACCGCACAAGACTAATAATCAACTGAATAGATTTGTCTATTCGACAAGGACGTGATGGTGTTCTCATAGGATATACCATAGACAACTGGAGGTAAAACTTTATGCAACATACATCATAATTATCACCTCATAAAAGTTCTTCTGATATTCATTCAGAAAGTGTGACGCAATAAATCCCCATGCAGCTCCAAATTTATCCTGGAAAAAGAAAAGGAACAACACACTTCAGAACATCAGAATCAAATAATGGTTTTCAAGATTGCTAAGTAGATTCGAACTGTAGCAACCTGTAAAAATTCAGCCTTGATATATGGATGACTCAAGCGATCGAAGTCCCATATTCCCTCTCTTTCGAGCTCTTCCTGTGAAAAAGCAATCTTTTTTAACAAAATTTCACACAACCATTCACATTTAAAATAAACTGTTTGCGATAGGCCCCCAGTTATTAGGAGGTATAGGAAGAGAAGAAAGAGAGGAGGGGAACAAAATGTAAACGAAATAAATAATTGAGAAATTAGTTAGCTATGGGGGAGAGTGATGTTTTGGCTGTGGGCCTAAGAGGAAGATTCGGTTAGTTAGAGTGTGGGGATTACATCTAGCCTATATGGGGGAGGAAGGGGGATCATCTTTTAGATAGTGAATTGGTGTAGCTCAGAGAACTTGTAAGCGGGGGAGTCTTGGCTTCTTATCACACCTCCTTGAAGAAGACTCCTTACGAAATAGTCTATGGGAGACCAGTGTCGTCTCTGATATCATACGAGGCAGGGGTAGCAATGGTTGGTGCAGTAGATACTCTTCTAAAGGATTGTGATGAAATGTTGAAAGAACTGAAGGCCACATTGGAACGAACTCAACAGTGGATGAAGTCCTTGGCAGATGCTAAGCAGAGGGAAGTGGAGTTCAACATCAAGGAGTGGGTCTATATTAAACTTCGACTGCATAGGCAAAGCACACTGTTCATCCATAAGCACCCGAAGTTAGCACCACAATTCATGGGACCCTTCCAGATTATTGAACACATAGGTCCAGTGGCTTATAAGCTCGATCTTCCGGAAAATGTCAATATCCATCCAGTCTTCCATGTGTCACAACTCCGAAAGGCTGTTGGCTCTATTTTGCCAAGGATATCTACCCCCCTCCTGCTACAATAAAATGGATCAGTGAGCGTACGACCAGCTGCTGTATTGGGAGTACAAAAGATCAGAGCTACTATGCTGTCTCCTACTGATTTTGAGGTGCTAATGCAGTGGGAAGAGATGTCACAAGAGAATGCTACGTGGGAAAATGGACTGCATATTATCGAGCAATTCCCGGACTTTCACCTTGAGGACAAGGTGATTTTTTGGGGGGCGGGTAGTGGTAGGCCCTCAGTTATTAGGAGGTATAGGAGAAGAAAGAGGAGGAGGGGAAAAAATGTAAATGAAATAAATAATTGAGAAATTAGTTAGTTATGGGGGAGAGTAAGGTTTTGGCTTGTGGGCCAAAGAGGAGGATTCGGTTAGTTAGAGTGTGGGGATTATATCTAGCCTGTAAAGGGGAGGAAGGGGATCATTGTTTTGATTGTGAACTAGTGTAGCTCAGAGAGCTTGTAAGGAGGGGAGTCTCGGCTTCCTTGGCATTAGGCCTAAATAGTGAATATATAATCCAAGTCTTATCAGTTTGATTCTGGAATGGCCAAACATACCTGGCTTAGCGGAATAGAAGGGCGGAATTTTCCAACTAATCCAGTCGTAGCATGCTCTGGAAGCTCCCAAATGCGAAAGAAACCCAATATATGATCGATTCTGTAAGCTGTGAAGTAGTTTGACATCTACAATTCAAGTATGATAGTTATATATGCATAAGGTTAATACAAGGCCAACAAAGTTTAAGGACAGACAATAAAAGGTTCCTGAACTGTAGCGAAACCTGAGTTAAACGAGCACGCCACCATGCATAATTATCCTTTGACATCTCCTCCCAGTTGTATGTTGGAAATCCCCAATTTTGTCCATTTTTGTCAAAATAATCTGGAGGTGCTCCAGTTGATGTGTTCATACGGAATAAAGTAGGGTAAACCCAGGTATCTACACTGTTCCTATCGACACCAATTGGAAGATCTCCTTTCAATATCACTCCTTTCTTTCTTCCATAATTTGCTGCCTCTGACAACTGTCAATTAATAACGACAGCAAACAATTAAATATAGAAGACGTCTTCAATCCTAGTTGATCGCAGAAGCAATTAATGGAACTTATACGTCAGTGACTTTAAGTACCTGTTGGTGCAAATGATATTGAATATAATAGTGGAAGCAGATGACTTCATAATGCAAGCTGTCCTTTGATATAAGCTTCTCAAGCTGTGAAAGAACAACAGGTAATGTACTTAGATTACATGCTAAGATGAATTTAATTCTATGGGAGATTGTACATATTAAGAAACAAACATTAATCTTAAGATATTCAAACCCGATTTCCAAACAAAAGGAAATTTGAAGATCATCACCTTGTCTTTTGAAAATTGAGAAAAACGACCCCATTGGCTGTGATCTGATGTTTCGAAGAAGTCTCGCAGAAAACAGAACGCGGCATAGGGTTTTAACCATTCCTTTAAGCAATTCACATAGGGATGAGAACAGTATCATAAACTGTTGGCAGAATATACTAATAAAATATGACTTTCATTGGATGTCAGATATTCACCTAATATTTATCAGTATCAATATATTAATTATTATAGGAGAAAGAACCAAAACTATGCAAAGATGTAAAGCTTCAGTTATACCATTACTAAGTAAATTTTTCAGGAGAGAAGCAAACTTCAAACCTCATTTTCAGAAAGATACTTCTGAAAGGAACTGGAATTCAGTATAGAATCTTTCTCTCGAGCAAAAATTTTCTGTGCAAGTGTAAGTTTAGCAGCCATAGTAGCCTCATAATCCACATCCTGCATAGATCCCAGAATTGAACGTGTAACTTGAATGTAAGATAACATAATTATAGACCAAGCAAGCAATTTCTGCCATAATCTTTCCTTACCTAACAATCCACAAAAAGAGAGCAGATGCAAAATCAGGATTTGATCATTTTTTTTTTTTCTCATAACTCAGTAAATGAAAAAGAATGAAAATACCAAGGATACGGATGACTAATTAGAATGTCGTTCTGTCTCCTTGTACTGTAACAAACAACCACAAAACAAGATAAAATAAGCATAAGAACTACCTTTCCATCCAGTTCAACTTTTGCCTTTTGAATCTCCAGCTGCAAAGACCCCACACCCCCCCAAAAAAAGAAAAGGTGTAAGAAACTAGAAATATATAACTTAATAGGTAAATATAGCAGATTAATTAGCAAAACATTAAATAAATCTAACCAAACGAAGAAAAAAAATTGTACCTTGATATCCTCTGGAATATTATCTGAAAGTGCTTGGACTCTCAAGTACAATGGATGCAGGGCAAAGACAGAAAGTGAGCTGCAAAAGGCCAATCGAATGATCACTATGGCATAAATTAATGTATTAAACCATAACTTCTCGACATAAAAACTGAGGTAGGTAAGTAATTCTGATCATAGAACTTGAAGTAAACTGACAAAAGTTACAAAGAAAATTATGAAGAAATCAGGAAGTTCATCCTTGTGAAATGGCAGACCTAGGCAACATACTTTGAAGGGCCAAATTTAGGTAATGCACAACACTAATTATGTTTGTATTAATAATATTTTATTATATAAACCTAAGACAGTTGCACATTTAACATACTTTAGATACAATATTACAAAATAACAGCTAAGAGTTATGATTCCAAATAGAGTAAAAATCAAATACAAAAATTAGTGGCAACAATTATGCAATGTAAAGCTTGACCACTGATTGTTATGATTACAGTTAATCAATATCTAAGTAAATAATCATTAATTTGTGTTAATTAGTGATTATAACATAAAATAAAATTTTATTGGTTACCAGTATTTATATTACTGATGATTTAAAGTTCTAAAAACAGCTATATTTGCTATCTTTTGGAAGAAAAAAAAAGGCAATATAATTTGTAATTAATTCTCAGAACAGTACATAATTATAAATATTTTAAAAAAGCAACCCGTTAAAATTTTCAGAGTTCCCACAAAAATATTAATCATTTTGTTTATTTCAGTTTTGAAACAAAAGTTACAAAACATACTAATACATTACACATCACCATAAATTTTTCAAAGGGATTTGAAAGATAATACATACTTACCTATCTATATATACACATGCATATATTTTCAAAAAACAATTCCACCCCCACCTAAATCTGCCCATGTTAGTTATATTGGAACTTTCTAGAGAAGGAAAGTAACAATGGGATACTAGTCTCATTCTTCAGGCTCTAAGATAATTGAAAAGCGAGACATTTTGATGGGTAAAATGTTGAAAAAATCCAGATGCTATGGAGCAAATGAAAACTAAAGATAGATAAAAATAGCAGGGTAAAACGAATTCAAGTGCTATAACACATGCTTTTTAATCTATCTACTATCACCAGTAAAATAATGAAGATTGGACTAGTTGACCTCAGATCCAGCATTGAAACCGCATCCTACCTGTAAGGATACGAGTCCCACCACATTCCATGCACAGATGTATCATTCACGGGTAGAAGTTGAACTAAATGGAGACCAGACTCCACAGCCCAGTCAACAAGTAATTTCAAGTCAAGAAACTCGCCAACTCCAAGATCCTCTTCTGATCTAACAGAGAACATGGGGATTGCAACACCAGAACCACGCCAAGGAACGTCCTGGTACAAGAAATTCACAAACTAACTTTCTAAAGAACTAACTAAACTAGCATTTGTCAAAAGAAATTTCTTCACAATAGCTTACTCGCAACATGCCATCTGAGAGTGAAATATGTCTAGGTGGAAAATTTGAAGCATCAAGGACAAGGTCCCGGTTTTGCCCAAATTCTGAAGAAACAACTCCTGCTTTTCCATATTTACAGTACTTGTACGTGAAACTATTGTTAAGGAAGAGGAAGGGGAAAGAGAAAGGACTAAAAATGACGTAAACATAAACATAGACAATTATTCCAATTGTGAAAACAAAACAAAAGGATATTTTAAGGGGAAATGGCTGTATTGCAAGATGCAGTCTCCATGCCAGATTGAGTCACCTGCATAGCTAAGTTTAATCCCATTCTGTACCTTCCATTGTCCTAACTTTGGAGAGCTACCAATGACATATATCTGTACTAGTAAAATTTCACAAATTATAACTAGAATTGAAAGTGGACGCCAGTCAGTGTGAAGTAACTAACTAATTTGTTATTTGCAGATAAGAAATAAAGGAGGTTAGAGAAATAGATATTTACTGTTGTATCTTCTTCTATATTCGGACAGCATATTTTGAAATGGACAAGAACAGAATCTGCTTCAGTCAGGAATCAAGAACGACAACTTGGTTAAGATGTGATTGTCCATATATAATCAAATTATGTTAAAGAAGGATGTTCACAAAATAACAAAAGAAATATCGAACTTACCATCCTCATCCAAATTATGAATGAAATTTCCTAGTGATCTTTCTATGCTCAATGTTGAACTTCTTCCAAAGATGACATCTTTGAAGGCACTCTTGAAAGGAATCGCATCTGCACCAGTCTGGAGTTTATGTATCAAAGAGAAGAATAGATGAGATCTTTAACATCAGGGAAATACTTGTAGATTCCAGTGACCAACATTCATCTATTAAAATACCAATATGAACAAAATTTTCAGAAGAAAAAATTACAATAGTGTAACCAGAAGAAAACTGAAAAGCAACAACTTAATGCAGTCTTTGAAATGTTGAAAAGAATTGCACAAATCCAAGTATAGTTAAGAATTAGCTCACAGGCAAGAAATATTTCCTGAAACAAGTATTATATAATGAAAGATCAAGAGCTATACAAGGAGACCAAGAAAATAAATAAATAACTTGCCTAGGTTGAAATATAACTCCCCACACCATCACTTTAATGTTACAATTCTCATTCGTTAAGGCAAACAGACGCTCATCTTACCTAAAATCAACGTCATGGAAATTTGGTACTAAACCAAGCTACAATACACAACCACCAAGGTGGGTTCAGTGTAGATATTTCAGTCCATAAGGATCGGATCCTGCTAGACAAGTGGTTCACAGATAGTCATGGGAGAGTTTTGCCTTACTATATAAGATTTTTGTTTGTAGGTCAAGGTTTTCTTTAACAACTAGGATGCTTCTTGGGTTCCCTCTTACCTGCAAAGCGTAGCCCACAAATATTCATCATTCATGTACTTCATTAAAGTTCTCATTCGCTTTGGCTAGTGAGAAGCATATCCATCTTTCGCAGAAGATTGGGGCCTACTCTGACTCTGAGATGCCCTCATCATTTGAATGTTTACTCGTATTAAAATTTCCTCCATTTCATCAATGTCATGACTTATTCTAACTATTTCATAGTTTTTTGTTTAGTTTACACAATGTTCAAGAACCAAACTAGATCAAGCCATCAAGTACACACTATAAGGTAAAAATTGTAGTCTCATATAGAACTCAACGAGCTGAAACTACAAAGGAATTCAAAAGATAGTAAGAACAATAACCACAGGTGAATATAAAGTAAAAGGCAGCACCTGCCAAAGATCACGGAGCTCGACGATCTCCCCACCCTGTAATCCTTGAGGTAATAACACCTTTCTCCTGTTTCCCTTCTCCCATCTCAAGAGGTTTCTATTGTCATCAACAACATAGTAATTGTACTCACATTCAAATCCATCAGACACCGCAATACTTCCACACCATATAAGCTGATCTCCTTGATGAACAGGGCTCAGTAACAACCCCTTCTTCACATTCCAAGAACCAAGCAGGGGCTCAGAGCCACAAACTACCAAGCTTTGACCCCACTGAGTATAGTATGGCAATCTGAATCTCACATTCACCGACTTTGCACGTTTGGCTCCAGAAAACAATCCCAAATTCACCATCTTATTCAGAATTGAAACAGACCCAGAACAAAATTTCTACACAGCAAAAAAACAAATCAATGCACTTACATTCCAGCTTAGATGTAAATTGCTTAATCCTCCAAATTGAGACTCTAGACAAGAAGGAAACATGAACTACTAGCAGCATGATTAAACCAAATGAGATACAGGTTCACAATCAATTTTCAAATAAATGAAGCTAAACCCATTAAGAAAATCAAATGAAGCTAAACCCATCAAAGAAATTTCACTCACCAAACAGGAAGAACGAAATCGAAGAGGCGGCTCCGTTCGGTTGCAAATTGCAATGAGGGGAATCTCACTTTCTGGTGTAGATTATAGCAGCGAAGTGAAAATCAGTAATCACCACGTTCTTGAAGATAGAAAGTAAGAGAGGGATTGATGCGATTGCTTGATATTTTGGTTGTAAATGTCTTGTAGCAGTAGAGAGAGATTCGAACGAGTTGTTGTTTGGCGTTTCAATAAAAAGTGAATACTGATAGAACTGAAATCTTTCTGTTCTTCTTACACAAATTCATTTGGACAGTTCTGCAAACCCTTTCCCACGAAATTTTCCAGGAAAATCTTCGGACCCACGTGGACGAGAATGAAAATATCAAAATTTAAAAGCACATGGAATGATCAAAGCTGTAAAATGTCTTACCTTGATGATTTCATGGCGATTTATACGAAATTCTTTTAAAATCAGAACAAAAGATTCAATATGAGTCAACTGTTAATTTTAAAAGAATTTTGGATTCCTATGATTCATGTTGAATTTTTATTATGATACTTCAAAGTGTAAAGGTTTTAAATGTTGATCTCATAGCCCAAGCAATTAGCATAAGAAGTTCAAATTTTCGTATCTGATTGTATTAAAAATAATGTCGATGTCGAAATGTTTTAAGAAAATATTGACGTTGGTAGACATTTTTAGAGAATTTAAAAATAAAAGAAAATAGAAAAGTTAAAGTTAATAAATGAGCATATGAACAATAAATATGTTGGGTTACAAATATGTTGACCGAAATTTAATAACTAAAGAAGCAATAAGTGATTCTTTTCCTTTAAAAAAATAAATAGATCAATTTTGAGGGCATGCTGATAGGTAATTCACATTTTATTTTATGTTTTTAGATTTTCAACCAATGTCTGTTACATCCTTTGATAGACAATTTTGATCTAATTAAAATACAAAATTATATTAAAGAAATAAAAAAATTTAACCAATATAATATTTCAGGTCATAAATTAAATTATTTTTATTAAATTTAATATATATATATATATATATATATATATATATATATATATATATATATATATATATATATATATATATATAATAAGGATGCTTTCAACCATAGAAAAGTTGTTTAAAATAATTACAAATATAACAAAAAATTATTTTCTATATGATAAACTATGATAGACATCTATCATTTTACCATATAGACAATCTGGGTCTATTGTAAGCTATCACAAATAAAAAATTAAAATTTTGTTATATTTGTAAATAGTTAAATATTTTTTCTATTTATAATAATTTTCTTATATGTGATATTATAAAACAGTAATTGTATACATTTTTTTTAACCTAAAACAAGTCTATAAATTAATTAGTAATAGTTTAAAATTAACATAATATTTAACCTAGTATTTAGTAGATATCTATAACTAGTTTTATGGTTTATAAATATATTATCAAATATATTTTAAAAAATTACTTAAATTGAGATTTAATATTTAAATCTGTGACTAAACACATATCTAAAAATATGAAATATAACCATGTACTTCATTGAATCTCTTGATTTCAAATTTATGTTTTCTGTTCTTGGATTGCCTACCAAACAGTCTCTAACTTTTCAATTATGTTTTGATGAAAAAATTTATGGGTAGATTAAGTATTATTTAAATTTTCTTACAAAGAGATAATGAAAAGCATATTAATTGTGTGAGATAAATTATAAGGATGTGATTATTTAACTTTTGGAAGTAACACAAAATAGTGGATCATACTGATATGTTAGTGACCAATCTGTCTGTAGTTTGAATCTTTCTATTTTTATTGTGCTATAGATTTTAAATTTGTGTATGTAATTAAAGTAGGTATCCATATCAAATATGATCCAATCGATATTTGAAATAATTAACAAACTCGCTACTAAATAAAACTTTAGCTTTTAAACCTACACAAATTTAATATATGAAAGACACTTTTGATGTGGTTGAACTCCAATTCTAAATTTCAAATTTGAATAAATTTAAATGAAAGAGAATGTGATATGAACATTTAATTAAAACCTAATATATACACATATCATTAATTGAAATTTCACCTCTTCCCATAATTTTCATGAGAAAGTCAAAAGGCTAAAAATGGCTCCAAACTTTGTGTGATCACTTTCACATGCAACTTGCTTTCCCCATATTAAATAAACTACCTAAAAGTTAGGGACTTGCATTCTTAAAACCACATTTCAACCCTATGCACATAAGTTTGTTATATTACAAAACTTGCCCTTACTCTTTTGTTTTTATTTTTTTTAAATGAAATTTACTTTATTCCCTACCTTATCTTGTTGGGTGGTTTATGGATTAGGAATAAATAAATAAATTATTTTTTTTTTTAATTTAGAGCATAGGAATGAGAGATGAAACCATTAAAATGGTAATTGATGTCTTTATTTATCATAATCAGAATTGGTGTATATTTGTTTTAGTTATATATTCTTTTGGATTATTTTCAAATATAACAAAATGAGCTAACTTATTTACAAATATAGTAAAATATTATTGTCTATTAGTAATAGATAGTATCATCTATTAGTGTCTATCACTGATAGACAGTGACACTTTACCATATTTAAAAATATTTTCAGTAGTTTCCTTGTTTAAAACAATGATCCAATTTTTTTTTTTATTGACTTTTATCCTAACGGTGAAACAAAAAAAAAATTGGCATGATATACGTGTACACTAGCATAGTCAGCATCTATAAATAGCTCCATTTGAGATTGATTTTAAAGACATTAAAAGTGATTGGATAAAAATGTCTTGTTAGTATTTGGTTAAACCAATTATTAATTAATTCAAAGAAAAATCATCGGTTAGTAAAATGTGAGTTACTATCAATTATTTCATATATTAATTTACTTGGTTAATGAAATCAATTTATTCTATTTTTTTCACTTTAAAATTGAAAATTTATCAAATATTTATTTAGTCCATGTTACAACTTTTTTAGTAAAACAATTTAGGGTGGGTGATTATCTCAATATCTAACTTCTTTGTCAATAGTTTATGTCTTTGCCACTTGAGCAATGTTTATGTTGGTTATTATATCTAATTTTTATAAAATCATATTTTACTACAATTATTTTAAAGACTATGATAATTCTAAGATAAGTATGTGATGTGTTACGAAACATATCATTTACCTCACTGTATGTGGTGCTAACTGAGTATAATTCAACTAACTAAAGTCTCGTTTGGTAATGATTTTATTTTTAAATTTTTATTGTTTTTTAGTAATTATTATCAAAAAGAGCTAATAATGTTAGTAATCTCTGAACAATTTGGTTTTTTAATTTTTTGTAAGAACATTTTATATAGACATCTTTGATTGCTAAATTAAAGTAAATGTTACGATTCAATAGTGAAGTGATGTTTTTCTTTAAGTACAATAGAGAGATTAAGATCACAAATACATCCATATGTCGGTTAAGTCATGCTTGGTTTAGTAGTGGAGTGATGATTTGACTGTATAGGATGTTTTATTGATGGTTAATTAATTCTTTTTATTAGTCTCTATATATTAAACATGAATTGTTTAATAATGTTGGATCTTTATAGGGAAAGAAAGTGAAACATATGAATATTGAAACATTAAAAAATAAATTTAATTAGATTAAATTCATGGTTAGAGAAACTTTCGAATTTTAATGAAACTTCAAATTAAATGATGTTTCATATACAAATTTAACATATATGAAAGTTAAATTTATAGTTTCTTCAATTTGAAATGAGTTAGGTTGATTTCGGTAAGGTAACAACTCCATTAAGTTAAATAGTGCTTCAATTTTTTGTATCTATTTGATTTTCTTTTGTAATTGTGAGAGTTACTAAGTTTCTAGTATATAAATAGCAACTTGTTTCTTCATTTATAATATCTCATTCCAAATTGAAGAGTTCTTTTCTTTCTTTCTTTTCTTTTGATTTTGAGTTGAGCTGAGAGCAAGCATCCAAAAGTTCTATCAAATTCAAGTAGTTCAAAGTTGCAATTTTACCAGAGTTAGTCGTTGTATCTTGTTAAGTCAATTGTTATAGTCTGCTTACAGCCCGTGCAGAGTGAATAATTGTCTTCAAGACAATGCTTATTCATAAGCGTGCCTTGACTACCAAGATATCTTGAGGTTTTTAGTTATTTCAATTCATAAGTCTTGTTATACTTTTTGGTTTATTTTTTGAGTTTGAACGATATTATTGTGTACAATGTGTTAGTATATTCAGTTCTTATATATATCATTTTCCCCAATAATCTGAAGACAATTAGTATTTGAATTGATGGTTGTAAACTCCACTACGAATGTTGCTACTTCTTCCATGACGAGATCGCTTATTGTCAAATCCCATGTTGAAGAGATAGCAACAAAAAATGGTCTTTTACCTCACTAGATTTTAGCTCACATTTTGAAGGAAGAATGTCCATTACCCCACCAAAAGTTGTAACTCCTAAAATTAACTGCAAAACAAGCATGGATACATTCAAGCTCCCTATGTCATAATTACATACTTAGTGGTCTTGATGACACTTTGTATAATATCTATTGCAATGCCTACAATACATCAAAACTATTGTAGGAGACATCAGACAAGATGGTGCTACCAAGAAATTTCTTGTGAAAAAATTCTTAGAGTACAAGACACCAACGGTTGGTGTATTGATACTAGTGCTACTGGGCACATTTGTTAGCATAAGTAATTGTTCATTACATATGAAAAACAAGATGATAACAATACATTTTAAATGGGAAATGCTTCAACTACCTCGGTGGAAGTCAAAGGGAAGATCCTACAGAAATAGGCTTCTGGAAAGATACTTACCCTCAATGATGTGTGTCATGTACTAGAGATTCGAAAGAAATCTTGTGTCAAGAACTCTCCTTAACAAAAATGGATTCAAGCTTTTATTTAAGTTAGATAATTAAATTTATTCTATAAGGGGAGAGGATATATATGTGGGAAAAAGTCATCTAAGTGATGGCATGTTCAAACTAAATGTATTGGCACAACTACATAAGAATAATAATAATAATAATTACAACTCTTGCATATATTGTTGAATTGTATGATGTATGTCATTCTAGATTGGGGCATGTTAATTATCATTTTTTAAATATTGGTAGGTTTAGGACTATTGCCAAATTTTAACATTGATAATGGACACAAATGTGAAGTTTGTGTTCAATTAAAGTTTACTAGAAAGTCATTTTTATCATCTATGGAAATAAGCATTGAGTTATTTGATTTAATCCACAGTGATGTATGTGACATAAAAAATACTCCCCAAAAGGTGGTGTAAGAGATATTTTGTCACATAATTGATGATTGCAGTAAATATTGTTAAATATGTTTATTAGATAGTAAAGATGCAATCTTTAAAATGTTATTAAAACATGTAAGAGAAGATGAAATCAACTTGAGAAGAAAGTAAATGATATGAATCATCATTACTTTATGAATTTTGTGAAGTTAATGATATAATCCATCAAACTACATCTTATACACCACCACAAAATTGTGTAGCTGAAAGAAAGAACCAAACTTTAAAGGACATGTTAATTGCATGTTAAATAGTTCAAGTTTACCTATAATTCCTTAGGGGAAGCTTTGCTAGCAACAAATTTTATATTAAGTAGAATTTACATAAGAAGACTTTAAGGAATAGAAAGTCACCCTGAATAAAAGGCTGAAAGTGTGAGGGTGTTTGACAAAGGTACAAGTTTCTTCCACTATTTGCAACATGTGAAATTGCTCCTTTAGCAATTGATTTGAGATGTTTTTTGCGTGATACATTGCTTCAAGCTTTTCCCAAAGCTTTTTGGTTTTCAAAATTTCATGCACATTTGCAATAACATTCTTAGCCAAAATTAACCTAATTTCACTAGTAGCTCTCAAATCCATTCCCTCCCTATCTTCATCACTCATGCTGGACTTCTTAAAACCTTACTTACTAAAATTGCCACTTAACTCTCCTACACCACTCTCATCGCTTAACTCTTCGAAAGCACCAATATTCAGTCTTTCCTTCAAGGCTTTGTGTAACCCAAATTGTATCAACACATCCTTGACTTGCACTTGCCCCAAGCCAAAGTTGATCCTTCCATCAATTTTTCCACATAAAACTTCACTAAACTCATAAAGCTTGACATATCTGCTTTACTCCTAGCAAATTTGCAAATAGTGAACAATCCACACTATTCACAATACACCACAACCTGTTTCAAAAATTCTTTTATGACGTGGAAGTTTAGACAATACTACAACCATGGAGCATGCTAAAAAATTCAAGAAACTACGAACCTAAAACTCTAATACCACTTGTTGGGAAATTCCTCCCACTTCTACCATAGGAATAAACATAAAAATAACAAGAAAGTTTAAAAAAAAAAAAAAAGAAAAAAAAAAGAAAAAGCAATAAAAACTGAGAACATAAGAATTAACGTGGAAAAATTCCAAACCGGAAAAAAAAAAAAAAACCATGGACCAAAAAAATTTCACCATGTGAAAAATTATTACAATCACACAAAATAATTCTCTCTTGACCTAATTACAAAAACACTCCCTCAAAGCTTTTGTCCCACGAATGTATGTAAATATATAAACTACGAAAACTAACCTGGACACTCACACACACATATATAGAAAAGAGAATTTAAGGAGAGTTGGCACACCTAAGCTTAAAAGTGACATTGACTTCTTTTAGGTGCACTTCTAATATTTTACTAATAGTTTTGGAAGTTCTATAAATTAAAATTTTGAATTAACAATTATATCCATTTAAAAACTTTCAAAATTGTACAATTTCTATCTTCAAAACAATAGCCAATGAAAAAGCATATCTGAAACTATTTTTTACCATCTTATATCCCTATGCTATGTTACAAATATTGATTTATAAATTCTAAATCCTCAACCATTTAAATACAATAATCCTAAACCAAAAACTAGTACAATTGTTGCATTCAAGTGGGGGCTTAGGCTGTGTTATGTGTTTATATATACATACAAACTTCAAATTTGAGCAATACAAAAGGCCATTTTGGGTACAAAAAGCCTAAAAGATTTCAGAACAAAGAGTGATGAGAAACACATGGTAAAAGAAAAAAGTTATGCATTTGCTCTGTTTTCCTTTTTTTTTTTTTTTCTTTTTCCTTCATTTTTTTCCTTTTTTTCCTTCTCTATCTCCTTACATTTTATGGAGAAGAAGATCATAATACACAAAACAGTGGGAAAATATGCAAGTTTCTGAAGGCCTGCCACCTCTGTGGACTTTGACCTGAAACTGCATTTGCAACAAGTTTCTTAATCAGATGATATTTACACACTTGGAAACCATCTTACAACAAGCAATGCCTGCTTCTCTACTCTGTGCTCACACTTTTAAAGAAACTCCTGCACTTTATCATTTTATAAAAACCTTGGCATCTCTTGTTGCCAGAAAACCAGTAGTCTTCTTTTCGAATGTTACATATAGCATGCGAGAATAAGAAACAGTGTGAATCCCCATTGAGTGATCATACGACGACGATCAGCACCAGCTGCAAATTCAGTCGAGTCAGTCTAAAAAGTTTTCACAATAGAAAATTTGGGATTGTTGAAGGAAATAAATGAGGCTTTTGTAGTTAAAAGACTATCCAGTTTCCTACCAGAATCAGTTTGTTACTCACATGGAGATGGAGATGACGCAACTGATGGATTCGTCATGGATTTTTCCTGGTGGCTGGAGTCGCTTTTGGAAGGTGGTTGAACATGAGCGTAAATGACATTTGGCAATGGAGTTAATGCTGGAGCTGGAGCGACGGGTGCTGCTGGTGGGTTTACTTGATGTCGAGGCAGTGGCGATGGCGATGCAGCAGAACGCTCAGGAGATATATTGGGTGAAGCAAGCGGGGTTAAGTGAGATTGCTTTCCTTCTTTCCTACCAGACTTCCTCTTGTATCTATATTGACAACCAGGCGGCCTTGCCGCGTAACTTCTCTTAGGTGATGCTGCGCTTCTTTCAGGGGCAGGTGAACCGTATTCTGATGCACCCTTCTCGGTTGCAGGGGCAGGTGAAATTGCAGGGGTTAGAGGAGTGTGATGGTGGTGGTGGTGGTGAGTCGGGGGATGATGGTAGTTATGGGGCTGGGGTGTAGGAGCAGGAGAAGGTGACCTTGAGGGGCCGTTCCCATCACTGCCATTGAGGGAGTGTTTAAGAATTGACGAAAGGCGAACTTGCTTCACCTTTCCAAACTCCGTATTATTCAGGCCAAGGTTGCTAGAATTAGAACCTGAGATTGTTTGAGCTAGCTGCTTCAGCCGTCGCATTGATGGAGTATTTCCAACTTCAAGAAGTACAGACGACTGGACAATCGTAGGGGCAGTCACAGTCGAACCTTCCCCATTCCACAACTTAATATATAAAATCTGCATTTTGGAACAAAACAACTCGTAACCGCCAAAGATCAAACTCAAGCATTTGCTAATTTTTACAATAAAAGTGCAAAGTAATTCAAATATCAGAGCACAACTCCGTTGAAACTAGGAAAAATAGTAATAATAATAGCTCAAGAAATACAACTGTTTTTACTCATCATGTTAAAAGATATCCAGCTACAGAAAGAACAATAAAAACAATTTTGTAGCTTGTATGCTCTTGAGAGTTAAACTAAGGTCTCCATTGACAACAATCTCATTTCTAATATTAGAAAATGAAAAACAAAAACATTATTTAAATGAAACCTAAATTCATCCAATCAACTTAATGCATCAAAAATCGAGTGAGCAGATAGAGAGACACCAAACCTCATATGGAGCTAGTCGTAATCCCGCCTCCAGTTGGCTGGTAAGTTCACTGAAATGTACTTGAATCTGATGAATAGAGAAGTTCAATGTAAAGTTGAAAAGAATCTGCACTTTCTGCAAAAGAAATGCACTCTGTGGCGGGATTATCGTTATTCCTCCTGGGAATTTCAGTACTTCAAACGATAAGGCCTCCCCAAACATGGACTTAGTAATGCGGAGGAACTGATTCGTTACTAGACTTGCAATGGTTGACCTGATTAAACTTAGATAAGTTGATGAGATTTCCAAGTCATCGCCATCTGGATCGAGGCTGAACACAACTTTTGTACGGTTTGATCCAGATAATGGTTCTAGAGATAGTATATCCACCTGATTTGAAAGATCATCAGATCAATATGCATAATGTATATAAGAGTGCACAATCAGTGAGAATAAAAAAGAGTAGATACTTTGATAGAAGGTATAGGGAACTCTTCAAAAATGTCGGTTTGAAGTTGCTCGATATTGTCTTCCAGCAAAGAAACCGGTCTCTCAACATTGAATGTTGCTACTATATCATGACCTGGAAACAGAAATTAGTCAGAGATGATATATCGAGTCATTTTGATTCTTGTTTAAGAACTTATACTCACTTTCATCCTATATATAAATTCTCACTGCACACACATAATATCTCAAGTTTGCAAGATGGAAGGATAATTTTAAGGAACTACAATGTCAATTACAGTTGCGCTAACTATACCCATATAAAATAGTTTTGTGATTCTAGACAATTTTAAGAAGTCAAGATACTACTATTGCTGCTATTGTAGTCACAAAACAATACTGAAAACGTCAACAAAAACAAGAGCAACTAAAGAAAAATGCTATACCCTCCCACCCTCAAGTCAAGAAACTTTAGCATTGGTGTGTTTATCGACCTCAAACAACTTGCAATTTTCAACCATCTAGAACTGTGGAATCAATACCTTACTTCAACACACGAATATTAGGTAACATTCCACCGAGATGGAAATCAAATAGCATCATTTTACATAAATCTGCTGAAATCAACTAAAACATTAGTTTATGAACTAGCCATATATAACTCATATCTTGATTTTAAGTTGATATATGCAACTTACAGCCAAAATAGATTATTTGAAAAACCAAAACACTGTTCTGAAACATTACGCACAAAACAATTTATTCATTTGACAAAAAGGAAGGGGAAGAATGCAAAACACTTTCTACATTCTACAGTTCAGTTCCAACTAAAGGCGACAAAGAATCTCCATGCATCGTTATAAAACAACCTTTTAACCCTATGGCCCCAAAATCACAAGTAACTCCCAAAATCACAAGTAACTCGCAAAGTTGGATGATCCATTTCAAATACAGGTATCTAACTTTCAACTAAACAAAGGCCAAACCAATCATGAGCTTAATATACATTGCACTATAGCTGCATATGGATGGTGCATGCAGTTAAGAGAAATAACTTTCTTCCTTTTTCTTATTTGCATGGTGAGGCTTCTCACCTCTAAGGCAAAACTTTTGAAGGGAGGAGGCATACGATAGCATTGTGCCTTGATGACCGTAGTAAATGATTTATTGAACAAAAAAAAAAAAAACAGAAGAGAAAAAATCTTAGCATTTTCCATGAGTACATAAAATTTATGTGGGCATAAGTGCTAACATCCAACTATTCAGAAAAGGGATTGAAAATAAACAATTCTATGTTTATCCAAATTTTGAAAAACCACGTGATATAGGTCAATTATACAAATTTTAGCCTACATAAGATTTCACCAGTTTAGGTACCACTTCTCATCCTTGAGGTCGGAGTTTCGAATCTCCACCCCTAATTTGTTGAACTCAAAATATACACATACACATACATACAAGTTTCAAATGTTAGATTTTTCTCCATTTACTTAAGCCAATAAACCATGTAACTTTTCACATGAACTCCAATAGATAATTGAAAGCCCTAGAAATGGGAAATTTCTCGCTAATGATGAAGACATGTAATTAATTTAATTATGTAAAAAATAACAAGGATAACTGATTCTAGAACAATCCTAGTCCAAGCTCCAATGGGCTGCCCCATGTTTAATTAGGAAGGGGATAACCAAAGCCTGAAAATCAGGGCCTTCCGTTACTCAAAACTACTATTGATTTTCTCTACTTCTCACTTCCCCAAACCATAACGATTCTACGGGCAAGCCTCTAGGAACCCACCAAGAAGAACACCATAAAAAACCATCAAATTAAATCAAAATTAGCCCAAATCCATCAACGTACCAATCTAAATCCCTCTAACAACCCTCATTTTCCTCAGCCAACCAGAACCACACATAATCAGCAGGAACAAGCAACAAAATCTCAAAAATCCAAACCAGATTGTTAAAACAATTCCCAGATCTATTTACCCCACAAAAGAAACAGCAATCGACGAACCCCTAAAACCCCAAAAGATATCAGAATCGATGAAGAGTCCCACCTCGATACGATGAATTGAGACCCAGATCCTTTTGATCTGCATAATGGAGAAAAGGGGGCAGCCAAAAAACAGCAGAAATGAACAAGGCAACGGACAATAGCAGAATGAAGATGCATCTGAAGCCAATGAAGCTTCGAATCGAAACACACCCACAAGAGCAACGGCCATCGGCAGCCTGGCCGGACGGCCTGGAGTCGATGGCGGACGGCAGTGACTGTTCTCCGTCGTTTTTCCCCATCGGGAACAATGCCGGCGAAGTGGGTTAAGGGCCATTCCGGCTCTGCTCCACTGGGGGTGAGTTGGGTGCGGCCATTATTGCGGTGGAGTGAGAAGAGAACAGAAGTGGGAGTGAAATTTGAATGTGGGTGTGTGTAATAATAAGACTGCGATGAATATGAAAGATGTTAATGTCAAAACTGGTCACAGAATTGCTTGGAGATTGAAATTTCTACTTTACTTTGGGGAGGTTTTTGATTGTTTTCTTTATGTGGGTCATTGAAATTCAACTGGAAGATTAAAGAAAGATTGAGTCTTCATGAATTTATTTTATTTTTTCTGTTAGGGTTTGGATTGAAAATGAATAACTTGAACAGTAAGTGAACTGCGAATGACAACTCTACTCTTTTTGGGGCCTTTTGGATGGTGGACTGCTCAATTACCACCCATCTTTTTATTTATTTTTTTTTTTTTTAAAAAATTCAAATGTGTTTGAAATTTAAAGTTGAAGCCTTTGTGGTGTTTGATTTTTCTTGCTTGGTTGTAATTATATTTTTCCAATTTAATTTCTTAAGAGAAATGTTACCAACAAAACAATTCACTTGGAAAAATAACAAATAAATAAAAAGTTATATTCTTTTGTTGTTGGTCATCTCATGACATGAATGTGTGTTTCATTCAATGTACACTTTGGGGATATTTAGACATTCAATTTCTTTTCATTATTGTATTTATCCTCAATAATCCTCTAGGATGTTATAAATCATAGTAGATGAATTGAATTGGTTTTTAGAGGCCTTTCGAGCAAAGAGTGAAGTATTTTAACCCAAATTATTTAGTTTGGAAAGTTGTGAAGCCTGCAAACTTTGTACTATGTGTAAATAACTTGAACTTTAAAAAATTTAAGGTACTGTCATTAGTGTCAAAAAAAGTTTTAAAAGTTTCAAACAAAAATATCCTTACTCTTACTAACAAAAATTTTAATACCCTTCAACTTTCCTATTTCTTTTTCTCCCTTGGTAATCTTTAACAACTTTTTACTCCATTTTCATTCGTTTATCTATAAATAATAGTAATAAAAAAAAAAGATATAATTGTCTACTTCAAACAAGAAGAAAAAGAATAATGGATCCACAAGAGATCTTAAATGTTTTAATAAGGTATTATACTAGGTGAGTGTGTGTAAATTGCCTAACTACTTTTTATTTATTTATTTTTAATTTTTTTTTTTTGTATTTGACTATTTATTGTTTTGGAATACTTTTGGTTTTGAAAATTTGTAATTTTTTTTTTTTTTTGTAAGATTTTATGTTTTAACTTAAAGTTTTGGTTGAATTAAATAAATAGGAGAAAAATAAAAATATTTATATAAAAAAATTACGATATCTGTATAATTTATTTTCAAACTCAAGAAAACTTTAAACAAATTTATCATTATAACTTTTAATTCTTTTCTTTTTAACATTTAATTAGTACACGTAAGGTTGGTTCTCGTCATTAAGTTGGATTTTAAAGTTTTATTATGATATGAATATTTTATAATTTTGTTTTAAGTATCAATTTCCATTTGATCAAAATGAACAAAAATAACTTCGCTCTTTTTGTTTTTCTTTCTTTCCTTCCTTTTCTTTCTTTCTTTTTCTTCTTTCTTTTTTGTATAGTTTTATGGACAATTAGAATTAGATTCCAATTTTTTTCAATATTTTTTAATAAAGATTTACTTTATACTAATATTAAGACTTTACTAAATAAAAATATAGCTTTGGTAGAGAACTTCAAAACAAAATTTTTGAAAATAAAGAATTCAATAAAAGCAAAGTTGTATTTCATGTTTTTAAATATATATTTGGTACAAATTCAGAAACTGTATTTTAATTTAAACAATTGTTTAAAATATGTTTCATATCATATAAAGTATAAAACTAATTGTAGCTATCCACTAAATATTAGTTCACAATAAACTATTATTAACTTATTTATGAGGATGTTTTATGTAAAAAAATTTGTATAATTATTATTAATTTATAATATATTACATAATAAATATTTTAGTTTAAAAAAATGAATTGAGTTTATAACATGACATTGTATTTCTAAATGTCGTTATGTTTTTTAATATAATTTTGTATTTTAAAATTTAAAATTTAGGATACAATAAAAACATAATGTTTTAAAAACAGAATTCGAGTTATTTGTCAAATATATATTTGCTAAATTCAATAAAACNCTCGAAAATTGAGCCTCTAATTTCGAAATTGATAGTACAAATATACCAACATATCAAGTGAGGGTTAAAAGTATCCATTATTTTACAAACAAAAGCATTAAACTAGGTAGTTGGCATGTCCATGACCAGACAAGAAAATTAATTTCATTTGTCACCTTAAAACTCAAGACAGAAAAAACAAATATATATATATATATATATATATATATATTTGTTTTTTCTTTTTCTCAAAGGTGAAAAAGTTGAGAAAATGTGGGTTGGTTAAGGGGGTTGTTTCATTTATTCAGTATAGTCCTAATGTTGGGGACCTTTAAAAAAAAAAAAAAGTTAAATTACCAATTTATTTTTAAAATGTGAGATTATATATTTGATTCCAATAAATTTTGTGTCTAATTAGGTCTTTAATCTTTGACAAATTATTTTTTTAAAAAAAGTATATAAGTTAAATAAATTTATGTCTAATGATACTCTAAATTTTCAGTTTTGTATTTAGTAGATTCATAAATTTTAAAATATTGAAAGTTGAAGACAAAATAAATATCAACATTAAAGTTTGAAGAGTAAAATTATAATTTAACTTTAAATTTAATATCTACTATTTAAAAAATGTAAAATTTAATGAAACATGGGCATATGATAAACAAACTTACAAAAGTGTTTCTAATGGGCTCAAACCAATGTGGGAGGCACTATACACATTCAATCTAGAGAAATTGCCAATATTACGCATTCATTTTGATTTTTGGTTATTTTGGAGTCCTACTACTAAACCTAATTTCTCCATTCTTCCCTTCCATAAACTACATGTTGGCTTGATTTTTGATATGAGCGTGGTGATAGTATACTATTCGAACAATTCTACACACCGTTTTCTAGCCAAGCCAACTAGCCAACGATAGAGGAAATAACCCATCTAAATCATATTGTTTGTCTTTGTCGTCTTGTTCTTCTTCATCTTGATCGTCATCAATGTGGTTGAGGCGCAACAGCAACCACTTAGCTACTGGATTGACGGCTAAGCAAAACCATTGTTGTTCGTGATCGACGACTCAAGATGAAACTAACCCATATGCATTTGCCATTTCGGGTGGTTATATGTGGCTGGTATAAAAGTACGTAAGAATGGTGTAAGTGCGCGTAGCAAAGTATTTGTGTGATTTATTTGATGGTTTTTCAATACATCATATTTGTGTTTTTGAAGATTTTAGCTATTATGATATTTGTGTAGCATGTAAATTATTTTTAGTATAAGAAAAATATGAACATTTAAATCATTTTTTGTTTGTGTGTCAAAATATGACGAATATCTTAATTTTTTTTATAAATAGGGATATTTTTGGAGTTTAGTATGAGAAAAGTTTTACCGATAGAAGGTATTAGTATAAGGTATTTGTTTTATTCCGTGGCTAAATTTTAATTGTCATCATGATTGCATTACTATTAGTTTATATACCCTTTAGTTGAATTTACTATTACTTAGTTTGAGTATAGGCAAAACCATCTTTTTTGTTATTATTATCTTTTAAATGAGAGTTTTTTTTTTTTTTTTGTTATTATTACTTTTTAATGAAGAGATTTATTTTGTTATTATTTTTGGTGATTTGTAAAATTTACTTGTATTTTTTTTAGGTTAGGTGGTTCGATAATTAGATTTTGTTTAGATCAGTAGATTTTGTTTTCATATAAAAAAATGTAGAGATTCTATGAGATTGACCGTTGTAGTTTTTTTTTTTTCTTTTTTTTTTTTGTCATTTTTTAAAATAAATATTTTATTGGCCATCTTTTAAAAAGTCTATTACAATGTCAGCCCATTACATTTAGGCTCATAGAAGAACTGGGCCTTGACTTAATACAATGGTTGTTAAGAAAGTAAATAATTGTTAAACATCTTCTTTCTAGGCTTGTATTTTATGAAGTCTGTAAACATTTACACAACCATTCTCTCAGTAGCAAGACACTAAGAAGAATATATTCAAATTAAAAAACCTCTTATTATTCTCTTGGTATCAGAGCTTAAACAACATAGGCCTAACTATGTATAATCCACCATGGATTCAATTGAAAGCACCAGCACAGTAGGTGATGATGGAAAACACAAGACACCTTTTGTCAATACTAAAGTCACACACAAGGGCACAAACTTCTCAAGTGTTACAACAACCAAATATGCAGTTCATCAATGGGAGATTAATTCCTTTTGGCAAGTTATGTCCTCATGGTAAAGCTGAGCAACAACAATTTTTTGTTGTGGAAGTCCACGGTTTTGGCAATCCTCAAAGGACAATGACTTGACAGCTACATTCTTGGAACAAAAGCATGCCCGGTTGAGTTTGTCACTATCAGTGAAGGAAAACATACAACATATGCAGTCAATCTAAGACTTTGAGAATTGGATTGCAACTGATCAAGCATCACTCTGGTGACTTATGAAAATGAAAAACATCAAGCAACCTACATAGCCATGAATCAGTTGGAGATTCCGCTTGGTATGCTGATAGTGGTGCCACAACTCATGTGACTTATGAACCAAACAAACTAAATCAAAAGACAGATTGCAATGGTAAGGAAACATTAGCTATTGCAGATGGTACCCAACTTAAAATTGTTCATGTTGGTAACACTTTCTTGCCATCAACAACTAATCACATGCTCAAATTAAATAATATCTTGCATGTGCCTGGAGCTGCAAATAACCTTGTCTATACATCTAAGTTGACTAAAGATAATGATGTGATTGTCGAATTTCACCCTTATGGTTGTTTTGAAGGACAAACACAAGGGCATGGTGCTGCAACAATGGAGACTTAGCAATGGATTATATCAATTGAATAGAGTAAGACCTTTCCAAAAAGACTCAACATCAACCTATCTACGTACTCAGAGTACCTATCCTTAATCTTCTTATCATCAAACTAATGTAATGTCTTTGAATTCCAATGAAGAAGTATGGCATAAATGACTAGATCATCCTTCTTCTAGAGTCTTAGATCAAATAACGAAGGATTGTAAATGCGGAGGAGAATTTAGAAGTGTTCACAAATTTAGTTCGAACAATGTGGAATTGAATTTAGACACCCTTGTCCTCGCATCTCAGCCCAAAAATGGAGAGCAGAAAGAAAACATAGACACATTGTTGAATTAAACTGGCCAACTTCATTAGCCCAAGCTTCAATGCCATTAAAATATTGGTAGGAATCATTTGACACAGCAGTTTATCTTATAAATAGGCTTCCTCCTATTGTTCTAAATAACTTGTCTCCACCTGAGAAACTCACCAAAATAAAACCCAGTTACACTTTTCTCAAAACCTTTGGTTGTGCCTCCTACCCATGTCTCTGACCTTACCAATAACATAAGTTTGATTTCCACACCACCAAGTGTGTGTTCATTGGGTACAGTAACAAATATAAATTGAGCATTTGGCGCACACGTTTGTAATCTTAAGCATGAAAATATTAATTCTGGTGTTAGGCTAGAGGTTTACGTAGCCTGTGTCAAGAAAACGGCATGTTAGAGTGTAGGTTTTGGAAGTCTGGAATTAAAAAGCTTGTGTTTAGAGTGCATGCTTAAGAAGTCTAGGAATAGATTATAGATATATAAATCGAAATATTTTCTTGTATTTAATAAGTTATTAGATTTTAGATTAGTTTAAATTTGTTTTTTTAATTATTTTAATATAGTTAAGTTTTAAAATAAACTAAAAAAATTTATATATATATTTTTTAATTCTGAAATAGGGATTTTGAATAAAATTATAATTTTATTTAATTTATTGTTCTAATAATTTGATGTCTTAGTTTTACTATAAAATTTCATAGACTTCTATCCTTTAACTAATTTGAAAAGCAATGATTCTTTTACCATAATACACTAACTTAAAATTAAAATAAACTTGTATTTTAATATTAAATTCAGTTGTTGAAAAAATACAATTTTTTTTTATCAAATTACATTTGAGGAATAAAAAATCATAAATTTTGAATTTTCATTTTTACTTGATTGCTAAGTTCTTTCCAATAATTTAAATCTTTATGTTTGAAAAATGATTATAAGTCTTCAAGCTAATTAAATTGACCAACGGAAAAAAGAAATGAAAATGTTATTACATTAGTTTAGGGCTTTCTACACATATAACCTAAATAAATATACCTAATTATACAATCACAACCTAATGGCTTGATTGGAATGACTTAGAAAAAAAAATTCAAAAATTTATTTTTATTTAAACACTTTTGATAAAAACTCCTTAAAATAAAAACATACATGTGTTTGACAACTCTTTCTTAAAAGTGTTTTTATATACAAATTTGTTTAGTTTGTTATATACTAAGAGTGTTTTTATAAATGTTTTTCAGGGTTGGCCGGTGGCGGTTGTCGGAGGTAGTAGTCGAAGGTTGGCCGGTGGCTGGATGTTGGTCGACTGATGGCAGTCGTCGGAGATGGCGACTGAAGTTGGCTGATGGCAGTCGCCAGAGGGGGTGACCAAAATTGGCTGGCGACAGTCGCCAGAGTTGGCCGACGATGATCACTAGAGGTGGTTCCGGAAGTTGGTTGACAAACTTCCTAGATTAAATTAGAAAAAAGGAAAAAGGTCATCGGTTTAAAATGGGAAAAGATGAAGAAAGCCAAGGCTTCTTGGATTCTTGCCCCAAACAAGGGTTGGGTTTAGGATGTCTAACCCATCCAATCCCAACCCTTGAAACAAACACCCCCAAAAGATATGAATATCTTAGTGCTTCAAGCAAAATTTACATTTCCTAGACATGTCAAATTCAATGAGTTAGATTTTCCTTTTAAAGGTAATTTAATGTCACCACCCAAAACTTGGGAAATTTGTACAAATGGCCCAAATTGAAAGACCTAAATTGAAAGGCCCGAAGGAAATTTGGCCTTCCCCAGATTTTTAATGAAATATGGCCCTCTGCTATAGTTAGCGTCGTGTGAATTTACCGAACTGCCCCCAAAATCGTTATCCAAAGGCGTCCCCATGAGTTCTGCTCTCGACCGTCGCTCTTGTCTCTCGGTCCACACAATCGACACTTGGTCTCGATCCATGATAGTCAACCATATTTGACCTTTTAGATGATATTGCTCTCGCTCCTTAGCTCTCAGCTCTCAATACTCTCGCTCCCAGTTCTTGTAAGTTGGCACTCAACCGTTGTTAGAAATTTTGGAGTAATTAATGCGCGCCGCACATCAATCAATCTAACAATGAACACGACTTTTCAAATAAATTTGAGTAAATTAAGTTAACTATTTAACAAGTTTCCCTTCATTTGTGTGCACTTTTCATCTAAGTTTCCCTTCATTTATGTGCACTTTTCGTCTCAAAAATCAAACAAAGCAAAGCAAAGAGAAAAACCTCACAAATCTCACTATCTCGTGGAAAATCTATAGACGTTTTATATAGCTAAGCAATCAACTTCGAACTCCAAGTAAGTAATCCATGGACTTCAAAAATTTTCCCTTCTATTTAACATTGTATTATCACAAAACCGTTGGGCGATGTCTGGCACGATCATGAGAGATCGAGAGACGAGATAGAGATAGATAATGTTAACGACCTAGAGCGAGGGACGAGAGTAGTACACGAAGTGAGGGTCGAGAGTAGGACACATGGTGTGTAAGAATGGGGTAAGTACTAGAAACGAGGACCAAGAGGAGTGGATCGAGAGTTGAGAGAGAGAAAAGATAATTGAGCTATTTCATAATGAGAATCGAGAATCAAGAAACGAAGTGAGAAGTGAGTATCGAGTTATGCAATGAGAATCGTGACCTAGAATAGGGAAGCGAGAGCGAGGGTTTGTAGCGAGGATCGACAACCGTTAGCGAGATTTGGACATAAAGCATTATTTTGTAATTAACTTTTCTTGTTTTCTCTTTTGAAAGATGGATGGGACGCAATTGTCTATTCGACATGGTGGGACATGGGATGACATCAAACAGAGTTACGGCGGAGGTGTTTTAAAGGGCATGATTGTGTCAATCACATTAACATACCAAGAACGGAAGGACCGAGTATACAGAATAGCAAGGGTCGATCCATAAGAATTCGACATTATAATAAGAGATCAATGTAAGTTGGACTCATATGGACCTACGATATGCATAACCGACGACAATGACATTAGATTTCTGTTGGTAGAGGCGGATCAGAATAGACCTCAGATTTTTGTCAGTATTGAGAGGAACAATCAGACAGATTATCGAATAGAACATCAAACTGAACCCTGGATAGAACAACTATTGGTGAGTCTGACATTTTCCCTTCTGTGGTATCCATGGAAAATGACGACACTAATCCATGGATTAGAGAGGTGTTTCACAACATCATTCTTGAAGGGAATTATAGTCTCCTCCTGTAGCTTTCCTCCTGTCCTTTTCCAAGAGATCTTCCTGATCCGGTTTGTGAGAACCGTCTTCTTAGAATTTTTCTAAGAAAATTGGGAGAATTAGTAGAGATTATTCTTGTAAAGGGTGTATTCTATGAAGCTCCCAAGGGCTTTATTTATATAAGGCTAGGTTACTCCTAATCTAATATTAATAAATATCTACCCAGATAATATCTCATATAAAATGGTTTAAAATATTTCAATCTTATTTAAATATTTATTTTTTGCAGAATCTTTGATTTGGATCTCATCCAAATCAAATAATTAATTATTTGAATCCAATTCAAATAAATTAATCAATTCTCCCTCCATTTATTTTCTGCAGAATCTTTAATTAGGATCACATCCAAATTAATAATTAATTATTTAAATCAAATTCATATGAATTAATTAGTTCTCCTTTTATTTATTTTGTACAGAATCTTTAATTTGGATCTCATCCAAATTAAATAATTAATTATTTGAATTCAATTTAAATTAATTAATTAATTCTCCATCTATTTATTTATATGGAATTATCCAAATAATTAATTATTTATTTGAATCATATTCAAACAAATTAATTATTCATATTATAAAGTTATAATTTGAATCACATTCAAATAAAATTTATAATAAATTATGCAATTAATTGTATCCAATACAATTAATATTTTCCCTCAAAAAATTGTAAAAAAATTTTCAACATAGTTGATCCATTTTGGTCCGTAGTGAGCTAACAAGGAGACCTTATGGACCTACAGATCAGAAGCTCCAACGATATGAGATTAATCGGCTAAACTCATTAATCATATTAAGCAATATTCGTTAACTGTGGGTACACTCCACTAAATACCCACAGCTGCACTATTCTCACGGTAGCAAATTAGTCCATGGATATAGACCAATAATAGCAAATTAGTCCTTCACAAGTGTTCGTAATACCAGCTAGGTCAAATTACCGTTTTACCCTTTGGTTACTTCTAAATCCTTAAGTACCACTGCTTCTTTAATGAACAACCTGTTTATGGTCCAATCATTAAACAGAAACCCCTCTCGGGCCAGTGAGAGGGTAGGCTTCACATCTCCTTTCAGGTTAAGTAGGTAATCAGGGAGGGGGTGTGACAAGTTGGTATCAGAGCAAAAGAGTCTTGGGAATAGGATCATGCATTGTAGTGTAGGAACATGTAACTTTTAGCCAATAGTAACATCGTGTTGTCATATAGGAAAAACATACCACCTCGAAGTAGGCGAGTGAGGCAATCAGCAATCGGAACTCCTCAAGCTACTGGAGACCATGGAGATATGTCAGAGGGTGAATCTAGTCATCCTCAAGTTGGGGTCAATGTCGAGGAGCATATATTTACTAGAATTGTTGAAAGATTGACTGCAAGCATTGGATCAGTGGAAACAGATCTAGAAAAGAAATACAGTATAGAAAGATTGAAGGCTTTGGGTGCCACTACTTTTGAAGGTACTGTTGATCCTATAGAAGCGGAGGCATGGTTGAACCTACTTGAGAAATGCTATCGTGTGATGAGATGTCCCGATGATAGAAAAGTGGAGTTGGCAGTGTTTTTGCTCCAAAAAGGAGAAGAAGATTGGTGGAGAATTATAGAGAGCAGGAAAGAGGATATAGGAGAAATGGGCTGGAATGAGTTTAAGAAGGCATTCCAAGAGAAATATTGTCCAAGATCATTCCGAGATGCAAAACGGAATGAGTTTCTGAGGTTAGTACAGGGATCAATGTCGGTGGCAGAATACGAAAAGAAATGTACTGAACTGTCCAAATATGCCACGGTTATTGTTGCTGATGAGGTTGACAGATGCAAGAGATTTGAAGAAGGTTTACGGGAGGAAATACGTACTCCTGTGACTGCTAGTGCTGAATGGGCAGACTTCTCCAAATTAGTAGAGTCAGCAATGCGAGTTGAAAGAAGTTTGATGGAGAAGAGGACGGAACGTGAATCAGCTGGAGGTAGACGGGCAATCCACACTTCTAATACTACTAAGGAACAGTCAGGTAGGAGATTTGTACCAGGTGTTTTTAGTGGAGGAAATTTCAAGACAAGATCGAGTGGACAAGGTACTTCCAAGGGAGGTACTGGAGGGGGTACACGGAAGCAAGAACCAAGGAGTTCTACTGGTCCAGCTTAAACAGTGGAAGGTTCTCGAAGTGGACAACCTGGAGAGTCCACAGCTAGTTCCGCAAGGAAACCGTTATGTCCCACCTGCGGGAAGTATCATTGGGGACAGTGTAAGAGCAATGTATGTTATCATTGTGGACAAGCGAGTCACTATAAACGAGAATGTCCTCAGTTGATGCAAGAATTTAAAGCTGAACAGAGAACTGGCTCATTTACAGCTAGCCAACCACAATGACCTGCAGGAATTGCTGATGAGGGAACTAGTGGATCAAGAAAGAAGGGAGCTACAGGGCGACCAAAACAGCAAGGAAAAGTCTTTGCAATGACTCAGCAAGAGGCTGAAGATGCTCCTAATGTGGTTACTGATACACTTTCTATATGTCATACTTCTGCTCATGTTTTAATAGGCCCTGGTGCAACTCATTCTTTTATTGCTAGAATGTTTGCTGTGAATATAAATAATACATTAGAATCTTTGCTTGAGGAACTGTTTGTTTATACCCCTGTTGGTGATGTCTTTGTGGCTAGTAAAGTGTATACAGATTGTGAGATTGAAATTGATAGTGTGACCATGACAGCCAATTTGATACCCTTAGATATTCAGGAGTTTGATGTGATATTGGGAATGGATTTCTTATCCAAATATCGAGCCACTGTGGATTGTTTCCAGAAGGAAGTCGTGTTTAGAGAATTCGAAGGAGATGAAGTTATTTTCAAAGGGGACAGGAAATTCCTTCCTACTTGTGTGATATTTGCAGTTAAAGCTAGAAAGTTGTTAAGCAAAGGTTGTCCAGCATACCTTGTTTACATGGTTGATACACAGGCCGGTAAGTTAAGACCAGAGGATATTCCTGTGGTGAATGAATTTCTTGATGTGTTCCCTGAAGAACTGCCAGGATTACCACCTGATAGAGAAGTGGAGTTCATTATTGATCTAGTTCCTGGAACAACGCCCATTTCACAGGCACCATACCGTATGGCACCAACAGAACTGAAGGAGTTGAAGGTGCAGTTACAGGAACTAATAGATAAGGGGTATATTAGACCGAGTGTATCTCCATGGGGTGCACCAGTGTTATTCGTGAAGAAAAAGGACGGTACTATGAGACTGTGCATTGACTATCGCCAGTTAAATAAGGTTACTATACGCAATAAATATCCCTTGCCTCGTATTGATGATTTGTTGGATCAGCTTAGAAGGGCATCAGTGTTCTCAAAGATAGACCTAAGATAGGGATATCATCAATTGAAGGTCAGAGAGACAGATGTACCGAAGACGGCTTTTAGAACAAGGTATGGACATTATGAATTCCTCGTGATGCCATTTGGTCTGACAAATGCCCCAGCAATGTTTATGGACTTGATGAATAAGATTTTCCATCCTTACTTGGATCAGTTTGTGATTGTATTTATTGATGATATTCTAGTGTATTCTAGAAATAAGGAAGAACATACAAAACATCTTAGAATTGTATTACAGACTTTGAGAGAAAAGAGATTGTATGCAAAATTCAGCAAATGCGAGTTTTGGTTGGAGCGGGTAATGTTTTTGGGTCATATTGTTACTGCTGCAGGAGTTGGAGTAGATCCTCAAAAGACCGAGGCAATTACCAGATGGGAACAGCCAAGGACAGTAACGGAGGTTCATAGTTTTCTGGGACTCGCAAGTTATTATCGGCGCTTTGTACAGGGTTTTTCCAAGATAGCATTACCATTGACTCGTTTGACTAAGAAGGGAACTAAATTTGAATGGAACAAAGAATGTGAGCAAAGTTTCCAAGAATTAACGAAGAAACTTGTGACAGCACCTATTTTAACACTTCCAGAGACAGGAAAGGAGTACGAGGTGTATTGTGATGCCTCTAGTCAGGGGTTAGGTTGTGTACTGATGCAAGAAGGTAAAGTTATAGCTTATGCCTCTAGGCAGTTGAGGCCACATGAAGTTAATTACCCTACCCATGACTTAGAATTGGCAGCGGAGGTGTTGACATTAAAAATATGGCAGCATTATTTGTTTGGAGAGAAGTGCCATATTTATATGGATCACAAAAGTTTGAAATATATCTTTGATCAGAAAGAACTTAACATGAGACAAAGGAGATGGTTGGAACTGATCAAAGATTACGATTGCACTATAAATTATCATCCAGGAAAGGCTAATGTTGTAGCCGATGCGTTGAGTAGGAAGTTGAGACAAGCCAAGACTTCATTGAATACTATTAGTGCAGAATTGACAAAGGAGTTAAAGAGTTCAAATACATCTTTGTTGGTAGACAAGTTGGGAGGTTTGCTTGCACACTTCCAGGTAAGACCTACTTTGATGAGTGAGATTGTTAGCAAACAGATGGAAGACTCTGTACTAAAAAAGATAGTGGAAGAGGTGAATCTCAAGCAAAGAACAGATTTTGATATAAGAAACGATAGAGCTTTAATGAAACAAGGAAGATTGTGTGTCCCAAATGACTTGACATTAGAAAATGCTATTATAGAGGAAGATGGGTGATATTTGGTCTTCCTAAAACTCCAAATGGGTATGATGGAATATGGGTGATAGTTGATAGATTTACTAAAACTGCACGATTCTTGCCAGTTAAAGTGACTTTTACTTTAGATAAACTGGCCAAACTGTATGTTGACAGGATAGTAAGTCAATATGGAGCTCCTGTGTCTATTATTTTTTATAGAGATCTAAGATTTACACCTAAGTTCTGGCCAAGTTTACAGCAAGCATTGGGAACTAAACTTAAGTTTAGTACAACTTTTCATCCTCAAACTGATGGACAATCAGAAAGAACGATTCAGACTCTAGAGGATATGTTGCGTGCTTGTGTATTGCAATTTAAAGGAAGCTGGGATACTCATCTATCTTTGATGGAGTTTGCGTATAATAATAGTTACCGTTCTAGTATTGGAATGGCACCCTATGAGGCATTGTATGGCAGACGTTGCAGAACTCCTATATGTTGGGGTGAAGTAGGAGAAAGGAAGTTAGTGGGACCAGAGTTAGTCAAAACTACGTCAGAAAACGTAAAATTCATAAGAGAAAGATTGAAGACTGCATAGGATCGGCAGAAAAGCTACGCTGATAAGAGGCGTCGAGATTTAGAATTTGAAGTTGGTGATAAAGTCTTCTTGAAGTTATCTCCATGGAAAGGAATTTTGAGATTTGGAAGGAAAAGGAAGTTGAGTCCAAGATATATTGGGCCTTATGAGATTTTGGAACGCATAGGACCTTCGGCTTATCGGTTGGCGTTACCTATGGAATTGTCCAAAATACATGATGTATTTTATGTTTCTCTATTGAGGAAATATATTCCAGATCCCACTCATGTTCTAGAGGCTCAACCTATCCAAGTAAACGAAGATTTATCTTATGAAGAAGAACCTGTGCAAATTCTTGATCGAAAGGAACAAGTTTTGAGAACAAAAACGATACCGCTTGTTAAAGTTTTGTGGAGGAATCATCAGGTAGAAGAAGCGACACGGGAAAGTGAAGGTCAAATGAAGGCTAAATATCCCCACCTTTTCTTACACTAAACTTACTTGAATTTCGATGACGAAATTCTTAAAAAAGGGGGTAGTAAATTGTAAGCACTGACTTTTAATCCTAAGTGTTGTGACAAACAAGTGAAATGTGACCATGCGTTGTTAGAGGAAAAGTAGCCGAGAATGAGAGCAAAATTTTGGCTAAGTGTTGGCCAAGACTATGCGTTGGTGAATGAAGAGGAAAGTTGAACTCTTTGAGTGGCCATGCGTGGCCGATGGAATCACGAAGGGTTGTGAGCTGAAGTAGCTACCCTCGTTGGAGGATAAGTGATCATTGGTGGAGAAGAAATGTGCTTGAACCACCATGCGTTGGTAAGGCTATGCGCTGAAGTCATTTTGCTGCGTTAAAGTCACTTTGCATCGTAGACAGAGTGGTCTCGATGCGACGAAGATGGTGGTGTGAATGACGGAGTGGTATGAGTCGAAAGTAGGAGGCGTTGAGGGTGCCATGCGTTGGGTGTGGATAGTTGCTGAAGGCGTTGGAGGAGGATTTCGACGAGTGCCTTGCGTCGAAGTGAGAACCCCGCGTCAGCCTGAGGATGAGGGGTAAGTCGGCAACATGTATAAGGGTGCTTGAGAGGGTTAAGTTGGTAGTATATATATAGGTGAATAGATTGAATATTTTATCATTTTTAGACATTTTCGAGAGTTTGAGTCGGTTCCAATTTTCAGACAAGCAACAAGAGAAGGTAGAGGAAGGTGTTCTTGTAGATTTTTGGCAGAATTATACTCGCCTTGGTGCTGAAAACAGAGTTGGAACAGAAGATTGATTGTAGTCGCACAGACTGAACAATGGTTGAGGTTTGGAGTAAAACGAATCGAAGAGATTGAGTCTAAGGATGAAATTTTAAGGTTAGTAAGTTAACTCATGAACAACTTTTATGAACGATGTTTGAGTCGAAATGGATTAGAAACATGGAAATTTTCAGCTGAAAATGACTGATAAGGAATTTATGTGCAATCTGTAGTAGTGCGGAGAAATCTTGCAATATCTGACGAATGAGGACAAATTAAGCTACGAAAATTTGAGGTAAGCTAGAAGACATATTTTGCTACAAGTTTGTAGAAGGAAAGAAGTTCTAATTTTGGCTGAAATTATAACTTTTAATTGATAGCAGTGAAGAACCAGAAGGAAAAGAGGGAAGGCAGAAGCTGTGAAAGATAAGTATCGCTGGACTGCAAGTAACACTAAAAGTTTAAGCGTGAGAAGCAAGACGGGTAACGTAGGTATTGCTAAAAGCCTTGCATCTCACAATTCTCGCTAAGTCTCGCTGGATCTCGCTGATCAAGTGAGTATCGCTAGTCTTGCTCACCCTAGTATCGCTAGTGGCGTGTAGTGTAATCTAGTCTCGCTAGTGGTCTCGCTAGTAGAGTTAAAACTCGCTCATTGAGGTTATTTTGATCATATATGAATGGTTAAGGTTTGTTGGTCATAGAAAGGAAGTTTAGGAAAAAGTCTAACCCAAGAAATGTGTATTTTTAGGCCAAGAGGAGATAAGAAAGGCGTATAATCCATTCAAAGCCTAGAAAAGAGTTGTGAGTGACACTTCTTTTCTTGTTTTCATAATTCTTTCGTATAAGTTAGATTGGTTGTCCTTATTTGTTGATGTTTTACTAAACGATATTGAAAAGCAGATTTATGGATTGATAATGATTTATAAATGCCCTGTTTTCTCATGGAAGATTTGACTATGAACAGTTTTGTATAAAGTTTTGTAATAAACTAAAGGAAAATGTTTTAGAGGAGGCTCAATGCTGAGAGACGTTGAGAAGACATGTGAGTTTCCCAGGGACCCAGTACTGATGGACATCGAAAAGGTACTTGGGCAACCCGCCATGTTCCTATATGCACATAGAGGTTATATGCTGGTCCGTCGAGTTTTGCTCCGCATCGAGCCTTACTTGTTTTCGACGTTGGGATGTTGAGTTTTGCTCCGTCTCAACTAAGGAAAAGTATCGTAACCGTACTGTTTTACTTACGAATGGTTTAAAAACCACATATGATTTTATAAGGGCATTTAAACGTGATTTAATCAATGGAAATGATATGATTCTATGTTTTACTCATGATGCCAGAAATTGTTTAAAGCTTAAAGGTTTTTATACAAAATTAGTTTTATTAAATTAGTCATTCACTGAGCTAATTGCTTATGTTTTCAAGTTTTCTTTCCTCTCCAGGTAGCAAGGACGTTTCTGGTGCATTGCCTATGCCAACTAGCTCTGCTTAAGCTTCGAGTTTCCAGAAACAGTTTATTTTCTCGTTGTAGTACATGTAAATAACCTAGCACTAGCGGCATGTAGATTTAGTTGTTTACAAGTGAGTTATGAGAGAGCATGTTATAAAAGTGTACTCTGTACAGGAATGAATGTTATATTATGATCATGCGTTAATATGGCTGGATTCTATGGATGTATATGTATGGAATGTTTATACAGAAAGATAAGTAAGATGGGACAACATGCGTCACAAAAGGGGTGATATATATTGTCTTCACATTTCCTTTCAGGTTAAGTAGGTAATCAGGGAGGGGGTGTGACAGTAGGGTCCTTTGTTCAAGTCACAGAGACACCACTTAAGAGAACATTTATCTACTCACCCTAGAATTGAGAATTAGTGAATTCCATCTTGTATAATTATGTCCCCAGCTCCCCATTCGGTCTTATCCCAAAGATAGTAGGTATATTGAGTCGGCAAACGGCTACTCTCACCCATACAAATCAAAGGACAATCCCTCGTGAACAGGAGTTCATAATATACTCAAGATTAAGACTAAATTGCCTCGGTCATCCTATTGAAATAGAAACCTAACCAATCAACGGAGTTACATCTAGTGATTACTATTTCGTGGTCCGGTCTTATGCAAACTCATTGTATAGGATACCTCAACTCGCATGTCACCTATACGAAGGCGTTAGATCATTGCGTTTGTATCAAATATAAAGTGGGTCGTATCCATAGTGTCACAAGGATAAAGTACCTAGTCTTATCCCTATACTATAGACCATTTAGACTGTACCTTGAACATTGATCTCCATATGTCCCCACATACAGTTCAAGATGCATAAAACAGCCTAGGATGTTCGTTTGTTGGATTTAGGGCTATTAAGACAAAACAAACAAAAAAAATCAATAACGCTTATTGAAGTAACACATCAATAACTCTTTATTAATGATTTAATTACGGTCAAATAATTACATTTACAATCTATGAGTTTTAGGGCATAAAACCCAACAATTCTGGCACAAAGAGAGTCCGTAATTCTGAAGTGGATGCACCCATGATTAATGATCTAAACCTCAATTCTGGAGGTGAGTGAGTTGAGAATAGTCATGAGGATGTTGGGTGTGGTCCTCGTGTAAATGAGTCCATGCCTACTACAGTCTTCAGCAGCAATCTTGAAGTTGGCCATCTACAAGTACAAGTAAAAAACACGATCAGATAAAGCAAAATAAACAGATAAAGCAAAAAAGGCATTCTATAAAACTCTCGCTCTCTACTCTCGGCTCTCGACTCTCGACTCTCGACTCTCGGTACTCTCAATTCTCGGTCTGTCTAGAACCCTAGATCTCGATACACTCGACTCTCGGCTCTCGACCATTCACCAAGAGCACCCACACAGTCATCTACATCAACACATGCAACAGAAAATCGAGAGTCAAGAGCAAACGAACATCATCTCCCAATCTCCAAAATATTCTCATCTCCTACACTTGATCTCGGTGCATTCTCTCGTGCATTAGTCCTCTAATCTCCTAAACCCTGTTCCAACAGAAAACCAAGCACAAAGGAAAGCAAATGAATCGTACCCCAAACCGAAACGCAAACGAATGCAAAATAAAGCATACCTTTCTTTGATAAACAACAACTAACACGCTGAAGTTGTGAGGGAGAAAATCAAAAAGTCGGTCGTCGGAGAGCTGGTCGTCGGAGAGTCGGTCCTACGGTGGGTGTTTGTCAGTAGGTCGAGAGTGAGTGAAAGAAGAAAGAATCAAGAGAGATAGAGAATTGTATGGTCGGTCTGAGAGATTTACCCCACTTTTCAAATCTAGCAATAGTTGAACGGTTAAGAGCCAGCTTACGATAACCGAGAGCAAGAGTACCGAGAGCCGAGAGTCGAGGAGCGAGAGCAGTATCGTCTAGAAAGTCAAGTATGGTTGACCATCGTGGATCGAGACCGAGAGACGAGAGTGAGGGTCGAGAGTGGAACTCGTGGGGCACCTCTAGACAACGATTTTGGGGCAGTTCGATAAATTCACACGACGCTGACGACAACAAAAGACCATATTTCATTGAAAATTTGGGGGAAGGCCAAATTTCATTTGGGCCATCCATACAAATTTCTCCCAAAACTTCCGGTACACATATCCTTTTTCCTCCACAAACTTATTCCAACTCCCAAAATTGGTATAATCCTTTACCAAACTCCATCGCTCAGCGTTGATTGTCCTATGGTTGAAGATGTCCCTCCTTCCACCAATCCATGCTTGCCAAGTTTGGAGGGTGAAATCTCTCAAGCAGAAGAAGTTGAAGATAAGCTTGAAGAAACTGAAAGCATCAATGAGGATACTAGTGATAGTCAAACTAAAAATCAATAAAACAAAAGGCAGGATTCTCCACAATAAGGGCATCCCATGGTCACTGAAAGTAAAGTTGGGACTTTTAAGCCCAGATATCGAGCCTACCAGGTAAAATCTCTACTTCATGAGTTAATACACAGCGAACCAAACAATGTGCAGGAAGCCTTAATGAGTAAGGAATGGAAGAATGCTATGCAAACATAATTTGAAGCACTTATGAAAATTCATACATCGAGATTAGTTCCTCATGCACCCAACTTAAATATTGTCGGAAATAAATGGGTTTTCAGACTGAGAATCCAGATGGCTCAGTGCAAAGGCATAAAGTAAGATTTGTGGCTAAAGGCTTCCATCAAACTCTATGTATTGACTTTTATGAAACTTTTAGCTCAGTTATCAAAGATCTTACAATACGAGT
This sequence comes from Citrullus colocynthis, assembly GCA_031780015.1. Lineage (NCBI taxonomy): Eukaryota > Viridiplantae > Streptophyta > Magnoliopsida > Cucurbitales > Cucurbitaceae > Citrullus > Citrullus colocynthis. The sequence continues at coordinate 1,579,194 of QLSR01000264.1, forward strand.
AGTCCTAACAGTGGTTGTATCTTATGGTTGGGATATCAAGCAACAAGACATAAACAATGCTTTCTTAAATGACAAACTACAAGAGTTAAGTTTATATGAGTCAACCCGAAGGCTTTGTTACTCAAAATATCCTACACATGTATGCAAGTTAGAAAAGGCATTGTATAGGTTAAAACAAGCACCCAGGGCATGGTATGAAAAGCTAGGAACTACTGTCTTATCTTGGAGTTCTGAAAATGTCAAAACTAACAACTCACTATTCAATATTCATGTTCAACAGAAATAACATTATAATCTGGTTGTTGGTTCATGTGGACGATATTGTGATGACAGAAAACAATAAGAGTCAGCTAATGAGGTTCATTGTAGAGTTGAACAACAAATTTCTCTAAAAAACATGGGTGATCCTACATTATTTTTTGGGAACTGAGGTTAAAAGAAAGACTTCACCTTAACCAAAGTAGCTACATTGCCAATATTCTTAAACAGTTAAATCTGGAAGTGGGAAAAGAACTGTACATGCAAGATGGAGAATCAATAGCAGATCCAAAAGAATATCAAAGCATTGTTGAAAGTTTACAATACCTGTGTCACACTCATCCTAACATAGCCTTCACAGTAAACCAATTAAGTCACTTTCTTTCATATTTGAAGGCAATTCACCTGCAATCATTGAAAAGAGCAAGTTGCAGATGGCCTCACCAAAGCACGCCATCATTTAATCTGCTTTAAAGCAAATTTGGACTCTCAGCACTGGGGAAGTGTTGAAGAACTCTAATTTTCTCAGCCCATTACATATACATATATATATATATTTCTTTTGTTTCTACTTGCTTCTCCTCCCTTGAAGATTTTGTTTTGTTGAGAATTTTGTACTTCTTTGTTCAATGTTCAATGTTGCGTTGCATCTCAAATTCAGAGAAGGCAACTTGTTATGGCGGCTTCACATTGCAGAAGTGCTAGATCTCCAGCTTGTAAGCCAATCGCCATTCATCAATTCTCGCCATTTGATGTGGATCAAGTGCAGGAAGTGTTGCCTTCTCGATGAGATCCAAAATCCTCCCTGTTTTACCAAGAATGTAAGCTGCTTCTCTCACGCTCTTCTCTCGCTTTTCAATCACACAGTTTGCACACTTTGTTGATATCACTTTCTCCAAATTCGTCAAGCAAGCTCCCATTATCGCACAGATCATGGCTTCCATTTCCATGAACAACTGTTCGTTTGTGTAACTGTGTTTCTTTTCATATTTTAGCAGCATCGATTCGCTTATTCTGTACATACAGTTCGCGGCCAATATTCTGATTGGCCATTTTGAAGTACTTAGCTTCAAGCATAGACGTTCATTAGTCGTCTTCTCCTCCGAGTAGATTTTCTTTGATTGATATGAAAATTGTTCGAGAATTTTTTTCGGATTTCCTTTATGATGTGAAATTTTGTTGAGGTCTATGTCCAGCCATTTATTGTGGAGATCAATTCCTAGCCAAACGATTTCAGCTGCTTTCTTGAGGTTTATGAAATCCCCTTCCTTATCGAAGCAATCTTCGACGAGTCTTATGTATCGTAGGCCTTCATTTACTCCGGTGAGCAAGTGTTTGATTAAATGACGACTTATGTTTGGAAGAGAAATTGCTATGGCTGTTAATGTCACCACTGGAAGCGCCCAGCAATTTTGAGGCTCTTTGGAATCTAGACATGGAACTTGAAGGTTATCAAACTCTGCTACTCCCTTGAAACCTCGTGACATGATCGTTCCTTCCAATAGGTGAATGAGAATCTTAGGTTTTTTCTTCTGCCCTTTCTGAATCCAATGATGTATGGCATGATAATTGTTTGTCACCATGAGATGAACTAGATCATCTTCACCTTCAAGATACAGAACAAAACGACTTAGATCTAGCTTTGAATCAGCATCAACTTCTGACCCTGAATTGCTGACAGAAATGGTGCTGTTGAACCACAGCTTGTTTTTCAAACTTTTGAAACAGTCACAGAATGAGAAGATTCCTCTGAAAAAGAAAATGGAAATGAGTCTAATCACTTTGCTTGTGAACACTATTACTGTTTGTAGGATAATGCATGCATCCAGAAATTTGTTTTTTGCATTATGAGCAAGCTTTCTGTATCTTCTATTCTTAATTCTGATAGTTAATGGAGACTCTTTCATTTCTACTAGATATCGAATCCAATAGTATTCTAATGTGAATTCCTTCTTGTAACCCTCTTTTCCCAGCTTAGGACACCTGAATTTTATAGCTGTGAACCATCTGATTGCTGGGGCGACAGTTCCTACTACAACTGCAACACACTGAATCACAAGGATAAAAGTGATTGACCATTTATAATCAGACTGGCCATTGCAGAACTTAAATGATCTCTTCAACAAGTAGGATGTAAGAATAGCCTCTGCTAAAATTGCAGCACTGAGAAGACTGATTGCCCCAGAAGCAGTACATGTGGCGGACCGGCCCATCACAAACTGGGGGCTGGTGGTTTGAGCCATCATCCAATATTTCATCAAACCCTCTTTCAATCTTTCAATTACTGGTTTGCCTCCTTTTCCATTTAAAGCACACTCTTTCGATGCTAATTCATGCCTTACACTATACTTCATTTCCAGGTAGCTCTTAGTTGATGGAACAACTGAAGCAGAAAAACTCAAGATGCCAAGCAAAACAAGCATCAAGATTAGAATGGAAACATGTTCTTTCATATAAACGTAGATCACTCCAGTTCCCATCTCCATACCCACGTTTACGATGAGGGTAATAACAAGAATCCCCAGAGCCATAACATTCATAAAGATTTCCTGATTTTCCATAGATCCAAGAGAAGGCATACAATTAGCCATGATGGTGCACATCAACACAGCACTACTTAGCTTTGCAAGCTGATCTTCTCTGCCAGGCATGGAGGTGTTGAGATCCACAGAAAGCTTGATGGCCACAGCTATCAAGGTTAGGGAAGTGGAGTTAAGAGTGAAGAACTTACAGGGAAACCAGAATTTTCTGTGGCGGATGCCGTGGATGAGATCGGCAGCCATTGCTAAGAGGCAGACCAACGAGGCTGCAGCTATGTAGATGCCAATCCATGGCAAGGGCTCGCTGTATTTGGCATCATTCAGGTACCCATCAATGCTGCAACCAACCCCTCCCATCTCTCTCCTTTGTGAGCTGCCTTTTTCTACTTGTGTGTCTAGATTATTTGATCCAAATTTTGTTCTATATATTGAAGAGGTTAGAGGTGGTTACTTTTTCAATCTTATGTCTTGAAAATGGAAGGACTTCATTGACTGTTTCAAATGGGTTAGGATGGACAATTGTTCCTTTATTATGGATAGTCAAGGGGGGGGGGGGGGGGGGGGGGGGGGGGGGGGGGGGGGGGGGGCCATGGGTGGAAAATTACAATATTAGTCACTTCTCAGCTTCAATAATTGATGGAAAGTTTGAGGGGGTATTCTAAAATATTAGACATCTTTCTTTTCGTAACTATTTTGATTTTTAGTGTTTTGTTCTGTAAATGTGTGTTTGAAATATCTTTTCAAATGTTTAATTAATAAAATGAGTTATTTTGAAAAAAATACAAACTTCAACAATTATTCAAAATAGATTTTGAAAATTATTATTGTCTTTATTTTAAACACTTCTCATCAAAAGTGTTTAAATAAAAATAAATTTTTGAAAAATATTTATTTCTTAAGTTAATCTAAATGTGCCCTAAAATTAAGCTTATAAACACTTTTACACCCCCAAATTCCTTATTGTGTTATCTATTTTTTACCAATGTTTTCAAAAAACTAAGTCAAATTTTAAAAACTAAAAAAAGGAGTTTGTAAAAACCTGTTTTTATTTTTGGAATTTAGCTTAGAATTTTTTTTTTTTTTTTTTTTAATTTAAGAAAGAAGCAAACCATTTCTTGTTAGGCTGAACCAAAAAGAGAGTTTTTCTTTTTTTTATTATTATTATTACGTTTGTTCGGTGTATCTTTTCATTTCAATGTGAAATCTTTCCTTAAAATAATTGATATGTTTATGCTCAAGGAAGCATTGATTAGATATTATTAAATTACAAATTTTCGGCCAAACATGAACACAGCTCAATAGATATTAATTTGTATTATCAACTTTGAGGTTTGAGGTTCCATTTTCCTATTTGCATATTGTCAAAGTCAAATAAAACGTAATCTCACACCAAATTCAAAAAACTAGAACAAATTAAGTATGTTTGGTAATCATTTGCTTTCAATTTTTGTTTTTTAAAAATAAAATTTATAAATACTATTTCTACCTATAATTTTTATTATTTTATGATCTATCAATGTTTTAAAAGTTAAGTCAAATTTTGAAAAAAAAAATAATTTAAAGAAAAAAAATCCAAATATTTCTTAAAAGAAAAAAGATAACACTATAGTATGAAAATTGGAAAGACATGAACATACAAAAAAACGTAAACCTAAAAACAAAGGTTCCGTTTAGAAACTATTTTGTTTTTAGTTTTTGGTTTTTGAAAATTAAGTATATTTTATCCCCACACTTCTGATTTGCATTTTTCTTAAGGACAATAGTTGAATTGGTTTAACCGATAATTTACCTTTTTTTAAGAGAGAAAAAAAGATTAAAATCATTCGTCCCTCATTCTAATTAATTAAATAATTGTCTCTTCTAATGTTTTCGTCATATTTTTATAACCACGAGAAAACAAGCATCCTCCTTTTTATTATTTACTTGGTCGGTCGATTTTATAATTAGCAAGATTTTGAGGCTTGATATGCTAGTTTAGATGGATCAAACCATTTTCTTTGAGATGATTATTGACGGTGGCGTATCCAAAATTGCATGGAGCACAAATTTATATAAAATTTAACTCGGAAAGTTAAAAATTCAACTCATACAATTTTAGATTTGTGTTCATACATAGTTTCTAAACTTTAAACAACATCTACTAGATTCATGAATTTTCGATTTTTGTGTCTAATAAATTCCTAAAATATCAATTTTGCAAACAATAGGCGTGACGTCCCAAACCCAAGATTTGGATCAAGATTCAAAATCCGGATTTGGCAACTTATAACCTTAACATTCTAGGATTGCTGAAAGCTAAGCATGCAAAAATGAAGGTGCACCTTGTTGGTATAAGTAGTAACTTTTAGTTATTTTAAGTTTTTCTTAACCATACTTTCATATCCTCAGGATCCTTCTCATTTGGATGTAATCTTGGTTCATTCATGTCCCCTCCTAAACTTGAGGTGTTACAATAGGTCTCTTAAATTTGAGAAATTGTTATTTCTAACCCAAAAAGTTTTTTATAAGACAAAACTAACCTTTTTTTCAAAAAGTTCTTTTTCAAACCCATTTTTCAACTTTTTAGAATTTCAAAGATAGGTCCCACATGGTGAAATGGCGTAAATACCTCCAAATATCTTGTTCCTCAACACTCAAGCCACATCTTCATCTTCTTCACAAGAGTCAATTTTTTTTTTCAGTGCTCAATAATGTCTGGCATTTGTTGTAAAATTCATCATATGTGACCCAATTTTCTGGAAATAAACCCACGAAAAACTTCTTTGAAACGCTAATTTTTGAAAATTTTGGGTTTTTGAATATATCGCGGTAAAAAACAAAAAAGAAAATCCAAAATTTTCATGTAAAGGAGGTCTAATATGTGTAGGAATGTCTAAAATCACCAAGAAATAGAATTTGGAATGCCGTTTTTTACCACTATCATTTTTCCCGTAAGTTGATGTAGTTGACGGGAAAGTGACAGAATGCCTAAATACACGCCAACTTTGAGGAAATTTGGGCATTCTGTCACTTTTCCTGTAAGGTTTCTAATATGATCTTACGGAGAAAGTCACAGTATGCCCAAATTTCCCGAAAGTTCACGTGTATTTTGGTTTTACGATGAATATCGTCTTACTCTCGCTAGTCTTGCTCTCTCTGCTATCATTTCGTCTTCCCGATAAGCAGGTCATTTTCGAGAAATTTGACCATTCTGTCACTTTTCTCGTAAGGTTTCTAACATGATCTTACAGGAAAAGTCACAGAATGCCCAAATTTCTCGAAAGTTCACGTGTATTTTGGCTTTTAGATGAATATCGTCTAGACTATCCAGAGCGAGAGCGAGAGCGAGACTAGCTAGAGCGAGAACGAGAGCGAGATGATATTCACCGAAAAGCCAAAATACACGTGAACTTTTGGAAAATTTGGGCATTCTGTGACTTTTCCCATAAGATCATGTTAGAAACCTTATGGGAAAAGTGATAGAATGCCCAAATTTCTAAAAAATGACCTGCTTATCAGGAGAGAGTGAGACTATCGAGAGCAAGAGCGAGACTAGCGAGAGCGAGAGCGAGAGCGAGATGATATTCACCGAAAAGCCAAAATAGACGTGAACTTTCGGGAAATTTGGACAATCTGTGACTTTTCCCGTAAGGTTTCCCGTAAGATCATGTTAGAAACCTTACGGGAAAAGTGACAGAATACCCAAATTTCCCGAAAGTTGGCGTGTATTTGGGCATTCTGTCACTTTTTCCATCAACTACATCAACTTAAGGGAAAAATGAACTTACGGGAAAAATGACAGGGATAAAAAACGGCATTCCAAATTCTTTTTCTTGGTGATTTCAGACATTCCTACACATATTAGACCTCCTTTACATGAAAATTTTGGATTTTCTTTTCCGTTTTTTACGGCGATGTATTCGAAAATTCAAAATTTTCAGAAATCAACGTTTCAAAGAAGTTTTTTGTGGGTTTATTTGGGTCACATACGATGAGTTTTACAACAAACGTCAGACATTATTGAGTACTGAAAAAAAAAATTGACTCTTGTGAAGAAGTTGAAGATGAAGATGAAGATGTGGTTTGAGTGTTAAGGAACAATATATTTGGGGGTATTTACGTCATTTCATCACGTGGGACCCATCTCTGAAATTCTAAAAAGTTGAAAAAAGGGTTAGAACAAAAACTTTTTGAAAAAGAGGTTAGTTTTGTCCCATAAAAAACTTTTTGGGTTAGAAATAACAATTTTCCCTTAAATTTGTTATGTTATTCATTAAATTATAATGTATCTAATAACTATAAAATTGAAAATTTAAGGTAGACATAAAAATATATATATATATATATATATATATATATATATATATATACCTTCGACTTGGATGATGTTTTTTGTGCCTCCTCCCCCTAACCACTAAGGGAGTGTTTTGGGTGAGGAGATGAGATGAGATGAGTTGAGATATGAACTCAACTCATTGTTTGAGAGGCCAACTTCATATGTTACCGACATTTTATATCATGTCCACCAATAGTGCACTCAATCTTCATCACCACCGATGCCTCGTTGCTCAATTCTAGTAACCACCTCCAATGACCAACTTCAGCACCACCTTTGACGGCCAACTCCGGCGACCATCTCCAATGGCCAAATCCGACAACCACTTCTAACGACCGACTCCGACGACCATCTTCGACGGCCAACTCTGGCAACCACCGCGTGCGGCCAACTCCAACAACATTCAACCACCACTATTGACGGCCAACTCCGGCAACCTCCAATGGTGGCCACTCCACAACTCTGACAACCATTATTTTAAATTATGATTACTACAAATTTGGACTATATTGACACATGAGTTTTTTTTTTGTTGATACTCGTGACATAAAACTGTCAATGAAACCTTAATTTAAAGCTTAAAAATAACTATTAATTTAAACATACATATAAAACATTAATAAATATTTATATTTAAGTTGACACAAAAAATTGTCGATAAAAACACATTTGTTGACACAAAGTACGTAAGTTCCATCAAAACATTGAATTTTTTATTTTTAATTAGCTAATAGTATTCTATAGTTGTTCTTTATAGTAATTTAACATTAACAAAATGGCGAAATACACTTTTGGTCCTTGAGGTTTCAATTAGGTGTCTATTTGGTCCTTGAGATTTTATAATAAGCATTTTTAGTCCCTGAAGTTTGAATAATAGTTCGAAATGGTCACTCCACCCATTTGACCGTTAGTTGACTTAACGAGATGCTGACCTTAATGTTAAATGATGAGGTGTACCTACTTATGTGTCAATTTTTAATCTAAAATTATATGAATTGGAAATTTATTAGGTTAAAATTTTATAAGGTTTAAAAAAATTAAAAAAAAAAAGCAGAAAACAAATCTTTTATTTGTTTGGAGAATATCTTTCTTCGACAAGCATTGGAAAACCAAAAATCTTTTTTTGACAAGCATTGGACGACAACTATCGATCACTTTTGCGGCAACTTCCAACGATGTATGCTTAGGCCTACACAACAAGGTCTTTATTCATCTTTTCTTTAAAATTTTGGGTTTAGGGTTTGAGTTTTCTATCCATCTTTTCTTTAAAATTTTAGAGTGATACGATACTAGAGAGAGTGAAATAACCTGACACGACCAACTACGGTGAGCGAGACTAGCGAGAGCGAGAGAAAGACTAGCGAGACGATACCAAAGAGAGCGAAAGGACCCAACGCAACCAACTTTGGGAGAGATTCCCGGTTAAACACCAAAAAAACTCTTTTTCTAAAATCTAGTTTCAAGTGTTTTCTTAAAAAAAATTTATTTCTCTAACTCATTTTTTAAACTTTTAGAGAAAAGATAATAGATAACCCAATCTTGAACAAAATTTTAAAGAAAAGATGAATAAAAATCTTTCGGTCTTCTGATGCTTGACTTCCAATGCATGTCGAAGAAAGATTTTCGGTCTTCTAATGCTTGTCATTCGATGCTTGTCGACGAAAGTTATCGTCTGATGCTTGTTGAAGAAAGATATTCTCCAATTTTGACTTGTGTTCTTCAACGCAAGATATACAACAAATAAAAGATTTGTTTTCTATTTTTCAATCTTTTAAAACCTTCTAAAATTTTAACATAATAAATTTCCAATTAATATAATTTTAGATTGACACATAAGAAAGTATACCTCATTATTTAATAGTCTAGTCAACATCCCGTTAAGTCAACTAACAGTCAGATGGGTGTAGGGACCATTTAAAACTATTATTCAAACTTCAGGGAATAAAAATGCCCATTATAATACCTCAGGAACCAAATAGACACCTAGTTGAAACCTTAGGGGCCAAAAGTGTATTTTGCCCTTAATAATATTACTGTTATCATGTAAGAAATCAAACAAACTTGTATGTAGAACACTTTTGAGAAAAATTATCAGATGCATGATTTTTTTTATTTTAAATTTTTTTTATCAAAAGTGTTAAAATAAACATAACTAAAAATGTCACAACTCCCAACAATACATGTGTGCTTAAAAAACAATAAAATAAAGTGCAATCTATAGTTTATTATATATATGTGTGTAGAATTATTGAATAAAAAAATTTCCAAAAACAAATATTTATGTAAAAAAAAAAAAAGAATTGCATCAGATACCCTGACATATATAAACTCAGCACCCAAACACCAAAACACATATGATCACTACAAACATATAAACTCCACAGACATATGAACTCAACTCAATGTACCAAATAGCCCTTAAGTGAATGTCTAACATAAGAATTTTCAATAAAAAAAATGTTAATTATACATAAAAATAAAATTATTTATTTTTAATATTTAATAAAAACTTATATACATATATATAAATGTCAACACTTGAGGGAAACAAGTTGTATTTACCACAATTAATTAATGAAAATTATTAATACTAAAACCTAAATAGTTTTTTTTTTTTTTTTTTTTAAATACAAATGCCTTTATCTTTATTCATTTCTAATGAAATCATAAAGTTTATTATTATGTCTATATAGGTGGTACTTAAAAAGTTAAACTTTTATTGCAACACTTTTAAAGTCAACTTCTTCCAAAAGTGTTTTTAGTTCATGTTTTTCGATCAATAAAGTTCATAAATGGGAAAAAAGAAAGAAAGAAAATATGAAATCATTTTTTAATTATTTAGAACAGAGGGGAAAAAAAAACCATGTTTTTAAGTTTTATTATGGATTACTTACTAGTTGATGGTAAAAATAATAAGATCAACATTATACATATAATGTTAATTGACATATATTTAATTCGTTTAAATTGGAGGTTCAAATCTTCGTATTTTATCTTTATTGTGTTAAAAATTAAAAGCGATGGTATAAAATTTTCTTGGTTTGGCGACTATGAAATTTACCTACTACATCAACGAATAATTTATACATTAAATTATTATTCTCTCACGAATATCATGTACAAAGGGAAAATATTATAGTTGAAATATACATATATTAGTCAACATCACATGCATCTTCATGATATTGGAGCATGGCTGAATTTTAAATTATATATAAAATCTAATCTGATAAATTGATCTATGTGATTTAATATTTTTTATATAAAATAGTGTATTTTAATCATTTATAAGCTATTGATTAAATAAATTGGTATTATTTATTATTATTATTTGTCTCATTTTGTAGATATCAAAATCCTTCCATTTGTTTTTGTGTTGATATTTGTAAGAAGTTGTCTTGAAGAGTAAAACTTCGTTGTGGGGTCTCTAGTTGATTTCCATTATAATGAAAAGGATTGAATCTTATCAAATGCAATTATTTGACTTTGTGACCAAATGAAAATTTCAAAAAACAAAAAAAAAAAAATGACATCATTTGATTTATATTTATTTTGAAAGTTAATTAATTAGATCCACATATTTTTAAAGTAATTTCCATGCACCCTCATGAAAAATACTACTCAAGATAAGATGTTTGAGACTTTGAAACCTTCCTCGTATAATTATGGAGATTTACGTTAGTGATATAATATAATATTATTAATTTTCCTTGTTTGAGACTGACTTTTTTTAATATTAGAAAAGGTTGGTTCAGGAGGTCATATTTGAACCCTTGCAATATTACTTCCTCTCCAATTAATATTGAATTTATCTTCACCCATAAGCTTAAGTTTTAAGATCAATGGACGATTTAAGAGTTTACTTATTGATTAGTAGTTTGGAGACTTCAAACAGTCAACATTTGGTGTAAATCAAAATCGTAGAATTTCCATAGATATCTTTTCAAAATACTACTTGATTCTCATACCACCATTCATTCTAGCCTTGAGTACCATCTGATTTCGGGGGTGGTTTAGAGAATTTGTTTTAAAAATTTTCATAAAAACAACTTATTCTCACTCATATAGTCAGTTTTTGTAAAGAGCATCATATATGTTCTTTTTCTAAACAAGTATTCGACCACTTATAAAAAACATTAAAAGCATAGTAGTTACCCTAAAACTACACTTGTACTATCTCATCATTCTTAGAATCGGTAAGAGAAAATTTCAATGTAGTGCCTTGATCACTTGTAGAAATACAAGTTATTTTACTTCTTTATTTAGCATAATTAGAGAAATTCAGAAGAAAATGCATTAACTTAAAATGAAAATCATGTAAAAATATAAACTCTATGATGAAATGCTTACAAAACTTTTTATCCTAAAAATTATAAGATTTACATATGTTGGACGCAGGATTTCAATAAAAAGAAGCTGAAAATAACAACAAAAATTAAAGTTGCTATCCTTGGATGCATAAAGAGTTCAGATCAACTACCCACTACAAGAAATAATGGATATGATAGCTAACGAAAAAAGTTATAATAGACTTTTTATAGCCTTTTTCGAAGGTCCTAACAACCTATATTAATAAAAGTCTGGGACTTTTTATAGCGCTTTTTTAGAACTATAACGAATGCTATAATAGAATATGAAGATATGACTTATATGTTGCTATAAAAATATTTGATAGTGTTTTTTTATTAAAGCTATAATATGTTTATATAGCTACAATAATGTGCTATTTTTAACATATAATAGCCTTTTTCCAATGCTATAATATAGTATTTATAGCTTTAATTATAGGAAAATTATCTTAAATGACAAAACTGTTGAAAATATCTATATCTAGCGTGACACAAATAATAGTTTATCGCGATTTATCATGGTCTATCATAGATAGACAGTAAAATTTTGCTATATTTGTAAATATGTTAGTTCATTTTGCTATATTTGAAAAGAGCACTTAATTATATGTTATAACAATGTTATTTAATATTTAATAATTGCCATTATTATTGTAATAACCTTTTGATAGTATTTCTTTTCTGTTATATAATTTTTTCTTTAGCTCTCACTCTTGAAATCTTAATTTATAACACATTAAATATCATAACTTCCATTCATAATCTATTAACATTACGAAATAAAGTATTCAATAATTTTCTAGAATAAAGTTGTTCAAACAATACAAGTTAGATAAAGTATTCACTTAATTACTGTAACGACTAAACTCCTTAAGACTTGAACTGGTCGTCACTTTCTGCATGCATACAACCAAATCAACTTATTTTTTGTAATTTTAACTAATATCAAGAAATTTTATTAAGGTAAATAAATTTACCAAAATTCAAATAATTGAAAATCTTTGATCGGGATACCCCTAAAACATTAATGTATTAAAACAGAAAATTTTGCATAAGGCCTCTTGTAGTGAAAAAGAAATAAATAAAAGAAAATTGATAACTTATAGAAATACAAGTTATTATATTCATTATTTGGAGTAATTAGAGTAGAGTTGATGATAAACGCACGATTTTAGCACTTGAAGTGTATGATATGAATAACCCTGCATTCACTATACTTACTGTAACGACCCGACTAATACAATCTAATCGGCCCATTACTCAATGCATGCAAGTTTCAAGAAAGACACTATGCTGAATAGTAAGAAAGAAACAATGCTTCTCTTGGAAATTTCTGTTTATATAAACTCAAGAAAAAAAATGCATAAACATAAAAAGGAAATCTTGGTTCGGGGTACCCCTAATAAAATCAATAAAATTTCATGAAACAGAAATCCACATATCAAATAAAAGACAAGCTTCAAAACAAAATTTGACATTTGGACAAAACTCATTAAAACATGCAATACTAAGCGGAAGCTACTACGGGTCCCGTGAAGCCATCAAGGATTCCTCTTGTCATTCGCCAGCACATTCTTTCCCTTACCTGAAAAAAATATAAGATGAAAGGATGGGTAATTATATTACTCAGTAAGTGACCCCACTACCGGAGCCGGGCTAGGCACCTAAGTCCTTTAAGTGCATCAACCATAAGACATGCATATCTAACATACTTTTATAGGGAACTGGTTATACTCTTGGTTTTGGATGTCCACAAACCTCTGGAGCCCCGAAGGAACTCTTACCTCTGGTGATCCCGAAGGAACACAAACCTCTAGTGTACTCGAAAGAGCACAACTTCTGGTGAACCAGAAGGACCACAGCCTCTAGTGAACCCGAAGGGACACATTCTCTAGTGATCCCGAAGGACCACAACCTCTAGTGAACCCGAAGGACCACAACCTCTAGTGATTCCGAAGGACCACAACCTCTGGTGAACTCGAAGGACCACAACCTCTAGTGATCCCGAAGGACCACAACCTCTGGTGATCCCGAAGGACCACAGCCTCTGGTGAACCCGAAGGAACACATCCTCTAGTGATCCCGAAGGACCACAACCTCTGGTGAACCCGAAGGAACACATCCTCTAGTGATCCCGAAGGACCACAACCTCTAGTGAACATCCAACCGACGTAGGGGAGTTACCACTACCCATCATACATGATCAATCAAATTCGCACTCCTCTCATTCCATGAGTTCACACATTAACACTACTGCTCATAAACATCTCATAGTACAAGCATATGCATTATCAGCCGCATACAACCTTTAGACATGGGAATTTCGTACAAGCATGCTATATCACATGGGGCTTAGAAATTCTATTACATAATGGCAACTAAACATATGGCTAGAAGGCGGTTCAGGTAGTAAGTCACTTACCTGAGGATTGATCCATTAAATTATCCACACAGCAGTTCTTGCAAAATTCCTAGACAACTGTGAATAGAATTCCCCAACTTAAGTTAGTCCACAAGCCTAGTCTATCATAAGCGAACCTTTTGTTCGAGAGAGTCCTTACCCAAACGTGACCAACTTGTAGCTTCCTCCGACCCTACGGACTAAAACAATCGCCGGCTACCTATTAAGATGTACCAAATAAATTCGAAATTCCGATTATTCATCAAAATATTCAACTAACCCCAATCGGGTTTGGGATACTCACTTAGAAGGGTACTGATCTGGCCGGGCGAGCAAGAAACCGCAACTGGGAACACGTTTCCGAGCTAGAGCAAAAAGCTGGGCGAAGGAGAGCGTGAGACGCAGAGAGCTTGTGGCGGCAGGAGTGCGTGAGACGTAGAGTGCTTGCGGGAGCGAGAATGCCGAACCCTTACTTTGGTCGTGAGACAAGCGATGGAGATTGAGGGAGGTGGTTGCAGAGAGGGAAATAGATGGCGGCAGAGAGGGAAGAGATGGCAGTAGAGAGGGAAAAGGATGGCGGCAGAGAGGGAGAACGGAAGAGGAGGGAGGCTGCCAAATTTATTAACTTCAACCGAATAAAATAAAATCTCCTACAAAATAAAATCTCCTACAAAATAAAATCTCCTTCAATTACTCCAATCCTATAAAATCTCCTATAAAATAAAATCTTCTTCAATTACTCCAATCCTATAAAATCTCCTATAAAATAAAATCTCCTTCAATTATTCCAATCCTACCAAATTTATTCACTTTATTTTACTTGCCCCAAAATAAATTATCCTTTACCAAATCCCAAAAAATTTCCTTAACTCTAATTTTGAAACTTTCCATCTTAACCTAAATAAATGCCTGAATACATATAAATAACTATACTTTCCCTTTCATACATAATAACTTAAATTAATTTACTAGGAGGATTTACCTCAACGATTTGGGGTTGTTACACTTACAAAAGAATCTATCCTGGAAATTATGAAATTCTACCTTTTTGAATGCAGGATAGAACCAAAAGGAGCTCAAAATATAAAGGAAAGAATGCTGTGAAAAAAGACCAATGCGTCAAGAACCATGCGTCCAAAAGATAAATAATACAAGTGCTTAGCTGGCAACTGTCATGTCAACATGCAAATGTACAATTGATTTTACCAGACCATGATAGATCCAATAAACTAAAGACGCAAAGAAGTCGACACAGCAGGGCATGGAATTAAATGCAAAGATGTTAGATCATCATGATATCGCCTTTTTCGATGCCTATAAATAGCCCATTGCACTTCATGTTCAAACAGAGAGAAAATACTCTGTGGTGAAAGCTCTGTGCAAATTCTCGCTCAACCTCCATAGCCATCCTCCATTTCGAGCTCTTTTGTGAGAAGATTCTGAGAGTGTTCAGAGTCACCTCTTAGAGAGTGAGAATCCACCCTTGTATAAATAATGTATCAGATAGCCACCATTTCAAGCTTCCAAAAAGCAAGACATTGTCATTGGCGACTTGACAACTTCCCTTTTCTTTCTTTCATTATGAACACCTTTCTTACTTGTATTTTGTTAATAACTTTCGAGAGATTCAATTATTTACTTAATACAAGTTCGATTGACATTAAACTTCCATCTATTCTCATTTGTAACATCTTACACCATGAATGTTGAATGTTTCATGAGTTAAGCATAAGTTTTAGTATTTTCAAATGTGATTAAGCTCCTATCATCTTATTAAATGGGTACTTCAAACTTGCTTGAATCTATCGAACAAATAGATCTAAGTGAGTATATTCATCTGCTTGAGAGAGTTGGTGAGTAATTTCCAGCATTTAACAAGAAAAGAGTAAACTTTAGAGATAAAGTTTTTCTTTTGCCCGAAGAGCTCACCATGCGTCTTCGAAATAAGATTAATGTGGCGTCGAAGCATTGAGAGATGCGTTTTCAACCTTGAGTTTGTAAGCATGAAAAATCACTTATGGCTTAGGAAAATATTAGTAACTTAACTTAACTTACCATTTTTCATGGTTTCATTCATTTTATACCTGTTATCTGGACTTGTTTATACTTGACTAGCTCCATCCATTATTCATTCTGCATCGCCATCCCACATGTTCATCTATTAATTTATTCTTGTATAAAAATATTCTTGGTAGTTATTTCAAAAAACAACATAATTGTAATTATTGTACAGTCCAAACGTATTAAATTAGAGATTAATCTCAACGCATAGTCATTACAAATCCATGTGTTCGACTGTGGACTCTCTGAGAAAACCTATTGAAACTTACACTTGGGTTTTTATAGGAAAACTTGTGTCTAACATATATACCTTTCTTGATTCTTAACGCGGCATTAGGCCATTACGATCATAATGCATCATACGCATTTTAAACCCAACAAAAACATAATTCTGATTTCAAATGACAAAATCCAAGTACTAAAATGTAAAGCATGAAAACTCGTGTGGAAGCATCAAACTAGGTCATTCGTCGAGGCGTCCTTTCTCTTACCTGAAAAAGATAATATGAAAAGGATGAGTACAAAATACTCAGTAAGTAACCCCACTACTTTGGTTAGGCTAAGCACTTATTTCCAATAACATACCAACGGGACATGCGAAAATAAACTAATATAGGATGGCCATCTAGTAAGTGATTTAACCCAACCTAACATGCATATGATGACCCGAAAGCTCACAAACATAGTAGGGCACTCATCAGCACCCGGTAACATAATAGGAAACTCATCGGTTTCCAAGAACATAGCAGGAAACCTATAAGCCTTCAATAACATAGTAGGAAACTCGTAGGCTTCCGGTAACATAGTAATGTTAAGAGGGCAATCGTCACTTCTTAACTAAGATATAACATGCTTTCAGTAGATTTTAATGTGAGTAACAGTACATGTCTCAAAGTCCCTCACATAATCATATCAAACTCATGCTAGTATCATTAAACTCATGAAATCAGTTCAAATCAAAGGCGATTCCAGTAGTAAGATTACTTATCTTATATTTATGACTACCACAATTGGCAAACCCAAATCTTTTTTATCTTGAGTAAAAAGGTCTTGAATCAACCCCTAAACACAAATTAATGTTAATGTACAAAATTCCAAGTTACATCAATCATAAAATTCGGTCATAAAAGTTTCAAATAATTTACAACAAAAGTGGCTTGGTTCCAAGTCACCTCCAAAATTCAATTAAGTAGCCCAACTTGAAAAAAAACCACAAACCAAAATTAAAACTCAATTTACAGCATCCAAAACCTGCTAAAAAGCTCTGAAATCCCAAACACTTAACCAAATTCCTTCCAAGAACAATCCTTAAAGGTGTTGGACAGCCCGCTTCCACCTCCAAAATTCGAATTAAGGTCTAAATATTAAGGGCAACAAAAGGTTAGACCACCGCTCGAAAAGGCAGCCAAGATCCAAAAAGAAGAAGATCAACAAAGCCTTTCAAAAAAAAAAAAAACAACCAAAATTTGATGGAACGAACGAATGAATGGGTTGTTCTTGGCCGGCGGTGGACAAATCTAAAATGAATGACGAAATGGTGGTGCCAAGATGGCCCAAAGGGAACCGACAAAAAGGCAGACGAACTCCAGCCTCTGTGTGGCTGACGGGGTGGTGAACGCCTAGACGCGTGGCCGGCAGCAATCGATCACAGCCCATGAACGTAGCTTTGAATGGCGGTCGACACTACGAACGACAAGGCAGACTGTTCACGAAAGCCCATGGTTGAATTGCTTCATGTCCTCGAAACGGCGATGGCACGTGAAGCTTAACAGAACAGCAATCGACGACGAGGGCGAACAAAAACCTACAGACGACAGCAACCTACAAATGACGGCTACGCTGAGCGAGAAGGTGAGATGAGTCACAAAGAAGGAGGAAACTTCTTTTTTCGTTTTTTTTACTCTTGCACCCCAACTGATGAACGTATTATATATATATATATATATATATATATATATATTTAAAAACTTAAACCCTGATTACTTAACCAAATATAAATAGATATCCTTATTTTTTTCATAGAGATACTTTCATTTTCTTCTTAATTTTCCAACTCTCAACTTACACCAATTTTCTCACCAACCAAAAATTTAAGTTAAAACATAAAATCTCATAAGATCTCACAAGTTTCTAAAATCAAAATCTCCCTTTAAACAAACTAAAACAATATATAGTCAAATAAGAAAATGTATTTAGTTATTAATACAAACTCAACTACTAACCTTTATTTTTTTTATCGTCTTGGTATGTTCAATGAGGAGGTTTGATTTTAGAGTTTTGTGAAGTTTTATGGGATTATGTTTTAACTTCAAATTTGGTTGGTGGGAAAATTGGTATAAGTTAAGAATTGGAAAATTAAGATAAAAATGAGAGTATCTATATATAAAAAAATGAGGATGTCTATATAATTTGTTTTAAAATTCTTTTTTTTTTTTCAAATTTAAGAAAACTTTAAACAAATTGATCACCATATTAACTTTAGGAGCAATTATAAACTTTAAAAAAAAAAATTAAGTTTTTTTTTTCAACGAGATATTAACAGTTTATGTTCATATACTTATGGTGAATGTATTTTCGATTTTTTTTTAGTTAAGGGTATTTTTTAAAAATTTTTTATTAGTTTAAACTTTAACGGTTTTCATCCAAAACTAACGGTAGGGGTATTTTCTAACTCTTTTTTAAAGTTTAAGGGTATTTTTTGAAACTATTGAAAGTTCAAGGGTATTTTTGACAAAAAAATGCATAGTTCAGTCGCATTTTTTATAATCTAACCTTATTCTTAATTAGTTCATTCCTAATTAGTATTTTACTTTATTGTTTTCTTTCTTTTTATGTATTTTTCCTTGGTTCATTTCCTTAGTTGAGTCTTGTTGGAATCTATTTATTTGCATTTCTAATATATTCTGAAATTCAAGACAATATTCAATATGGTATTTGTAAGTGAAAGGGTTGAAATCCCTAACACAGTGGAAGCAATACAAAACCAAATTCAAAATAATTGGGATTTTGAAATACCAATACATTGGGGAAAAAAAATTACAGAAAACTTTCTAGGCTAAGCATGAATTAGGGATAGAAACTTACTTTCGTTGTCGACTTTGAACACGACCACCACGAACTTCTCCTATTCTCTGAGAGATGAGATAAGGATTGTGGTTCCTTGATCTTTTGGAAAAAAAGAGAGAGCACCAGAGAGAGTACCAAAGAGAAACGTTTGTATCAATCAAGAGCAAAAAAAAAACTTCTTTATGTTTCTTTTTACAACCCTATTCAGGGAGAGAGTGCAGGAGACATGGGAAAACCACGTAAAGCGTTGAGAGTTATCTTTTTTAATTAATCAATTTATTTATTAAATTATTTAATTTAACAAACAAATAACTAATAATTAATAATTAATTAAATCTAATTTAATTAATTATTTCATTTAAATCATATTTAAATGAACATCTCCCATATAACTTATATTTTTAATTCATTTAATTTAATTAAATCAAATTTAATTAAAATAAATTAAGAAAATTAATTCTTTAATTAATTAATTTTCAAATTAAATATCTAATATTTAATTTAACCTACATTTGAATCATATTCAATTGTTATTTCCTCATACTTATAGTTTTAATGTACATCTAATACACATTAATTTTAACCTATAGTTTTAATATGGATCTAATTCATATTATTATTTGAACTCTTTCAAATATTTAATTCTCTCAAAAATTAATTTTTTATCATATTCAAAATTAAATTTATATTATAAAGTTCAAAGTAAACTTTATATTATAATGTATCATCATACATTATATTATTTCCCTAAGTAAATTTGAATATTTCAAATTTGATTCAAGACATAAATAACTCATCACTTTTTACGAGCTAGGAAGGGGACCTAATAGACCTACAGATCAGAAGCTCCAACGATATGAGATTGATCGGCTAAACTTATTAACCACATTAATCAGTATTCGTTAATTGTGGGTACACTCCACTAAAGACCCAAGTTGCACTCTTCTCACTACAGATATAGTTTTGTGTCCATGAATATAAACCAATAACTTCAAATTAGTCATTCACATGTGTTCGTAACACCAGCTCGGTCAAATTACCGTTTTACCCCTAGGTTACTTCCAAATCCTTAAGTACAAATGCTCCTCTAATGAACAACTTGTTTATGGACCAACCATTAACCAAAAACCGCTCTCGGGCTAGTGAGAGGGTAGGGCCCTTTGTTCAAGTCCCGGAGACACAACTTAAGGGAACACTCATTTACTTACCCTAAATATGGGAATGAGTGAATTCCATCTTGTATAATTATGTCCCCAACTCCCCACTCAGTCTTGTCCCTAAGATGGTAGGCATATTGAGTTGGCAAATGGCCGCTCTCACCCATACAAATCAAAGGACAATCTTTCGTGGACAGGAGTTCATAATATACTCAAGATTAAGACTAAGTGCCTAGGTCATCCTATTGAAATAGAAACTTAACTAGTCAACGGAGTTACATCTAGTGATTATTATTTCGTGGTCCAGTCTTATGCAAACTCCTTGCATAGGATGCCCCCACTTCTATGTCACCTACACGAACACATTAGATCATTGCGTTTGTATCAAATACAAAGTGGGTCGTATCTATAGTGTCACCAGGATAAGGTGGGTAGCTTTATCCTTATACTATAAACCCTTTAGACTGTATCTTGAACATTGACCTCCGTATGTCCCCACATACAATTCAGGACTCATAAAATAGCTTAGGATGTTAGTTTATTGGATTTAGGGTTATTAAGACAAAACAAACAAAAAAAATCGATAACACTTATTAAGACAAAACAAACAAAAAAAATCAATAACGCTTATTGAAGTAACACATCAATAACTCTTTATTAATGATTTAATGACGGCCAAATAATTAGATTTATAATCTACGAGTTTTAGGCATAAAACAGAACAGTAAGCACATATTTTTATCCAGCTTTATTTAAATTAATTTATTTTTAGATTGATTTTTATGTTAATTTTTCTAATCTAATTTTGATTGTTGTCCACCTTTTTTATGCTAATTTTTACCTCTTCTTAACTTTCATTTTAGTTTGGTTAAAATAACTAATTTAGTTAAGAAAAAAATAAATGTGAAAATATTTTGAATTTGGTTTTAGTTGCCTAAAAGTTGTATTTCCATTTTGAGCTTAGGCCATGTTTGACAAAATCTCAAATTGAAAATAAAATCCATTAAAAAGAAAATAAACAATTCTGGAAATTGTTTTGAGCTTTGTAATCTCATTTTCTCTCCCAACAAACCCTAGATAGCCAAAAATCCTCATTTTCTCTTCCAAAACAAAAACCTAGAAACTATACCCCAAATCCCCTCTTCTTTAGAAACCCTAAAGCCTCCATCCTTACATACATCAAAAGAGAGTTTAAAAAAAAAAAAATTAAAAAGAAGAAGAAGAAGGAGAAGAAAAGAAAAGAAAAGAAAAGAAAAAATCTCTACAATGGCAAGCATCCAACACACAAGAAAAACTCCAACTTAATTTGAGGTGCATTAGTAGGGTTTTGGTCCCAATGACCCATACTTCAAACAACAAGAGAGTTTAGTGTTTTAGATTTCAACCTTCTTCTTTTTTTTTTTTTTTTTTTTTCTTTTTTT
>QLSR01000264.1:1601014-1657041 GCA_031780015.1 Citrullus colocynthis
TTTTTTTTTTTTTTTTTTTTCCTTTTTTTCTTCAAGCTCTCCTAAAAGAAAAAAAAACTAAAGGGTTAGATATTTAGTTATTGTTCTTATTGTTATTTCTCCATTTTCCTTTCTCTTGCAATTATTTCTTTATTGTCTTGTGAGCTTCTCTTTTATTTATCTATATATTGCTTCACACCTTGTTGTTTATTTATTTTATTTTCTTTTACTCATTGTTTGTTTTTACTTCTCTTCTTTTTTTGTGAGATTCTTTTTTAGTAACTATAGAAGTGAGAGATGAAAAAAATTAGAGTATTTAGAGTGAAAAAGAAGAAGGGAATAAAACGTATGAAAACAGATAAATAACTTAGTTAAAAAAAATTTAGTTTTGTTCATATTATTGTTTTTGATTCTTTATAATTTCTTTCCTCTGTTAGTTTATTCTTAAATTTTATTCTTTATATCTTTATCATTATTTTCTGTTTATAATTAAAATTTTGATTTAGTTTTTGTTTTTTATTATTATAGCCTTGATTATGGTTTCTTAAGCAATTTCTCATTTTTTATATGCATATTTAAATATTATTTTTTTCTTTTGTTTTGTGGTCAATTTAATATATTCTTGCTTATAGTTGTTTAAATTTGTTAACATTTTCAATTAATTTTTCTTTTTTAAAAAACTATCCGACAATGAATTCTAAAAATATTTAGAAGTCCGATTTTCTAGATTCTTGAAGTGGGGAGTCAATTCAATAGGAGTCTAAGGTCGATTCCAATATGTTTTTATTAAATTTCCAATATCCTTGTAAATTTTATGACTTGTTTTTTTATTGTTTTAACTACATTGTTAAATTGTATATTTTTCCAATGTAGCTTTACATATTTAAAATTAATGTAGTTTTTCTTAAGTAAAATTTCTCTAGCATTTTCAACACTTTTAGGTTTATTTTCAAATCTTTGAAATTAACTCCTTTTGAATTTTGTTAAAAGAGTTTTAAACTCTTTTCTTAAATATTTGTTTCAATGGCATTTTTCTAAAATTTCCTACGATAGAATCCAGAAGTATTTGGGGGCCGATCTTCTAGATTCTTGAGGTGAGAGTTCATAATCTTTGGGAGTCCAAGATTTTGACCCCAAGAGAAAATGAACTTAATTACATTAGTTTTTTTAAAATCTTTTATTAAAAGGCTATCTTGTGACGGATTATTTGAGAAATTGTAATATTTTCCCAAATTCTTGATGTGAAGAATTTTCCTAACTTCTAGTATAGTCAAATTGACGGATAATTTATCCAATTATTTTATGGGCTCATGACTCTAAATATTGGAGAAATGGTAAGTAAAGTAAGACACTATTTTAAATGTTTTTTTTCTTTAAAGAATGATTTCAATTCAAGATTTAAAATTTGGTCACCGTTTTCTAAACAAGTGTTAATTTAACCCTTTTTCGAGGAAGTCGGTCACTCTACGTCGTCTCAGGCACATGGCGACAATATCAAAGCCCTCTTGTTCCTAGGGTTTTATCAACCGTTATAGATTTGTCTAATCTCTACCTCCATCGTTCGTTGTCGGCAAAGGCAGATCTACGTATAGATTCACCACTTAGATCCGCCTCCACTCTGCAACCCAGGTCTATTTCTGCTTCGTTGTACGCAAAAATCTGAAGTCCTCCCTACTTACGCATGTATCGCCCCCCATATTTGGCTCGGTTCAGTTGATTTGATTCACCTACTTAATTGTTTTTGTTGTTTAGTCTTTGTTTTTCGTTCATGAGTTTCATTCTTTGTTCTGTTTTTAGACCTTTCGGGGTCTCTATCCTGTTTTTTGTTCTATTTTATATCTGCATTTGTGGATTTCCGTCCTATTTTTAGATTGGTAGTTTATGGGTCTTGTTTTAGATCTCTATGTAGATTTCTATTTCCAGTCCAGAAAATCTTCGTGGGTCTCTGTTTTCAGCCCATAAGTTCTTCGTGGGTTCTATTTTAAATCTTCTATGAGGATCTTTGTTTCTAGCCAAGAAGTTTTTCATGTCTCTGTTTCCGGCCTAGATCTGTCGAAATTAAAATGCTTATCTTAATGGGGACCCAATTAACAGGTCGAGCTCATGTATTTGTTCGAGCATAAAACATTCTTATGCCCCTAAACAAAACACACAAAGATGTTAGAGTGTTAACATAATGAATATACATAATATGAAACAACTATTAAATACTTACGTATTGACAATATTTTGACATCCTCATGAACAACTTGTCCTATAGAGTTAATTGAATGCACTGCATTAATCTGTAAGTTAATGATAACCGCTATCCAATGATATCTACTTAAAAAACATAACTCAATAAAGTTAGATAAAACAATATTTATCGATAAAAAATTATTAAAATACTCATTTTCTAACTTACCTAGGATTAGACGGATATATCTACAACTTATTCTTCATCGAGATCAACCTCTTGCACAAGAATCTAGAACATTGTTCCTTAATGCCTGAACCATTTCAAATTTGTACAGAGTGAATGAATGCATACTCTTCTAAGACACTTGGGTCGGATACGACAAAAATCTAAGAGCATAACAAAAAACTTTTAAAATTAGAAATGTTCTAATAAATAACTAACACTAATCACTTTAGTTAATTGTACATACAAGATATAACCCGTTATAATTGAGAGTGCTAATTCCTCCATCTGACAAAACTGTTTGATATTGTCCTTCATCACGTAGAAATTAAAGTGATACCCAAAAATCTAATCATCAACTAGGATATGCATATAGAATATCTTCCATCTCCTCCTCCACATACTTTAACACAAATCTTATCATTATTGCAATTTTGACATATCAATCTTTGGTTTCTTTTCTTTCAAAGTAAATACCTCATGAGAATATTTTTTTTATGTGTCTATCCAAAAAATGTCAAACATTAAAATGAAACATGCAAATGCAATAACTCATATTTTTTTAAAATAAAATTTACCTTTTCTTCTTTTTCTACAACTACTAGATGCTTTGCCCATGGAACATGCGAGCTAATTGCATAAAAAACACTACAAACACTTCTAACAACAGTTATAGATAATATAGAGTTAGTGTCATCTACAACTTCAATGAGAACCCGCACCTCATTCACTTGAAGCGTTATCCCATAAACTACTTCATTGGACAATTTCTCTTAAAAACAGTGTCTTCTGCCACAATATTATCAACACTTTCAACAACAAGACTACAAAGTCTCCCCTAAAAGGTACATTCAAACGGCAATCTACTTTCAATATCAAATAATTCATCAACACAACAATTTATAAAGCATGTAAATACAATTTTTACCTGATCTATCTTTTCCTCATGGATGAGTGGTAAAAAGACTTATTATTTTTTAGAAGTTGTATTTTGATCACAATCATGATCATATGCATCTGGACTTTTTTCCTTGACCTTCATTTGAGTGTTTAACTCAAGCATGCATTTAACCATTAAATTATATTGCTCCAAAACCTATGCTTTCTCCTTTTTTTTTTTTTTTAATTTGTCTCTAGATCAGCATTCATTTGAATTTCTATGGGTTCTATTGGAATATGTTTGTGAAAGTAGAATGAGGGTGTAATCAACCGACCTACACCTCTTACCCGTTCTTGGTGTTTATGTGTTCTCAATGCTTGGGTCAAGATATCATCTAAACAACCTTTTTTGTTTACACCATCTTTGGATAGTTCATCTTATAATTTTAGTAGATAAACATTTTATTTTCAAACAAATTATAATATATCACATACACCCATAAACAAGCAATAATCAAATTATTACTTACAATTTTCACTGCAACCTCTTCGACATCTTTATTTGTGACTTCTCCATTTTACCTAGTTGAGCATGTTTCCAAACAGTCACCCGATCTACAAGTATATATTAATAATATGAAGTTTAATAAACATAGCATAATATATTTTGTAAATAATAAATTTTTATCACATAAAACTTACCAACTCATGTCTCAAATTTGCATAACATTTACGAGATGTTCTATGATTGTACTTGTATTGTTTTCGTCACTTTTTCTACAAATTGCTACGTTCCTACAACACACAAAAATAACACAAGTTAAATTAATTAGTATATTTGGTTATTTAAACATAAAATAATTTATAACGCTAACTTGGAAATCGTATGATAGAGCTTGTGTAACAAAAGTTTCCCAATGAGCTAGATTAATAGAAGAATACTCTAGTGGTGGAAATTTCAAGCATATTGGCGTGTCTTTATATGGGTTAATGTGCCTACTCTTCAAACCATTTTTGAAATTTTGGAATGCAATTCCAACTTGTATCAAAATATCCTTCTTAGATTTCGAGTTTATCACAAAATACTTCTGAAAATTACAAAATAACATACATATAAACTTATGTAAATCCAAATACATCATATTTTATTGAATTAAACATTAAATGCATACATGCTACCTAAATACTAACGAAGTTTTTTTAATTTTAGCTCTAATGGCACGTGTATCCATGAAGCATATGAGATTGGGACGTGGTTCCTCACACAAGTCCCAATGCAACTAACCATTTTAGTGGTATTTTTTCCAATTCATCGACCATGTTCATTATACTCAGCTACCCACTAATCCTCATCCGATCTAATTGGTGCTAGCTGAATCATTGTGGTAGGACCACAGACCGATTGCTAACTAAACAATGTCTCCAAAACATTTTTCATCTCTACCTCGTGACCATCACTACCAAGTGAGACATGGTCATCACTACTAGTGTCCATTTGTAAGTATCTTGTCATGAAAATAAATGTTATTAATGAACTAAAAGTAAGAGTAACTAATAAGGAAAACTTACTAATGAAGTTAATTAGGACACTCAATTTGTTGAACTAAATATAAAAATAAGTAAATAGTTACATCTCATTTAGAATGGACATTGTAATAAGTCATACCATCTATCCTTCATTATCATTGACTATCCAAGTGTCATCATAGTTAGTTCGAATATAGATTGAATCATCTTCATCTATATCCTCAAATGGATTTGTAGCAACAACATTGTTAGAACTACTACAATTTAAAGTTATGTCACCTAACTCATCTTTGTTGATATGATCTTCGTACCCCCTACTTGGAGGATGCAACACAACTTGTCATCGAGGATCATTTGGGTTTTCAATAAAAAATATTTGTTTTGCTTGTGATGCCAGTAGAAAAGAATCAGACTTATATCCAATACGTCTAAGATCGACTAGTTTAAACCTCAAGTCATATGTTCTATCACAGCTAGCACTATCAATCCAATTACATTTAAACATTAGAATCTTAAGAGTAATGTAATTCAACTCTCATATCTCTTGAATCACACCGTAAAATGACATGTTTGCCACTATTAGATTTTTATCTTTCGTACTAGCTAACTGCATTGTTTTCGCTATTAAACACACTCCACTATTTTGCACATTACGAGCACCATCAAGGTGCTTTGTATTGTAGCGAATATCATTCATAAAATAACTAACATAAGTTATCACAGGAGGTGAAGGGCCATGTGATATCCATCCACTGTATCGGATACTGTGTTGTTCGGTAACTCAAGCTCTGTAGCAACCTATGAGTGTATGAATTTAAGTCATAAGCATGAAAATAAAAATTTGCAAAAATACTAAATCAAAACACAATATTCATTATCCTTAGAAGCACACATGATCACGAATCCAAGAAATGGAAGTGCGATTGTGCTTATGTTGTAGCCACTTTTGGTTCATTGACTTTGATGGATAGATTTTTCTCAAATGATTCATATGTTTCCTAACATGACATATAATTCATAATGGTTGTTAGAAATATCAAATTATAAGGAACATAGTAAAAAAAAATACAAGCTTGTGAGACTTTGTGCTCCAGAACGATGCCCACCTTAACCATGAAATGACACTTTTCCCAATTCAACACAAGGTTAGCATCTTGGCACCTCTGGAAAACACGAGTAAGATTAGCAA
Organism: Citrullus colocynthis; assembly: GCA_031780015.1. Taxonomy (NCBI): domain Eukaryota; kingdom Viridiplantae; phylum Streptophyta; class Magnoliopsida; order Cucurbitales; family Cucurbitaceae; genus Citrullus; species Citrullus colocynthis. Next base: position 1,606,990 of record QLSR01000264.1, read on the forward strand.
GACAAGAATCAAATAAAGACCCAAATACAGAAAAATCATCCCTGAAAACCTCCATTATGTCTTCAATGAGCCCTGAAAAATAGACATCATACAACGTTGAAAAGTAGCAGGAGCATTACACAAATCAAATGACATTCTCCTAAAAGCAAATGTCCCATAAGGACAAGTGAATGTGGTCTTTTCTTGATCCTCAAGAGCAATGACAATTTGGTTATAACATGAATATCCGTCAAGGAAGCAATAATGAGAATAACTTGCAAGTCTATCAAGCATTTGATCTACAAAAGAAAGAGGAAAATGATATTTTCTCGTAGCCTTCTTCAACTTCCTATAATCAATGCATACCTACCATCCTGTCACAGTTCTAGTGGCTATCATCTCATCTTTTTCATTCTTGACCATAGTCATACCACCTTTCTTGGGTACTACTTGAACAAGACTTACCCATAAACTGTTAGATATGGCATAAGCATTCAAAAGTTTGAGCACTTCTTTCTTAACTACCTCCTTCATGGCGGGATTAAGTCTCCTTCGGTGCTCCACTGATGGGTTAAAGGTATCTTCCATCAAGATTCTGTGCATATAGACTGATGGACTAATACCTTTAAGATTCTTAATAGACCAACCAATGGCGAACTTATAATCCATTAACACTCTTAACAATTTTTCTTTTTCCAAAGAATTTAAATCAAAAGATATGATAGCAGGAAAAGAAGACAAATCATCTAAGAATGCATATTTCAAGTGAGGAAGCAACACCTTTAATTCAAGAATAGGTTTCTCAACATTTATAGCATGCAAAGGAGCTAGAGACATAGGTTTATACATTTTAGTGCATATTGGCATGTTATCTAACCACTTAGCATACAAAGCAATTTCATCAAAAATAGTATCCATATTTTCAACATCTATTATGCTTCGCTCTAAATGACCATTAACCAACATAACCTCAACATGCTTAGAAATAGTATGATCAATTATGTCTATAGCCTGGCAAGTACTACTCTCATCATGATGACTCAAGGACTTATAAATATTAAAGACAACATTTTCATCATTCACCCTTAGAATCAACTTCCCTTGTTGGACATGTACGATCGTCTTCCCACTTGCTAGGAATGGGAGCCTAAGGATGATAGGAATCTCAGAGTCCTCCTCCATGTCCAAAACTACAAAATCTGCAGGGAATATAAATTTGTCAACTTTAACTAATACATCCTCAATAATACCTATAGGATAAGCTAAGGATCTATCGGCTAGATGCAATGTGATAGTGGTAGGTTGTACTTCTCTAATGTCAAGTTTCCTGTAGACAGATAAAGGGATTAAATTAATAGAAGCACCAAGATCACAAAGAGCTCTAGTAACATTTAAAGAACCAATAGTGCAAGGTATAGTAAAACTCCTTGGATCTTTCAATTTTTGTAGTAGCTTCTTTCGTAACACAACATTGCATTCTTCAGTCATGCTAATCATCTCATATTGCTCAAACTTCTTCTTTTTAGACAAGACATCCTTCATAAATTTAGCATAGTTGGGTATTTGCTCTAAAGTCTAAACAAATGAGATATTAATATGAAGCTTTTTAAATAGCTCTATGAATTTAGCAAATTGAGAGTCTATTTCTTTCTTCTTAAAATGTTGAGGATAGGGCAAGGTATCAGTTACAAAAGGTAGATGGTTAGATAACTTACTTGAAGATGGCAACTCCTTTACCTTTTCCTCTTTTTCTTAGGCCTCCTTGGATTCATCTACTATGGTAAGCTCTTGGATGGTCTCATCTACCTCTTGCTCCTCATCCTCATCATCGATCAAAGGAATGGATAGCTTTTTCCCACTCCGCAAAGTCACGGCCTTGCACTTCTCCATTGGATTTCTTTCTGAGCAACTAGGAAACTTACCTTTTGCATTGTTTGAAGAGAAGTGGCTATTTGGCTAATTTGTACCTCAATGTTGTGAATAGCCTTGTCATGACCTTGTATCGTGCTCTCCAATGCGGTGGTCCTTCCTCTTGACTCCTTTATGAACTCCACCATCAAGTCTTCTAAGTTGGACTTCTTTTCGGTGTATGATGGACCTACATTGGAAAAACCGGGAGGACCTTGCAAAACATTTCTATTGTTAACATAAGAAACGTTTACATGGTTCCTCAAGTTAGGATGGTAATGAGATAGAAGTTGTTGTTGTTGGTGGCCTCTATAGTGTCTATCAACATAATTGGTCGTCTCATTGTCTCCTTGTTCCAACTTCTTTTGTGTAAACATCTCTGATGCTAAGGCGGCAAGGGATGCTATGATGGTGGACTTGCTTGAGCTTGGCCCCCTGTAGCCAATTTAGAAAGAGCATTAGTAAGGGAAGCCATTTGAACTTTAAGAGAGTTTACCTCATCCACCTCATACAATTTGGGGGCTTTTGGGATGATTGGAGAAGACCATTGACATGGCCTATTGTAAGATGTAGTGGCCAAGTCTTTTAGTATGGTATAGGGCTCTTGAGCATTCTTGGAGAAAATTGAGCCTCCGACAGTAGCATCTAGAATGGATTTGGTTGAGTTTGATAATCCATTGTAGAAGAGTTGAATTTTCAACCAATCCGGGTAGCCATGTTGAGGGCACCTTCTGGAGAGATCCTTATATCTTTCTCAAGCCTCATATAGTTGTTCATCCTCAAGTGGGCGGAATGTCCCTATCTCCGTTCTTAACCTTTGAGATTTAGCTAGTGGAAAATACTTGTTCAAGAAAGCTTGAGCCAAAATCTCCCTTGTAGTGATACTATCCGGAGGTATGGTTTCCAACCAATCCTTTGCTGGGTCCTGTAAAGAGAAAGGAAAAAGTCTTAATTTAATAGCATCGTTAGAAACACCATTCATCTTTACCGTTCCACATATCTATAAGAAAGACCGCAAGTGCTTGTGAGGATATTTATTGGTTCTTCCTCTAAAGGCTAGCTCTCTAGCCATTTGGATCAACTCCAGTTTCAACTCAAAGTTGTTGACATTGATGGGCACATTCATTATGCCGGGTTGATTTGCCGGTAATGTCGGTTGAAAGTAATCCCGAATTGTCTTTGGTATCTCCTCCGCCATCTCCTCGGTGTGATTGTGTTGAGCCTTTAGATTTCTTCTATAAGTCCTATCAATCTCGGGATCAAGAGGGAGAAGGTTAGTATTATCACGAAGCATAAACCGACAAAATTATTAACTACAATATTATACACCTCAAATTAAGATCTATCAATTCTAATGAATATTAAGCAATAAAATTGTTTTTTAGATCCCCTACAACGACGCCAAAAACTTGATGTGCATTTTCCGTGTTAACTGCAAGTGTACGGGTCAAGTTATAATATAAGATGGTTAAGTTTCGAATATCATTCCACTGAGGATCCAATTGTGAAGGTTTAAGTTACTTAGCTATTCTATGATTGAATCAATTTTATTTGAGGATTCGAATTCAAGTTTTGATTTTAGAAAGACCATAAAGGAAAGCAAATAAATAAGAAACACACGAGTCAAAGAGAGTTCTAGGGTAATGAATCCTTTTTTACTTCATTATGCAATATTCTAGGGTTCATGGATTTCATTGCAATTCATATGCTTAAGTCTAAAAACATAAATCCAAGTTATTTTTTTTTCAAAAACAATCTTTTCTCGTGCAACTCAATTGATTACTAATTTCTTGAAACCAATACAAATTACATAGCGTTAAGAGTAGTCTTTAGCAACTTTCATTGTTAACCTAACTATTTTGATGATAGATTAACAACAATGCATTGTCATAGATCTAGTTAGACATACAATTATCTCAACCATACATCTAACATAATAGTCAAACATGGCCATTCAACAAGAATTTAAACACAATAACAATGAAAAGCATAATCATTACAACAAAACCATGAATAGTCGACAATATCAACATAACTTCATAAACAATTCCTCAATACCCTAAAACTAAAGAGTTTAGCCACTCATAGCTTTAAGCAACATGTTCACAAACAATATGAACAAAGAAAGATTGTAAAGAAAGGGAAACTCTACTGAAAAGAAGCTCTTGATAGAGAATGAATCGTCAAGATGTCCTTGGTCTTCACTTCGGCAACTCGAACGGCACCACAACTCTCTCTCGAACCCTTTTGCTCTCTTTCTTGCAGCTAACTCACTCTTTAGACTCTCTAATGAATTCTCTCTTAATTCTCTTCTTGTATCTTTTGGTGTGTAGATTGATTATTAAGGCTGCTGGAAACCCTTCAGTTTATAGAATTGGCCACCGAAAATTCTTTCCAAAAATGTAGATTTTTCAAATATGGAAAACTAGCGTCGCGGCGCTGATCAATAGTGTCGTGGCGCTGACCGTCATCAAAGGATGGCGCTGTTGCGCTATCTGTCATGAAAACCTACCCTCGGCGTCATGCCGCAGCGCCGCAACGGTGCCTTTGGAAGATGGCCAGCAAAATAGACGAGTGCTTGAGAGAGAGATGGCCAAGAGCCTTTGGCATAAGTGGTCTGTGATCGCCAAGAAGGTGGGTTACGTGAAGACTTTGGGTAGCCAAGCCCCAAGCATGAGGGTTGATGCATTGCTTAGGGAGGCATGCGTCCATGAGGGTGAGCATGGGTGATGGTTGGTGCGATGGGCAAGTGGCTATGTGTTGGTTGAGGTTAGCAAAAGGGATGTGTTGGTGAGGCATGCGTCCAAAAAGGCCTATGGAACTGACGCATGGTGCTACGCGTCCAAGCTAGGCATTCAAGTCTGCCAAATGAGTTACTTTGTTTATTTGAAACTAAAATTAACAAAAGAAAAGAGAAAGTGGAAGTAAGTCGGTAGCCCGTTTAAATGTGAAAGTTGATTGTTCGATCATTTTCTTCATTTTCAAAAGCTTTAACCGACTCCATCTTTCAGTTGAGCGACAAAGAGAGGTAGAAAAAGAAGTTTAAGGCAAATTCGTGTAGAATTCTGTTTCGTGGTGTAATTGAAGCTGGAATAGAAGGTCTGTCGCGCAATCTGAGCAAGGTTTGGTATTTGGAGAATAACAAGCTGTAGAGATCAAGTTTAGGGTAGAAAGTTTGAAGTTAGTAAGTTAACTCAACTCTTAACAACTCTTGTGAAGGATGGTTGAGATGCATATGAAGAAAAACATGTTAAATGTTAGGTGCAAGCGACTGATATGGATTTCTAGAGTGATCTAAAGCAGCGCGAAGTAAATTGGGAAAATCTATCAAACAAAGAGGATTTAAGCTCTGAAATTTTGAGGTAAGCTAGAAAAAACATTTCCATACATGTTTGTAGAATGGAAGAAGTTCTAATTCAGGCTGGAAATATGACTTTTAACAGATAGAAGCGAAAACAGAAATGAAGACAGAAGCAGAATGAGACGGGTACCACTAGAGGAAGCACCGACACTAAAGGTTTAAGGGTGAGCAACAAGACAAGTGTCGCTGGTGTCGTTGGAGGTTTTTTGTCTCACAACTCTCACTGGGTATCGCTAGTCTAGCTGATCAAGTAAGTCTCGCTGGTCTCGCTAGTTCACAGTATCGCTGGTACAGTTGGGTCTTTTACTTGAATTTGATGGTTCAGTCTCGCTAGTGGTTTTAATCTCGCTCATTAGTGCACTCTTTTATGAACTGTAGCCTCGGTTGAGCATTTTTTTTGTGGAATATATTCTTGGTGATTGTTTTATTCATGAAGTATAGTCTCGGTGGTGAACAATAGAAATGTTTGAGGACTATTTGTTATGTAAAAAAGAATTCTAAGGAAATCTAATAAAGGGAAATATACTATTTCATACCGAGAGGAGCTAGGAAAGGCGTATAACCCACTAAGTGCCTGGGACAAGTAGCGAGTGGCAATTTTACTTAAATTGTGTCTACTTTGAACAAAGTTTTATTGTTGTAAGATTATGTTCGGAAACATGTTTATATGTTTGTGCTTTCACGAGTTTTAACGTGCATATTATGTGTTTTACATTGGAAATCATTTGAAGCATGCTGGTTGATAAACGAGTTTTACGAAAGACATGCTGTTTATAAACCTATGATTTTATGGAAAGCATTGATGCTTGTTAATGAAATTGTGAAGATTTGAAATGTTATAAACTCGTGAATTTATATTATGCTATTTTCGAAGCATGTTGTTTTTAAATAATGTTTTTGAAAAGACTCCCAATGCTGAAGGACACGGAGAAGGCATGTGGATAGCCGGGTTATAAAAATGGTTCCCAATGCTGAAGGACTCGGAGAAGGCATGTGGATAACCTGAGTATAAAGATAGTCCCCAATGCTGAAGGACTCGGAGAAGGCATGTGGTTGGCCCAAATCTCGTATATGGGACCTGGTATTAAAGAACTCGGAGAAGGTATTCGGGTAACCCAGGATATGATATCTATGTGCACATAGAGGGATGATAGACGTTGTGTTGAGATTACTCCAGACAGCTAAGGATATTCGACGTTGGGTGTGTCGAGATTACTTTGCCCCAACTAAGGATGTTTTCAACGTTGAGTAGCGTTGAGCTCCGCTCTGCCTCAACTAAGGAAAATGTTTTGAAATAACTGAATTACTGTGTATCTTTTTCTGAAATGAATATATATGATATGACAATGCCACTTGAGCATGTTTTGCATGGATATAACTTGGAATTGATGTTATATAAGCATTGTTTTAGAATGATTACTGTAACGACCCGACTAACTGTAACGACCCGACTAATACAATCTAATCGGACTATTACTCAATGCATGCATATTTCAAAAAGACACTATGCTAAATAGTAAGAAAGAAACAATGCTTAAACTCAAGAAAAACAATGCATAAACATATATAAAAAAAAAAAGAAAAGAAATCTTGGTTCGGGGTACCCCTAATAAAAATCAATAAATTTTCGTGATCCGGAATCCACATACAAACTAAAAGACAAGTTTCTGAACAAAATTTGACCATTTAACCAAAACTCATTAAAAACATGCAGTACTAGCGGAAGCTACTGCGGGTCCCGTGAAGCCATCAAGGATTCCTCTTGTCATTTGCCAGCACGTTTTTTCCCTTACCTGAAAAAAAAATAAGATGAAAGGATGTGCAATTATATTACTCAGTAAGTGAAACCACTACCGGAGCCGGGCTAGGCACCCAAGTCCTTTAAGTGCATTGATCATAAGACAGGCATATCTAACATATTTTTATAGGGAACTGGTTATACTCGCCCTACAGTTGGTTTTGGATGTCCACAAACCTCTGGAGCCCCTAAGGAACTCTTACCTCTGGTGATCCCGAAGGAACACAAACCTCTGGTGATCCCGAAGGACCACAACCTCCAGTGAACCCGAAGAAACACAACCTCTAGTGACCCCGAAGGACCACAACCTTTGGTGAACCCGAAGGAACACAACCTCTAGTGACCCCGAAGGACCACAACCTCTGGTGAACCCGAAGGAACACAACCTCTAGTGACCCCGAAGAACCACAACCTCTAGTGAACCCGAAGGAACACAACCTATAGTGACCCCAAAGAACCACAACCTCTGGTGAACATCCAACCGACGTAGGAGAGTTACCACTACCCAGCATACATGACCAATTAGATTCTCACTCCTTTCCTTCCATGAATTCATGCATTAACAGCGCTGTTTACAAACATCTCATAATACAAGCATATGCATTTCACATACACCCTTTAAAACATGGGAATTTCATACAAGCATGCTATCTCACATGGGGCTTAGAAATTTTACTCATCATGGCAACTAAACATATGGCGATTTCACACACATCCTTTAAACATGGGAGTTTCATACAAGCATGCTATCTCACATGGGGCTTAGAAATTTTACTCATCATGGCAACTAAACATATGGCGATTTCACATACATCTTTTAAACATGGGAATTTCATACAAGCATGCTATCTCACATGGGGCTTAGAAATTTTACTCATCATGGCAACTAAACGTATGGCGGGAAGGCGGTTCAGGTAGTAAGACCACTTACCTGAGCAATTTTATTAACTTATCCACACGGCAGTCTATTGAAAAGTTCTTGGTCAACTGTGAATAAAATTTCCCCAACTTTGATTAGTCCACAAGTCTAGTCTCACCACAAGTTAATTTCCAAGTAAATTAAAAAGTGTTCTTACCCAAGCGTGGCTCAACTCGCAGTTGCCTCCAATCCTTTTTACCCAACACAACTTCCGGCCACCTAAGAGAATTTACTCACATAAGTCTAAATCACCAATAGTTTACCAAACTACGCCATAAATTTTCCTTGGGTCCAAGTTACTTACTCAAACGTTACCGGTTCGGTGACGAGTAATCAGACGAGCGTTTGACTGAAATGACAGCGGAGGAGAACCGGCGGCGGAAGAGAGAGAAAACTGGCAGCGGAAGAGAGAGAAACCGGCGGCAGAAGAGAGAACCAGCGTCGGCGGCGACTGCCGAAGAGAGAGAGAGACCGGCGGCAGTGCTGCAGACGCGAGGGAGAGGAGGAACCTACGCCGACGCGGCGGCGCTGCAGCCGCGAGGAAGAAGAAGACAAATCGGAGCCGGCAGCGGCGGCGGCGCTGCAGCGCGAGGAAAAAGAAGAAAAAAATTCGGCGGCTGGAGGAAGAAGAAGAAGAACCCGGCGGCTGGAGGAAGAAGAAGAAGAAAATGGGGGGGGGGGGGCGCGAGAGAGAGAAGGGAAAAGAAATCTCTTTTCTTTTTCTTTTTTTTTTTTATTTTAGCACGCAAACCTAGGAGTTATTTATAACAAAACCCTAATCCCATTCCCTCCACTTTTCCATTTTCTTTTCTTTTCCAACCAAATAAAATAAAATCTTCTACAAAATAAGATTTCCTTCATTTACTCCAATCCCACCAAATTTATTCACCTTATATTACTTGTCCCGAACTAAAGTTATCCCAAAAATTCCCTTAACTTAAATTTTGAAATTTTCTATCTTAGCTTAAATAAATGCACGAAAACACAAAAGAAATAACTATATTTTCCCTTTCATACATAATAACTTAAATTAATCTACTAGGAGGATTAATCTCAACGATTTGGGATTGTTACAATTACAGTTTGATTAGCTTCCGAGTTTAAGGAAAGTTTTTTTTACAAAACAAGTTACTCACTAGGTAACCTAGCTCATGTTTTTTTTTTTCTGTTTTCTTTTCAGGTAGCGAGGGAGTCTGGGGTGCTTAGGCTACATAGCAACTCGTCTGGGCCCACCATTAGAGTCTGGAATTTTTAAAATTGTAAATATTTGATCTTAAACATGTGTTGTACATATAGAGGGTTAAGGGCGGTGTTAATGAACTTATGTAAATATATGGTTTGAGTGAAAATCGATGTTTGTATGATAGCTTAACCCTGGTTAAAGTATGTTGTTCAATCATTGTGTATATCTGCTTATTAGGTGATGGTCGGTGTCTGCTGTCCTTGCATTTTTCCCTAAGTTAGAGGGTACTTGGGAGGGGGTGTGACACCCTCACTCATATGCCTTCACACGAAGGATTTAGTTCATATACAAAGTGGGTCGTATCCATAGTGTTACTGGGATAAGACACCTAACTTTATCCATATACTATAGACCCTTTAGGTTATTACTTGAACATTATCCACCTGTATGTCCACTACATACAATTCAAGTCTCATGTAATAACCTTGGATTTTCCCGCAATGGATAATTCATTATTGCATATTTAAAATAATCAACTATTATATTAAATAACTAATTAACTACAAGGCTTTAGGGCATAAATCCCAACAATCTCCCACTTGCACTAAAGTCTGTGAGACATGTATCCTAGAGTATACTCAATACCTAATATGTTCTCCCACTTGTCCTAGCGCATAAGAGCCATGTCTCGTAGTCCTAGACATTCTAGGTGACCTGCACACACTTTAACTTCCTTTTACATAAATAAAAAATTGTCATAAAAACCATCTTGGTCACTACCATGATGTTTTCTCTCAAATTGCTTGTACCCTTGATTCTGTTATATACTAATATCCTCAGTATTAGTCTTTACGCCACTATATCTCATAAAGTGTGATAAAATAAATTACATCTAAAACAATTTTTAGATTTTTAAGGATATTTATGACTATGCAAATTATTGCTTTACAAGAAAAACAAATTGTCTTGTAGTCCATGCTCCACCATCTAGGATAAAACTTAATATGGATTTCTCTAAACTCCTATAAGAGCTAGTGTATCTTGTAAAATATCAATTCTTAAACTCAATACACTTAAATTTCTCATTATCCGTAGATATTTGAGAAAATTCTTAATTTTAAACTCAATGGTCATACCATTGAATTGCTATAACTAACCAATTGTATATAAATGTTAATTAAGTCTCTTGTACATATTAATTATCTCCTACTTAAAGAAGATGATTAATCATATCTCCTCAACATTTGAGGTGTATTGGGAAACTTTTCCTTAGACTTCATGAGTTTCACTTTAGAATGATGTATTATCACTCTTTCTGAAGTTATTGCATCAAATATTTGCCATAGTCGCGAGTCTGTTTATAGTCGCAACTGTTGTCATAGTTAACAAGGTTGAAACTTCCAGGAAAAAGAGGAGGAAGACCAGGGACGAAAAAAGTTCTACTAACTCTACAGCTCACAGTACAAAACCCAATTGTTGATACAGTAACCATATATATGGAACCGGTGGGGATGACAGGAGCGGTAGATGCTATACTCCAAGGACTTGGAAAAGCTTCTCCTTACTTGTGCCCCTGTCCTTCTCCTTAGTTTCTAAACGGGAAGAATCGTGGGACATCAAAAGTGGGAAGTTGTTGGTTTTGATTCCTCACTCTCGTATAGGTGAACTTGGTTCGTTCAATTCTTAGGGAGAAGAAGGATCCACTGTGGGATTGGATGTTAATAATGAAAGACAGAACATCTATTACTTGAGGAGCGCGCATACAGAGCAGAGCGAAAGTGATTTATTGTCTCAATAGAACCGAAGTGCAGGAAAGGACAATTTTGCAAATGCAAGATATTAGAAAAATTTAACACTATATTCGTAAAATCTCTGTTTGGACATCTACATGTACAAAAACATTTAAAGTCATCAATTTGAAAATGGTTAGGTAGTCAAACTTTCATATTGAATTATTATTTATTCACAATGAGTAAGCCATCAGTATAAAATATGAAAAATGGTACCCATTTAACATGTAATAATTTTCTTGTCTGTATAAGAACATTATCATTTATTCAAAGTGATGGGTTATGACACTATTATCAAACCTTCATATTCAAAGATCCTAATTGTGTTATTTATTTCTTAAATGAATGATACCATTCTGAAAACCTTTTGCTATTGCATCTTTGAAAATTTGTCACATTTGTGTAGATGCATTTAAATTCTATTCACTGAAGAATTCATTCATTTTTACATATCTCACATGCAACAATGAATCAAAAAATGCATAAGACTCTATTATAGCAACAAGTGAGAATAATGACTCATAGTCAAATTTCCTCACCAATTGCGGCACTGTGAGTTTATACCTTTTGCCAAGAGTCTTATTTTGAAGATCTGTATCTTCATATTTCTACACTTTCAAGTCTCTTTTATAGATCAATCCATATCCTATGGACCCTATCAAAAAATCCACAAAACTAAATTGAGATGAAGTACACATACTTTATCTTATGATTCATGTCTTTGACATATTGCTTCTTGTCGACATGCTTTGATTCTTATCATCTAATATGACAACTTTGATTTTCATTAAGTCATTTTAATGGTGCAGTCATCTCATAACTCTTCCACTACGTTTGAAGTTCATAAGCCTTCAAATTGTCATCAAACATGACTACGTTGACTACAAGTAAGTCTTTGTTAAATATTGAGTGATTTTATAACTCTCCCACTACGATGAAGACTTATCTAGTTCACTATTAAAATTCATTTGACTTTCAAATGTAATTAAATAGTTAACAAATTTTGTTAACAATTAAGTGGTTTTACTTGGAATTAGTTCATCAACATTATTTAACCTTATTACAGGTTTATAGCCTTTTATTGGTCATTCCTTATAAAACAGTATTTGTCATTCAAATACATTATTTTATTTGGCATCTTCCAAAAGGTCATTTTCTCACCCCTAAAGGACAACCTACATATAAGCATATGTTTGAACATTTGACATGAATACTTATCATATCCAAATTCTAAAATATTGTAAACTAGTTTTACAACATCTCCATAATCCAAAATTGTTTCACAAATAGTTTTAGAGAAAGTAATGTTTATACCACAATCTCTATTGCAAATCCTAACCAGAGCCTGACAACAGTGTGATTTTTAAGTGATGGGACCATATCTAACAAAGTACTCATCATTAATATGACCAAGTCTAACGAGGTCATTTTTCTCCTATTGTAGCACAATTTCACCCAAATTGTATCTAATACTCAAAGATGGAATACATTCCCACCTTTATTAAATAGATGTAGTACAAAAGATTTCCTATACTTACCATTATTGTCTGATCATAATGTCATAATAGAATTGTCTAAATGGTTTAAACTCTAATTTCTTTTGGCCATTTCAAAGAAAATGAGACTTAAGTTGCATTAGATTAAGATATTTTTACTCATCAAGATTCATCAATCACATTAATGACATGTTTACGTTATCAGACTTATTCTTACATTCACTAGACCATTCAGGTTAGAATATGTAAGCCTAACATGTTCTTTGACTAAGTAACCTTATCTAATAAGCTTTCATGAAAAACAAGATCTATTGACATGTAAAGTAATTTAACTCTAACCTTTAGAGAATTACCTGTAACAATCCTTAAAATTGACAATAATTCTCAACTAATTGCCAAAGACAAGTATCTTTTTAGGACAAAAGAATTTGTTTTTCTTTCTAGATTCATTAATTCTCAATTTCTCAATACAGTAATAAGATGTATTAATTGTTAACATACAAAAAATTGTACTTATTTAAGATTGAACATATTTTCAAACATCTTTTTTCAAAGATCTTTGGAAAACATGCATGCTTCATTACTAAAACCATTCATACTCTATGAATTATATAGTAATAAAATTGGGAGAAATTGAATTTCTCGTATGGTGATAAAAACACTATTTTTAGCATAAATAAGCAATGACATTTAAAGTCTTAACTGAGATGAGCTTCTGAGTGCCAACTTGTAGAAGTAGATTAAGTATTCTCCAAGAAATACAACTTGATTGCACTGAAGAAAAATTTGATAGTGAATTCTCGTTCAACTATCTAGTGTAAATCTTTATTCTCCACCAAGAATTCAATGAATCAAATTTACCTTTATTCTTATTTCTTATTTTTCTTCCTTTTGAGGTGTTTCTAAAGTTCTTCATAGTGTGACTTCCCAAGTTAATTTGAAAATAATTTCCTTATTTGCTCTAGCCGCAAATTTATTTTCTTGGACTAACTCAATCTTGAGATCATTTAGTTTTCATTGTCTCCAACATAGTATATGTTGTTGTCATGTCTTTTATCTTCTAATCTAGACATATTATATGTCAATTATGAGATAAATTTAAGCTATCTCTCTAAATATGTTTTATTAATCACATAATTCATGAATTAGCAACATATGATTGATAACATTTCTCAATTTAAAGACAAATTTCAAATAATTACACTACCATATAGCGAGGATGTTACTTTTCCAAGTAGTATTATTCATCAAATTTTGATTTATATTAATGATCACAAATTAAAACCCGTGAGAGGAACTAACATAACTTTAAAATATATAAAACATGTTATTTGACAATACGCAATCTAATAAAGTGCACCCAAGTGTATCGGGAAAAGTCATCAACACACACCAAAACATATCGTTTATCACCCAGGTGTTTAGAATTTTGGCCTTTCTTGATGGACGATATTTTTGCTTTCTTGATGGCCATGAAAAGAAACCATCAAGAAAACCATAATTTGGATGTTTTAAAATTATTATTTATTTAAAATTATATTTCTTGATGGTCTTAGAACATCAAGAAAGGTTTATATTTTTCTTGATGTGCATGTACATCAAGAAAAATATTTTTCTTGATTGCAAAGTATGTACGGACAATACCAAATAATGAATTCCCGGTTTTTGGATTCGTTGATGGGCAAAAACCATCAAGAAATGTCTTTCTTGATGGTCACTGCCCATCAAGAAAAGAGATAAGTTTTTGGATTCATTGATGGTCAAAAACCATCACGCAAATGCAACCCTTTCTTGATGGTCATTCATCGGCCATCAAGAAAAAGTCTTATGCCGTTATGTTTTAGAAATTAAAAACTTTTCTTCTAAAATACAGTTAGCTACAAGATTAGAAAGACAAACGAATTGTATATTTAATGTTCATAAACCTGATTCTGAAATCCTAAAAATAAAAAATTAGATAGTTATGTATGGGGTATAACATTCAAAACTATGTATATATATATATATATATATATATATATATATTTGTTAATAAATTTAAAGACTAGACAAAATTAATTTATCAGATGTGGGTTTTTTTTTTTATTTCAACGATGAGTAAAATAGGTGAGGATCGAAATATTGACAATGAGTGTAATAAATTAGAAAACTCTTTCTTGATGGTCACTAATTGGCCATCAAGAAAAAACCCAAAAAATAAATTCTAGGAAAAGCTTTTCTTGATGGTCACTAACTGGCCATCAAGAAAAATACTCAACAAATAAATTCTATTAAAAGCCTTTCTTGATGGTCATTAATTGGCCATCAAGAAAAATATTCAACAAATAAATTCTATTAAAAGCCTTTCTTGATGGTCATTAATTGGCCATCAAGAAAAAAACTCAATAAATAAATTCTATTAAAAGCCTTTTTTTATGGTCACTCATTGGCCATCAAGAAAGAACCCAAAAAATAAATTTTAGGAAAAGTATTTCTTGATGGTCACTAATTGGCCATCAAGAAAAAAACTCAATAAATAAATTCTATTATAAGCCTTTCTTAATGGTCACTAATTGGCCATCAAGAAAAAACCCAAAAAATAATTTCTAGGTAAAGCCTTTCTTGATGGTCAATAATTGGCCATCAAGAAAAAGACTCAATAAATAAATTCTATTATAAGCCTTTCTTGATGGTCACTAATTGGCCATCAAGAAAAAACACTACACCTTCTTGGTACATCTTTCCTTGATGGGCATTGCCCATCAAGAAACATTTCTTATTAAAACCCTATTTACATTAGGGTTTGGAAACTCACAGCATTTGTCAGCCGCCGCTCTCCAACCATCTCCTTTGAGTTCGCCGTCGCCGGAAGAATCGACCACCGCGTCACACAGCCGCCACCACATCACATAGTCGCCACCTCGTCACCGTTCGTAGATCCGTCACCGGCGCCACTCGTGCAAACCTATCCGCCGCCGTTTGCGTAGATCCACCGTCACACAGCCGCCGCCACTCGCGCAGACAGATCCGTCGTCGTGCAGATCCGTCCCCGCCGCCGTCGTGGTGCAGCTTCGGTCCCACCGCCGTCGTCGTGCAAGTCTGTATCCGCTACCGTTTGCGTAGATCTATCGTCACACAGCCGCCGCCACTCGCGCAGACAGATCCGTCGTCGTGCAGATCCGTCCCGCCGCTGTCGTGGTGCAGCTTCGATCCCACCGCCGTCGTCGTGCAAGTCTGTCTCGGCCGCCGTTTGCGTAGATCCATCGTCACACAGCCGCCGCCACTCGTGCAGACAGATCCGTCCCCGCCGCCGTCGTGGTGCAGCTTCGGTCCCACCGCCGTCGTCGTGCAAGTCGGTCTCCACCGCAGCGTCGTGCAAGTTCGTCTCGGCCGCCGCTTCATGCAATTTCATCCCCGCCGCCGGATCGTGCAGATCCGTCCCCGCCGCCGTCGTGGTACAGTTTCAGTCCCGCCACCGTCGTCGTGCACTTTCATCCCTGCCGCCGTGTCGTGCAAGAACTTCTGCCGCCTCGTGCATACCCTTCCGCCGCCGCCTCCGCATATCCTTTCTCGCCGCCGCCGGTTTGTGGTAGTTTTTGGGTTCGCTAGTTCTTGGTAGTAGTCGGTGTTCGTTCGCTATTCGTCATCCGGTGCTTGTGAGTATTAAATTTTTGTTATTATCACTATGAATTCTATATTTTTGCATTTTAGTTTTGGTATTTGGTTGCTGTAAGATTTAGGTTTAATTTTCTTGTAAACTAATAAAATTAATAACTATTCAAACACAATTAAGAATCTTTTGTTTATGTTTTTTAAGAGTACAGTGATGACAAACCAAAAATAGTTTTCTAAGTTATTAGTGAGCGTATAAATAATTCACTAAACTCAACTATCTACCAAGGTATAAAAAGAGGTGTGTGTTTGGAAAACGTGATGAAAGTGGAGGTTAACTAGATGAGAATTATGAACCCTTAAATTCGAGTAAGTTTTGAAATAAAATTTTTTTCAATCAATTGAGTCTGATTATCTATATTTTCTGGGTATAATGTATTATGTTAATTACTATAAGGCGGATGCCTATCCTGCAGCTATGGTAGTCACTTATATGATGTGTTATAATTTTAGTTAAGTTAAATGTGTACTCCATTATATTTAATTTTCTATAAGGTGGATGACTATCCTGCAGCTATGGTAGTCACTTATATGATGTGCTATAATTTTAGTTAAGTTAAATGTGTATTCCATTATATTTCATTTTCTTATGTGTCCTTATTGTCTCATTAGTATAATATGATATGACTTATTCACTTCATTTGCTCAGGTTTTAACATAATGGATAAAACATGGATGAAAAAAGAGATTATCTAACGAATACGAAGAAGGCGTTGATAGTTTTATTGAGTTTGCTCAAATACATTTGAGTGGTAAAACTTTTATACGATGTCCATGTGTTAAGTGTGGAAATTGCAAGATATTGAACACTAAAGAAGTGAAAAACCACTTATTAATATATGGTATTGACATAAGATATGATAATTGGATATGGCATGGAGAAAGTCTTGTTAGGTATTCTCCATCGAATATGATACCAAAATCAGACAAAAACCTTGACAAACAAGTGTTTAACGATGATTTTGATGACAACATCGTTGAGATGGTTGAAGCAACCCAACAACATAGTGTTGATGATCCCAGACAATTTAATAAGTTGCTTGCAGATGCTAAGAAACCTCTGTATCCTGGGTGTGAAAAATTGACTAAGTTGGGTACATTAGTCAAATTGTATCACTTGAAAGCAATATTTGAGTGGAGCGATACTAGCTTTACAGAACTGTTAACATTGTTGAAAAGTATATTACCCGAAAATAACGAATTGCCAAAATCTACGTATGAGGCAAAAAAAATTTTAGTTACTCTAGGAATGTCCTATGAAAAGATTTATGCATGTCCCAACGATTATTGCCTATACAGAAAAGAGTTTACTGATGCATCTAATTGTCCTCATTGTAACGAGTCAAGGTGGAAGAAGTGTAAGAACTCTTCTGAAGTGAAAAAAGGAGTGTCTGCTAAGGTTGTATGGTATTTTCCACCAATACCACGATTTCAAAGAATGTTCAATAGTCCGATACATTCAAAGAACCTAACATGGCATGCTAATGAAAGATTGGTTGATGGAAACCTACGCCATCCAGCTGACTCTCCATCTTGGAAATTGGTCGATCATTTATGGCCTAAGTTTGGAAATGAAAAGAGGAACCTTCGCCTTACTTTATCAACTGATGGGATAAATCCTCATAGCGAGATGAATAGTAAGTATAGTTGTTGGCTTGTGATTTTGACAACATATAATCTCCCACCCTGGTTATGTATGAGACGCAAATTTATAATGTTAACCATGCTAATTTCTGGGCCAAAGCAACCGGGGTACAACATAGACGTGTATTTGGCCCCTTTAATAGATGATTTGAAATTCTTTGGAATGATGGTGTACCATGTTATGATGGGTATCGACGTGAAGTTTTCACATTAAAGGCAGTATTGTTGTGGACTATTAATGATCTTCCTGCATATAGTAATTTAGCGGGTTGCACAGTTCAAGGGTATTGTGCGTGTCCAATATGCGGTGAAAACACATCTGCCATACATTTAAAATTTGGAAAAAAGATGGCATATCTTGGACATAGAAAATTTTTATCACCTGACCATCCGTTTCGAAAACAAAAGAAGGCATTCAATAATGAAAAAGAACTTGGGATGGCTCCACAACTGCTGTCTGGAGAAAGTATATTTGACATGTTCATCACTAATAATTCTCCTTACGAGTTTGATTCGTCGAAAGATAAGAATCCGATAAGTTCTTTGCGCAGTTGTTGGAAAAAGATTTCTATATTTTTTGAACTTGAATATTGGAAAAAGCTGCACGTTCGACATTGTTTAGATGTTATGCACATTGAGAAGAATGTATGCATGAATTTGATTGGTACCTTGCTTGACATCCCTGACAAGACAAAGGATGGATTGCAGACTCGTCGTGACTTGGAACAACTAGGAATTCGTCCTGAGTTGGCGCCAAAGGTCGTGGGGAGAAGGATATACATACCTCCTGCTTGTTACACGTTATCCAAAAATGAGAAACGGGTTGTTTGTGATTCATTGTCAAAAATGAAAGTTCGTGAAGGGTATTCTTCTAACATACAAAGTCTTGTATCAATTGACACTTTAAAAGTGACAGGGTTAAAGTCCCATGATTGTCACGTGCTCATGCAACAATTGCTTTCTGTTGTACTTCGCGGTGTACTACCTAAGCACGTGAGAAATGCTATCACACGATTATGTTCTTTTTTTAACGCTATATGCAGTAAAGTGGTAGACATTACACATTTAAGCGTCTTGGAGCACGAGATTGCAGTGATATTGTGTCTGTTTGAAAAATACTTTCCTCCGTCGTTCTTCACCATAATGATGCATTTAACTGTACATCTAGTCAGAGAAGTTCGTCTTTGTGGCCCGATATATCTTCGATGGATGTATCCCTTCGAACGTTACACGAAAGTTCTTAAGGGATATGTTCGAAATCGAAATCGACCGGAGGGTTGTATTGCTGAAAGGTATATTGTTGAGGAAGCTGTAGAATTTTGTACAGATTTTTTACACGATGGGATACCAATTGGACTTGGAAAGGCAATCGACCGAGGTCAGATCGATGAAGTAGGACGACCTTCATCTGCAGCTTCACACATGAATCCCGAAAAAGAACAACTAATGCAGGCTCATTTGTATGTTTTGGAAAATACAGATGACGTACAACCTTACATAGAGTATGTTGACTTAATCTGAAGCTCATGTTTTTTATCATGTTGCCAATAATTTGATATTTATAACATCCGTGATGAATTATATGTCATTTTAGAAAACATATGAACTATTTGAGAAAATTGTATCCATCAAAATCAAAAAACCAAAAGTGGCTACAAGATGAGCATAATCGAACTTTCATTTCTTGGATTCGTGATCATGTATGCTTCAAAGGACGATGGCTATTGTATTTTGATTACATATTTTTACAAATTTTTAGTTTCATGCTTATAACTTATGCTTATACACTCATAGGTTGCTACAGAGCTTGAGTTACCAAACAACACAGTATCTGATACAGTGAGATGGATATCACATGGCCCTTCGCCTACTGTGATAACTTATGTTAGTTATTTTGTAAATGGAATTCGTTACAATACAGAGAACTGTGATAGTGCTCGTAATATGCAAAATAGTGGAGTTTGTTTAGTAGCGAAGGCAATGCAGATAGCTAGTGCAAAAGATAAAAATCCAATAGTGACAGACATGTCATTTTATGGCGTGATTCAAGAGATGTGAGAGTTGAATTATATTACTCTTAAGATTCTAATGTTTAAATGTAATTGGGTTGATAGTGCCAGTGGTGTCAGAACGGATGATTTGGGATTTAAACTAGTTGATCTTAAACACATTGGATATAAGTCTGATTCTTTTATACTAGCATCACAAGCGAAACAAGTATTTTTCGTCGAAGACCCAAGTGATACTCAATGGCATGTTGTGTTGCACCCTCCAAATAGGGATTACGAAAATCATATAAACGAAGATGAGTTAGGTGACATAACTTTAAATTACAATAGTTCTAAAAATGTCGTTGCTTCAAATGCATTTGAAGACATGGATGAAGATGATTCGGTCTATATTCGAAGTGACTGTAATGGCACTTGGATGGTCAATGATAATCTATTATAGATGGTATGACTTATTATAATGTGTTGGCATGTCGTGTTGCATTCCTTAACAATTTGAGTTTTTCAATTAACTTAATTGATTAGTTTTGCTTATTAGTTACACTTACTTTTAGTCCACTAATAACATTTACTTTCATTGCAGGATACTTACACATGGACACTAACAACGATGACCACTTCTCACCTGGTAGTGATGGTCATCCGTTAGAAACAGCACATGATTTGGAGACACCGTCTACCCGCCGATCGATACGTGGTCCTACGACTATGATTCAACTAACACAGATTAGATCGGATGCAGATCGGTGGGTTATTGAGGAATGATCAAGGCCAATGGATTGGGAAAAATGCCACAAAAATGGTAAGTTACATTGGGACTTGTGTGAGGAACCACATACCAATTTCATATGCTTCATGGAAAGACGTGCCATCAGAACTGAAAGAAAAAATTTTCGTGAGCATCCAGGTAACTTATATGTATTTAATGTTTAATTCAATAAAATATGCTGTATTTGGATTTAGATATGTTTACATGTATGTTATTTTGTAATTTTCAGCAGTCTTTTGTGATAAACCCGAAATCTAAGAAGGATATTTTGATAAAAGCTGGGATAGCATTTCGAAACTTCAAAAATTGTCTAAGGAGTAAGCACGTTGACCCATATACAGACATGTCAGAATGCTTGAAATTTCCTCCATCTGAGTATCCTGCTATCGATATAGCTGATTGGGAAATTTTTGTTAACCAAGCTCTATCAGATGACTTCCGGGTTAGTGTTATTAATTATTTTATGTTTGAATCATCAAATATGTTGCTTTATTTAACTTGTCTTATGTGGAGTGTATTGTAGGCACGTAGAAATTGGCAGAAAGAGCGGCGCAAACAATACAAATACAATCATAGAACATCACGCAAAGGTTATGCAAATTTAAGTGAGGAGTTGGTAAGTTTTATGTGATAACAATTTATTATTTACCAATAATTTATTATGTGGCGGTCTTCCAACTTTATTTTACTCATATATACTTGTAGAAAAAACAAGGAAAGTTGTCTACAACAGCAGATCGAGCCACTGTTTGGAAACATGCTCGACTAGGAAAAGATGGAGAATTTTTAAATAAAGACGTCGAAGAGGTTGCAGTGAAAATTGTAAGTAATAATCTAATGATTGCTTCTCTATGAGTGTATGTAATACATTATAACTTGTTTGAAATAAAATGTTTATCTATAAAAATTACAGGATGAACTGTCCAAAGATTGTGTTAACTATGAAGGTTATTCAGATGATATATGGACCCAAGCATTGGAAACACCTGAACACCGAGGACGGGTAAGAGGTGTAGGGGGCTTGGTTACACCATCATTATACTTCCACAAACACATCCCAACAGAACCCACATAAACTTCAAAGAATGACGATCCAGGGACAATTTGGAAAAAGGAGAAAGTACTGATTTTGGATCAATATAATTTAATGGTTAAACGTATGCACGAGTTAAATTCTCGAATGAAGGTCGAGGAAACACATTCAGTTGCACATGATCAACAAATCATATCATCGCCCGCACATGAGGAAAAAATAGATCAGGTAAAAATTATATTTACATGATTAATAAGTTATTGTGTTGATGGATTGTTTGACATTGATAATAGATTGACCGTTTGAATATACATTTTAGGGGAGACCTTGTAGTCTTGCTGTTGGAAGTGTTGATAACATTGTGGCAGCAGGTACTGTATTCAAGAGACAATGGTCTAACGAAGTAGTTTATGGGGTAACACTTGGGGTGAACGATGTGCGGGTTCTCATTGAAGTGGTGGAGGACACCAACTCCATATTACCCATACCTGTTGTTGGAAGTATTTATAGGGTTTCTGATGCAATTGGATCGTATGTTCCATGGCCAAATCATTTGGTGGTTGTAGAAAAAGCAGAAAAGGTAAATTTTTATTTATGAAAACATGAGTTATTTCATTTGAACATGAGTTATTTCATTTGCAAGTTCCGTTTTAATATTTGACATTTTTTGAAAAGTCACATAAGAAGCATTCTCGAGAGTTAGCTGCTTTAAAAGGAAAGAAACCAAAGGTCAATGTGTCAAAGTTGCCAGCAGCGATACGATTTGTGCTAAAATTCGTGGAAGAGGAGATGGTTGATGAATATTTGCATATCCCAATTGATGATCAGATTTTTGGGTACCACTTCAACTTCTATATGATGAAGGATAGCATAAAACAATTATGTCAGATGGAGGAATTGGCACTCTCAATTATAACGGGTTATATCGCGTATGTACAATTAACTAATTTGATTAGTAGTAATGATTTATCGTAACATTTCTAATATTAACAGTTTTTTTTTTATTATGATCTTAGATGTTTGGTAGCAGCCGACCCAAGTATATTAGAGGATTATGCATTTATTCATCCTGCGCAGATTTCAAGTGACTCAGGCACCGATGAACAACGTTCTACATTCTTATGCAACAGGTTGACCTCAACAAAGAATAAGTTGTTGATATGTCCGTATAATCCCGGGTAAGTTTAGAAAAATGATCATTTGAATAATTTTTTTTATTGATAAACATTAATTTATCTAAATGTTTTGAGTTACTTCTTTTATGTAGATATCATTGGATGGTAGTTGTCATCAATCTACGAAGTAATACAGTGTATTCAGTTGACTCCATAGGACTTGGTGTTCGTGAAGATGTGAAAACTATTGTCAATNTGGATGGTAGTTGTCATCAATCTACGAAGTAATACAGTGTATTCAGTTGACTCCATAGGACTTGGTGTTCGTGAAGATGTGAAAACTATTGTCAATACGTAAGTAATTAAAAGTATTTCACATTATGTACTTTCATTATGTTAACAATCTAATATATTTGTGCGTTTGTTTTGTTTAGGGCCATGAGAATATTTTATGCTCGAACAAGTACACGATCCCGACCTGTTACGTGGGTACCCGTTAAGGTAAGCATTTCAATTTCGATGTAATAATGTAGTATTTTAGATTACAAGATTTGGTTTATTCTATCATGGGTTGAAATATATGTGTACATATATAGTGTGCTAAACAACCGGGCAGCACGGAATGTGGGTATTATACTATGAAGTTTATACACGACATAGTAACTCAGAGGAGCACAACAGTTACAGACGTGGTATGCATTTGCTTAAACCATATTGTTTAACTATAGTTATTACACTTAATAGCATTGTTTTTGGCCATCAATCTAATATGGTTTGTTTACTTGCAGTTGACGAGACAAACACAATATAGTCAATTGGAATTAGACACAATTAGAGTTGACTATTGTGACTTTATAGGACGTTATATTTGAGTGTTGTGACTCCACAGTTTGATATTAGATTTAGGGACGAAGTTTTTGGTTCGATAGGTTCAAGTTTGGTAGAGTATGCTTTACATGTTTCTATTCAAGATACTAACTTTTTGTACAAAAAGTATTTTATTAGTTGATTAATGAGAATTATTTGATTCATTATGTTGTGGTATGATGTTTGGAGTATCTAGGTTGTTTGGAGTATATGCAGACTGCAGGTACAAAACAGTTTTGGGGTCGAGTATAGGTCGATTGTGGGGGGTCACAATGACCCGATTCTTCCTTTTTTTTTATTTTAATTAAATTGTTATAGTTGATGGCCAAAAAACGTCAAGAAAGGTAGATTCTTGATGGCCAAAATGCGTCAAGAAATACACTACATTTATCTTGATGGCCAAAAAATGTCAATAAAAACGATCATTCTTGATGGTCAATGTTCCTTTTCTTGATGGCCAAAAAACATCAACACAATCCCTTTCTTGATGGACATGACCATCAAGATATGGTTTGTGTTGACATCTTTTGACCATCAAGAAAATAACATTTTCTTGATGGTCAATCTACAATACTTGATGGCCAAAAAACATCAAGAAACCCTACCTTGATGGTCAAAATCATCCAGTTAGGGATTGTCTTGATGTTTTTTGGCCATCAAGAAAAAGAACATTTCTTGATGGTCAATCTCCAATACTTGATGGCCAAAACCCATCAAGAGAACCTATCTTGATGGACATGACCATCAAGAAATAGAGTGTGTTGATGTTTTTTGGCCATCAAGAAAACAACCTATCTTGATGGGCGGGCTTTCTTGATAGTTTTTGGCCATCAAAATATGTCTTTCTTGATTTTTTTTGGCCATCAAGAAAGGCCAAAATTCTAGTAGAATTCAGAACTCTATCAATAGTAGAGTGGGGTGTTTGTTGTGCAATACTCTTATTTGCTCACATGCCTGGTGTCACAGTCATGTCTGTCTAGGGTGTATTGCTCATGGTTGCATGCCCACCTCGACCCATTTTTTATCATGCTTTCATCGTATGTATTTCATTTTGCAAGTTAGTTTACTTTTATAGTAATTTTCTATGTAAGTGACTGCTCACCACTTTGCATATGCAAGGGTGACATTTCTAAAAATGCTTATAATGTCTATATGGAGGTAAGACTAATCACCATATCCTCATACCCAGAGTTGTGAGCTACTAAGTCATTGTTGTCTCGTCTTGCTTTTAGCCTTACAACAAACTTTATTTTCTCGAACATGCTTTCAAACATTTGCGAAAACATTTTTCTCTAAACCCTTTTTCTAAAATCATTTTCTCTAGAAAACGAGAGTAAATGTTGCAAGAAGCACCTGGTGTGCCATGGACGATCTGAATTCGATCAGGCTGACTTGTTTGCGAGCTAAAACAAGTGTTGCACAATTGTTCAACAAGGTGTAAAGGTGCGATTGTGACACTTGGCACTCACCATAGATGGCTCTATTATCAATATATAGAGAAGTAAGGCCAAGAATGATATTTTGTGCTAGAGCCTTTTGAACTGCCTTAATGCTTAAACTTAATAAAAGTTCAAAAATGCCTTATTGTTAATATTTGAACAAAACCGACTAATATCTTGTTGCAAAAATAACTTAATTTTTTTAAAAAAAAAATTAAGAATGCTTCTACCATCATTACACTGATCTATTTATTTGAAGTTTTCTTGAGTTAAAAAAATAACTAATTTTGAAACAAATTATATAGATATCCTCATTTTTTTCATAATATACTCTCATAAAATATATCAAAATGCTAAATAGTCAAATACAAAATATATATATATATATATATTTGACTATTAACACATGATCAACTATTTAGGTCTTAAGATCTTATGGTGCTTCGGTTATTCTTTTTCTTCTTGCTTTAGTTTATATACTTTAACTAAAGTATTTAGTTTTATTTATTTGCTATTATTATTATTTTTAGATAAACAAATGTCAAACACTTAACAAAAAGAGGAATAAGAAGGTATTGAAGAAGGGAGGGGGAGAAAAACGATGAAAAATAGAAAAGAAGGAGGGTATCAATGATTTACATTGATAATAAAAGTATTTTTTTTGTAACTTGTTTTTCTTTTCAAATTTAAGAGTATTTTTTAAGTTTTTGAAAGTGCAAAGGTATTTTTGACACAAAATATAAAGTTTAGGGATGTTTTATATAATTTAGCATTTAAATTTTTTTTTAAAATTTTTTTTTTATAACTTTTCTAGAAATATCCGTTAAATTGACATTTTACCGATATTTCCATATAAACTTCCGTAAAACTAGAATCTCAATATTTTTATCGAAATCAACGAAGCTGGCTTATTTACGAAAAAAAAAATTATTATTACCAAAATCTTTAATCAAAACGGAACCGGGAACAAGGCCCGAATGAGGTGGTATAAATACATGGAGCTAGTCGGGTTTCTAGGGTTTCTTCTGTCGTCAGAATCTTTGTGTGCGTTTTGCTCTTCGTCTCGCTGATCTTCTACTCATCTCTACCGCCATGACTGCTCAGACCCAGGAAGAGCTTCTCGCCGCTCAGCTTGAGGAGCAAAAGATTAATGTAAGCTCACTCTCTTTCTCGCTCTTTCATGTTTTTTCCTTCCTACAACTGAAAGATTTGTCACAAGGAGCTCACTTTTAGGTTGTTTCTTATACTAAAGAGTTGGTACTCACTTGTGGTAGTATGAAATCAGCCGCAATGATGGATTTTCTTGTTTTCAACTCATTTTCTCACTTGGTTTGTTTTGTTATTTCTAAATTCCAGTACTTGAAGTAGTAAGTAGTTTTGTTTCAACTTTCAAGTCATCTTGGTGTTTAATCTTGAGGAGATTTGCTTTTGGTGATTGAATCTGTCTTGGTTTTATTTTTTCTTTCTTGCTAAATTAGTTGTTTGAAACCATTTGGAGTGGCATTTAGTTGGAATGTCAGCATTTTATGATCATGTGATTGTAATAATGATGTAAGGATTGTAATTAATCAATAAATGAAATATGGGGTTGAGGGTTTTACATTGCAGATTGTGTAACAATCATTGTATTTTCAACCGTAAATTGATAATTTTGTACTGACTTTCTGCTATGATATTGCAGTCTGATGAACCTGTAATAGAGGAGGATGATGACGATGAGGATGACGATGAAGATGATGACAAGGATGAGGACGATGCTGAAGGTAACCGAACATTTGAAAAGTTAACCTTGTGTAAAGATTTCCTTATTAACCTTAAGTTTCTTAATTTTTCTTCCATTGTGCTTATGATTATGCATTATAGGCCTTCTCCAAATCCTGTCAATTCATATGGTTAGTTTTGCTATAACTAGAATCCAAGAAGGGGCTTCAGGAGTTCAATTACTGTTCCTTCTGCATTTTCCTCACAGGGATGCTTCTCAAGTGACAAATGATTGAAGTTGTTGGATTCTTTATATGTTATTATCTTATTCATTCTTCAGTTGGAGTGGTGCAGGGAATTATATGTATGTGTGTGTAATCTTACTATAACTTCTAAAAACGAGTTTTATGTATTTTTTGAGAGAGGCATGATCAGTAAATTTTATCTAGTGAATGCAGATAATTTGTGTTCATTTCCATTTAGTTTAGAATGTTGCCTCAACCTTTCTTAGTTTCGTATTCATGTGTTGCACATGTCTTACTTGGTATATGTTGTGAGAAAGGAGTTTCCTGTGGCAGGACATGGAGAGGCCAGTGGCAGGTCTAAGCAAAGCAGAAGTGAGAAAAAGAGCCGTAAAGCAATGCTGAAACTTGGAATGAAGCCAATCCCCGGTGTGAGCCGTGTCACAGTCAAGAAGAGCAAAAATGTTGGTTTTTTTGGCATCCCAAAATCCATATCTGATATTTCTAAACTGATTCTATCTAACATCTATAGCATTTTCTCGGCAGATTCTCTTTGTCATTTCGAAACCAGATGTCTTCAAGAGTCCAACTTCTGATACCTACATTGTTTTTGGGGAAGCAAAGATTGAAGATTTGAGCTCCCAGCTACAGACCCAGGCTGCAGAGCAGTTCAAGACTCCTAATTTGAGTAATTTGACATCAAAGCCTGAGCCATCAACTGTAGCTCAAGATGACGAAGTTGTCGATGAGACTGGGGTCGAACCCAAGGACATCGAACTGGTGATGACTCAAGCTGGGGTATCTAGACCAAGAGCTGTGAAAGCACTTAAAGCAGCAGAGGGCGATATCGTGTCTGCCATTATGGAACTTACAAATTAATAAGGGCTGAGCTATCTTTATGTGGAGTGTTGGAATCTTCTTTTCCTTCTTTTCCCATTTGTTTCACCTGCTGAATTGAAGTTGGGAGATTTGAATGCTTTGTAAAACTTAGTTTTTATATCACCCTGTGTTGATTATTAGCCACTATTTACTGTGTTTCTTTCACGGGGTTTCTCCACTATTTACTGTGTTTCTTTCACGGGGTTTCTCCACTTTGGAGAATTGGAACATTTTACTTCAACATGGAAAAAAAAAAAATTGAGTATGATGAATTATTCATAAAAAAAACTTGGAATTAACTTTTAAAGTATAACTAGATTAAAATGTTTGAAGGAAAAAATTGAGTCTTCTTTTCTCGTATTTTTATTCGTATTTTTATTGCTTGTTTTGCTTCAAAGTACTCAAGACCAATCTTGAGTATATGATCGAAGGCATTTTAAAATCAAATGACAAAATGGCAAAATGGTTTCTTGTTTTATTTACATTGAAACTTAGGTTGTAGTGCAAGTTTAATATGAATTCCAATATTGTATTCATTTGGTCTTAGTAATTTGGATCATGTATTATGTTTTCAAATTTAATAGTTCAATAAATATGTATTCGACCACACAGTTAAGATTTTGTTTTCGAAAATTGTTTACGAATCTTGCGATCTAAGGTCAAATACAAATTTTGAAAAAATATTTTTATGTTTTTATTGTAATTGGATTTTAATTTTAAATTTTAAATGGCATAATTATGGGTCAATTAGAAAAAAAAAGTAAACTTTTTTTTTCTAAAAATTAGGTAAAGGGGTAGTTTGGGAAAAATCAAGAGACGCCATTCAGACTCGGTCAAATGGAAAAGCACGGTCAAACATGGTCAAAAACTAAACGGAATAAAAAGAAGTAGGGTCATTCTGTTTGGTTTTGGTAGAATGTGTCTCTTTAAGAAACACATTCTGACATTGATGGGAAAAAAAAAAAAAAAAAACAGAAGAATGCATCTCCGAAAGAGAAGAAAAAAAAATAAAGTTGTCGTTGTCGTTGACATCACGCGACTTACCAATGAAATTCATTCTGGGTGCGATGGTCCAACATAAAAAAAAAAAACAATGGATATTTGAGGGGTTTTTTTTTATTTATTTATTTTTAATCCCTCTCTTTTCGCTCTTTCTTCCCATAACTTGATTTCAATCAAATTCATACATCTTCCCCCTTTAACTCTCCGTTCGATTTTCATAATTTCTTCATCCAAATTCACACCCCTTCCTCCCTCTAAGTCCTCTCAAGGTTTTTCAATATAAAATTTGACTGCTTCAGAAATTATACTTCTAATTTCAACACTTTCTCAATATATTTGGTGTAATATCTTTCTATTACGTAAGTTAAATCATTTCTTATTTTATTTTAAATTAACATGATTTTCTACTAATTTTTTTTTCTTATTATTCATATGTTTACAGTGAGGACTATTCAAGAGAAAAATTAATATTCGCACAAACAATGTGAAACTCAAAGTACGAAAAATTGAAATTTCTATTAATATCATGGTAATTAATATGTTTAAGGTTATATTTGATGATGTTATAATTTTAGTATTGTTTAAATATTATTTAGTTAAAGTTTTTAGATCTTATTTTGTTAGATTGAGCATGTAATTAACACCACTAATTCCTATTTCACGTTGTTATATATGTGATTGAGCATGTAATTAACTCCAAGATAGGGTTAGGTTACAAATATTACTAGGCTATGCAAATTCCATAACTTCAAATCCAATAAATTGATTTTTTGCCTTGTAGAAAATATTGAATATGTAATTTGTGTAATTTTTTTTTAAATTAACCAAATATCTATAATTAAATAATATTCTTTACTAAAAGGAATATTGTTATATCATTATATTTGTTTTAACATGTTCTATTCTACAAAATTATTAGTTAATTATTTTATTAATTTTATATTTTAATACTTGAAAGAAAATTACAATTGTATTAAGTTTATATTTTAATATTTTTTTTAACATGTTCTATTCTACAAGATTTTCTATATTAAAAAGAAATGTTAGAATGTGTTTAACCACTTAATTATATTCATCTTAAATAATAATAATAAAAAAAAGTATGTATTCTAAATTTTATTTTATTATATAAATTATAATTTGTAAACCAAATGGTTACTTTTACGAAAGTTATGGAATAAAAAAATGATTTTCAACTTATAAATTTTTTTAATATATAATTAATCCTTGAAAATGAATTAATTATAAATTACAAGATTTTTTACATAAAAAAAAGTAGAATATGTTTAACCACTTAACTTTATTTATCTTAATTTTTTTTCGATAAAACTTGTAAATTGGTAGTCTATAAAGTATTAAATAAAAACGGTATGCATTCTAAATTTTATTATATTATATAAATTATAATTTGTAAACCAAATGGTTACTTTTACGAAAGTTATGGAATAAAAAAATGATTTTCAACTTATAAATTTTTTTAATATATAATTAATCCTTGAAAATGAATTAATTATAAATTACAAGATTTTTTACATAAAAAAAAGTAGAATATGTTTAACCACTTAACTTTATTTATCTTAATTTTTTTTCGATAAAACTTGTAAATTGGTAGTCTATAAAGTATTAAATAAAAACGGTATGCATTCTAAATTTTATTATATTATATAAATTATAATTTGTAAACCAAATGGTTACTTTTACGAAAGTTTTGGAATAAAAAAATGATTTTCAACTTATAAATTTTTTTAATATATAATTAATCCTTGAAAATGAAAGTAATTTATAACATCTTACCCTTATCTAGAATGTGAGTTACAAAATCTTTTAAATTCTATAACTTCTAATTTGTTAACTATATTTAGTCAATCGTTCATGATTGAGAAAAATTGTCTACTCATAATAATTATCTCATACAATTAAATAACACTCGCTTATTTAATTTGAACAATTCAAATTTATCCAAAACAAAATAATTCTTGTTTTACTCTTAGTAAGCTAGTAGTGGAACCTAATGGACCTATAGATTAGAAGCTCCAATGATATGTGATTAATTAATTAAAATTTTTAATTAAACTAATCAACATTCATTAACTGTGGGTCACTCCACTAATAACCCACAACTGCAATCTTCGCATTGTAAATATATTTTTGTGTCTATGGATATAACCGTTATCAGTAAGTCGATCCTTCACGAACTGCTTATAATTACAACTAGGTCAAAATTATCGTTTTACCCTTGTAATTACCTCTTGCTCCTAAATACCATTGATCTCTCTAATAAACAACTAGTTTATAGTCCCAACTATAAACTAATCCCTCTCTGGCCAATGTGAGTGGGTGATGCCTCATTGTTCATAACTCTAAAATCAACCTTTAAGGGAGCAATTAATCTACCTACTCTAAAGATGAGAAAGAGTGGGTTCCATCTTGTGTAGCTATGTTATTAGCTCTCTACTTAAACAAGTTTCCAAGATGGTAAGCTTGTTAAGTTGGCGAAATGGGCCACTTTCACCCATACAAATCAAGGACTATGACGATCATGATATGCTAATCTCTTCAATCAAATGTGTTATAAAGAGAGATTAATCATTTCGCGATCTGATCTTATACAAACTCTTTGTATAGGATACCCCCACTTGCATGTCTCCGTATGAACGATTTGAATTAAATTATTTGTAACACTTACAACTCTTGTAACATTTACAAAGTGGGTCGTATCTGCAATATCACCAAGATAAGGCACCCAACCTTATCCATATACCGCAGACCTTTTAAGTTATTACTTGAACATGATTCACTTGTATGTCTACCACATATTATTCAAGTTACATAAAACAATCTTGGATCTTACTTTATTGGATTGAGTTGCGCAAGACTAAGAGTGAATAAAATGTACTACAATAAAAACAAGCTTCTATGACTCTTAAAAATTGTCATTAACACACTTCTTGACTTTTTTTTTACTCTTTGAATCCACCATCATCTAAAATGTATAGATGACACATGAGAAATCAGTCATTATTGATAGTTTCATGACTTTTAAATAAGTTAACAAAGAACATGTATTGACATTTATTATATGTTATGAAAACCTTTTTTAATGACAATTTTCTGCAGTCAATAAATGATCAAACCGTTGACTTTTTTTGTCAATTAAAGCATTATATTGACATTAAAATTCCGTAGTATAAACATGCTCTCAATTTATCTGACACTATAACTAGTTTTTTATGTTTTAATGCTTTTTAATGATATTAACACGAGTCATAGATTGATGACACAACAATATAGTAAAAAAAACTGAAATATTAAAAATTATTAATGACTATTACAAATTGTCGCTTTTTAATGACTGTTAATTGTAGTCATAATTTGGTGACACAAAAAATGTCAAAATAATAAAAAAAAAATCCAAAAATTCACATCTTTTCCCGCCAAAACTACGCATTTTTCGTTTTCTTACATTTAATGACCGCCTTTTTCAGCATCAATTAATGACACAAAAAAAACAGTCATCAATTCTGACAAATCCAAAAAACTTCCTTTTTTCCTGCAAAAACGTGTGATTTTGGCTTTAATGACTGTTTTTTCTCTTTCTCCTCTATTTCAACTACTGTACAAGAGTCATGGAAGGTGGAATTTGTTGTAGCGAGAACTCTTTATTTTATTGAATAAATGAATATTGTTTGTACATTACAAACTACGAGATTTAAGATATAAATCCCAAGATAGACATAGGAATATCATCTTTGATCATGAGAACGTTCTTAACCAATCACACAACTACACTAATTTGAGTTGAAAAGAGGATCAACAAAGTCTTCATCATTACAAAAAATTTGGTAACACATAAGTTTTATTTCATTGTCCTCCTATTGGTTATCCTCAAAATTTTGACCAAAATTCTCAATCTCAACGTCTCTTTTCTTGTATATTAGACTCAAACAACGTATTTGAATAAATTGAATTCCTTTTGTGGAAGTGATTGATGGCTTAGCCCCAATTTTGTTTCAAGAAGTTTATACATAATAGAGATAAAACTACAGGGTTAAACATGTTGTGAACAAGCATAGGGATCTTCCTTGCTAATCTCAGGGCCAAGGATGAGATGATGGATCTTCTTTTTAAAAAAGGGAAAAAACTTTTTGCAGAGAATTTTTCTCTTGATGTTTTTCTTGACAGAACTTAAGAGTCAAAGAGAATTATTGTGATTTTTTTTTTTTTTTTTTTACTTTATGTTATATCACGTAACACAAAATGGAAAGGGGCCACTAATCCACTCCCCTACAACTGTAGAGAGTTATTATTAATAATAATAATAATAATAATAATTAAAAAAATTATTTAATTAATCAATTATATAATTATATATAAAAATATAATTATATTATATTTAATTTAACCATGTTAAATTGAACTAATTATTTAAATAATTTATTTAAATATCTCATATTTAATTGATACACTTATTTTATTTTATTTTATTTTGAAAAGATTAATACACTTATTTTAATCATATTCAATTACACACCTCTCATATAACCTATAGTTTTAATATGAATCTCATTCATATTATTTTAACCCGTAGTTTTCATATAAATCTAATTTATATTATTTATTATTTGAATCTTATCCAAATAAAGTAAATCTCTCATATTATATAGTTCAAATTTTGAATTTAATTCAAAATAAACTTTAAATTATAATATTTCTCTATACATTAATTGTATCATATACAATTAACATAAATTCCCTTAAACAATTCAAATTCTTTCAAAACTTATAGTCATTGTTGTACCTGTTGTGAGCTAGTAGGGGGACCTAATGGACCTATAGGTATAAGCTCCAATGATCGAAGATTAATTAATTAAATTTCTTAATTAAATTAATCAACCTTCATTAACTATGAGACATACCACTAAAAACCCATAGTTGCACTCTTATGAATTGTAGAATATTTCTGTGTCCATTGATTTAACCATTTTACGTAAGTCAACCATTCACAAATTGTTCATAATTACAGTTGGGCCAAAATACTATTTTACCGCTATAATTACATTTTGTTTCTTAACTACCATTGATCCTCTAGTGAACAATTTGTTTATGGTCCAACCATAAACTAAATCTCTCTTGGGCCAGTGAGAGGGTGAGACCTCATTGTTCAAAGTCTCGGAGGCAGCACTTAAGGGAGCAACCTATCTACTTACCTTAAAGGCGAGAATGAGTAAATTTCATCTTGTGTATTTATGTTCCTAGTTCCTTACTTGATATCATCCCCAAAATGGTAAGCATGTTGAGTCGGCAGGTAGGGCCACTCTCACTCACACAAATCAAAGGGCGGCCCTTATAAGTAGGAGTTCATAACTCATTCAGGATTTAGATTGAGTTACATGGTCATCATTTGAAAAAACAATCTCTTCAATTAACGATATTACAAAGAGAGATTATATATTTCATGGTCTAATCTTATACAATCTCATTGCATAGGATACCCCCACTTGCATGTCTGCACATGAACGATTTGGATCAAATCGTTTGTAACACTTACAACTCTTGTAACATTTATAAAGTGGGTCGTATTAACAGTGTCACAAGGATAAGAAACCCAACCTTATCCATATACTGGAGACCTTTTAGGTTATCACTTGAACACGATCCTCTTGTATGTCTACTACATACTGTGCAAGTTACTTTCAATAACCTTTGGATTCTTAGTTTATTGAATTTGAGTCATGCAAATAATAAATAACATTTTATTTACTTGAAAATAATAATAATAACTTTATTTATTCAATAATTTGTTTATAATTTATAAACTACAAGATTTAGGACATAAATCCCAACAGTATTGACACAAGTTAACCACTAACATACAAACTTGTTAAAACATTTAAGTCCTAATTAAACTCCCTAGATGATTACATTATTCTCTTTCTTCTTGTTATAACTTGCCTATATAGCTTAATTAAAATGAATAGTTTTAGAGACCAGAAAAAAAAAAAAAAGGAGAATAGAAGAATATTGAAGAAGAGAGTATAAAAAATAGGAAAAATATAGAAGTATTAGGTCATAGATTCAACAGAGGAAAGAGAAAAAAATGAAGAAGGAAGTGATAGAGAAGGAGATAAACAGTTTTCGTCTATATACTTGAAAACAGTAGAGAAAATGAGTTGAAAAAGATCTCCTCAATTGAACGTGTTTTTATTCAGCCTTATGTACACAAATGTGGCAGTCCAACCATTAATGTAAATGCCTGATTTTAAGGTAAATTTATGGCAATGATATTTTACCAATTAAGGTAGAAATTAAGGCAATAATTGATAAAGATAATTTTCTTTTAATATCCACCCTCAAACTGAAGACTAGAGTGAAATTAAAGATTTGTTCTTGAGAGATGAGAATGTCGTGAGTAATGATCTTTTGATGAAATAAAGCGGACAAAGATATTCTTACAACTAACCTCTTGCAAATGAAGTGATAGTCAATTTCAATGTGTTATGTTTAAGCGTGGAAGACATGATTGTTTGTAAGAGAAGATTGCCCACACCATAATGTTGGAGTAGTCAAAGGAACATGCAAATCACATTGAAGTTGTTGTATCCAATAGAGATTAGTTGTTGTGGTAGCAAGTGAGTGA
Organism: Citrullus colocynthis; assembly: GCA_031780015.1. Taxonomy (NCBI): domain Eukaryota; kingdom Viridiplantae; phylum Streptophyta; class Magnoliopsida; order Cucurbitales; family Cucurbitaceae; genus Citrullus; species Citrullus colocynthis. Next base: position 1,642,412 of record QLSR01000264.1, read on the forward strand.
TATTCTGATTTTGTGGATGAGCAAGAAATAATCAATCGTTTTTCTTTCTTTTTTTGTTTTTTTTTTTTTTGTTTTAAGACCAAGATATTAGATTGGACTTTAAGGAAGACAATGAAGTCAGAAGTGGAACGTCGATCAAGAGTACCTCTAATTTAAATTAGAATCAGAAGAGGCTATTAAGTTTTTCATTGACAGAATATAACACGAAGTTGCTTAGATCCACAAAGATATCATAATATGTATTTAATAGTTTAGAAATGAACGATTGTTAGATGATGCATGCATAAATTGACTGACACGATTAACTGCAAAAGCAATATCAATCTATGTCAATGTGAGATATTGGAGTGAGCCAATCATTGAACAATGATACTACCATAAAGATCAACAACAGGGAAAATATATAGGAATTGAGCATGGCTTAGAAGATTACATGCTTGAAGCGTGAAGAAGATCAGTAAGATTGATTTACTAAAGAGTTTACTTTAAGGCTATATTTTTCAGATTTGTCCAATATAAATTTAATCATTATTCATAGAATTTCAAAGATTTACTAATGTAATATTCTTACCAAAAATGCACTTAAGTTATTAAATGACATTTCACATTTTATTCTTGGCGTGGTGTTTGCCTAAAATACTCTAATGTTTAGACTAGTTTTCGACATAAGGGTCAAAGCAAGTTTTCAACAAAAAATGAGCTCCCTTGATATATTGAGCTATTCTAAATATAGTGGGCCTAAATTTAGGGTTTCTTCAATCCCTTTATAAAAAATGGCTAAATTTCCATCAGTTGTAGGCCTGCAAAAGGCAACATCAAAGGCTGAGGAGGGTTGGTTGGTTGGCTTCAACCTCCGCCTTGGAGGTTAAGGAGGTCCATTTGGACTAGATATCCCAATCGCCTCATCCACTCTCTAGCAATACCTTGCTTGGGCTTGTTTCCTACCCATCTTGGGTTTGGCTTTACCACCAAACTTTTTCGTTCTCTCTTCGTCTTTCTCATAGGTCTAAAATTACCTATAATACACATGGTTCAAATTGGGAATGTGGAGTTGCACAAATAATAACAGTTTGAACTCGGAATGTAGAGTTGCATATATTGTCAGGTAAGACATAGCTATTAGATATAGTGCCTTAAAAATTACTATTGAAATTTATTTAAAAAAAAAAAAACCAAATTGATTGATACTATTGTTTTTAGTTATTAAAAATAGATTAGCAAAGTTATCTAGGACTCAAACAAACTTTGTTGCTATTGAAATTCATTAAAAAGACCAAATTGATTGGTATTAATATTTTTAGAATTAATTAAACAATTGGAATTAATTTGATTACCTCAATTAGGTTGTTTAGGATTTAGAGAGAGCATGAAAGCAATAAAATTGAAATTTTAGAGATTATTAATTAAATAATTTTTAAAATTAAAAAACTAAAGTAAGAGGTAGGTAGCAAAAGAGGAAGAAGATAATAGGGGTTCCATATATATTTGATAAGAAAAATGTCGACCATATATATTATATAGAAGCATTGCATTAATAATAAGCAATTTGATCATTTCATGGATAAACATTTTGTTTTATTTTATTTTTTTATCATCTCGTCGGTCTATCTGCAGTCAAAGGTGGTTTCATCGTCATTCAGTATATATATGTATAGTAGTTTCATTGTAAAAACAATTAGAAAATAGCTACACAATTACAACTACACCAAAGTTTGATGCATCAACTTAGAAGGGAGAAAATTTGTTACTGGGACTCAAGCAACTTTCTAAATGAAATTATCTGGTAAACTATGGGTTCGCCACCCACGGTTAAGACCAAAGCTCAAAAAATTGATTATCATCTTTCTAGAAGAAATTTTCTTTTGAAAAATTGATTATCAACCTTCTAGAAGAAAATTTCATACTCCAAAGAAGACTACACCTACTAGTAGGGATGGCAAAAAAACCCTTAGGAATCCTTGGTTTGACCGGGGATGGGGGTCAAATCGAGGTCATTACCTGGACGGGAGGGTATCCCCGCCCCGTCCCCGACCCCGACCCCGCGAGTTAATTTCCTTCTCTCAATCTCGCTCTCTCTCTCTCAGACTCTCTCTCTCAGCCTTGCTCTCTCACTCTCTCTCTCAGTCTCGCACTCTCGCCCTCTCTCAACTAGCGGGGAATAGGGCCCCTGCGGGGATCCATCTCCCCAACGCGGATGAGGAAAAATTCCCCCATCGGGGGTGGGGATGAGACCCCCCACCCACCCCAGCCCGGCCCCGTTGCCAACCCTACCTACTAGTCATATAACTTCTTAGAAATTGATATTCATCTTTCTTGAGAAGGTGCACATAATCTCTAAGAAATTGATTTTCATCTTTCTAGAAAATTTTCATATAAGACCATTTGCTGGTCCCATCACTTCTCAAAAATCAATTTTCATCGTTCTCGAGAAAGTGCTTATAGTCTTAAAGAAACCGAGATGAACGATTTTCATCTTTTTGACAGAATTGTCACTTGTCAGCCATATCACCTTTCAAAAATCGATATTTGATCATCTTTCTTGAGAAGGTGTACATTGTTGGCTTTTTGGCCTTTAGTCTCAAATTAATAATTTTTTGATGATAACAAACCTGATTTTGTTTACTAACAATTTATTATTTTGAATAATCTATAGCGTAGAGCTCGGAACAACAATTACGATGCCTCTTGAATCACCCAAATTGGAGTTCAAACAAAGAAGTTATAGTGGAAATAAGGTTAATGAAAAATTACCCGAGTTGGTGACATGGCAGCCAAATCATCAAGTTGGACCATTTTGGAGAGTCCCACTTGGAGCTATGGAGTGAGTGACACATGGTTGAGTTTTGATTTTTGGATTTGTTTTAAAAAGAAAATGATTTTTAAAAAATGAATTTAATATTATTTTACTTTCGTGTCTAACGACTAGTTGGTTTAAAAAGAAAAATAATTTAATATTATATATGTTTGCGTGTAACGGCTAGTTGTCTTTAAAATAATAATAAAAACATACTTTCTACTTTTAATCTCCACCTTTAATTTTACTTTTTGATCAATGCAATGACCCAAATTAAAATCTACTTTTTATCCCACTTCTCTCTCTTTTTAAACTTCATCTTCTCCAAAAAAAGTTTTTCCAACTTTTACAACTTTACAATCCTTAAAAATTGAAAAAAAAAAAAAACCACTATTGTTGCTCTCTCTCCAAGCTCTCAAATTTCTTTCTTCTCATCTTATTCTAGAGAGATACTTTTATTGTATTGTGAGAATTGAATATTGTGAGTTCAAATTTGTACATCTATTCTTTTTTGAGTTTTATTATGTGATTTAAAGCTTCAAGAATATTGTAACAGTTGGATCCTAACCCGTGAAAAGAATCGGGTTTGCTCTTGAACTTGAAAAAGGAGCAAGGTAGCGATTCAGCTCTCATTCGTGGAAAAAGTAAAGGAGATTTTAAATCAAAATCCCAAGAGGTGCTTGGGAAAGCGGATGTAGGTCGAGTTTGACCAAACCACTATAAAATTCACTTTGTCTTCCTCTTCAACTCTTTTTCAATTAATTTTACATTTAATTTTTAGTAGCATGTTATAGATTACTATTCTTCTTGGTTGAGAATGATTGAATCTTGTATTTCATATATCTTTATCAATCTTGATATTTAGCATCAATAAGACTTTTATTAATTTAATTCAAAAAATAATTTAATTAGTTTAATTTAAGCATATTTAGGAATAAGTTTAATTAGACCTTATTCAAATCCCTCCTCTTCTAGGGTTACCATATTGGTCCAACATACATAATCTTTAAGAAATCAATTTTTCATTTTTCAAGAGAAAATTTAAGATAAGTCCATTTGCTAGTCATGCCATTTCTTAGTAATCAATTTTCATCCTTCTCAAGAAATTTTTATAATCTTATAGAAATCAATTTTCATTTTTTTGACAAGATTGCTACTTGTTGGCCACATCACCTATAAGAAATTGATATTCATCTTGTTGGGGTTTATGCCCTAAACTCGTAGTCCGTAAATTATAAACAAATTATTAAATAAATCATTTTAAGGAAATATATGTTAATTGTATGTGATACAATTAATATTTAAATAATATGAGAGTATTAATATTTGAATAAGGTTCAAATATTAAATTGATATGAATTAGATTCGTATTAAATTTATAGGTTAAAATTAATAGGAATGAGATTCATATTAAAACTATAAGTTACGAGAGAATATGTATATTAGAATATGATTCATATATATTAAATTAAATATATGATATTTAATAAATCAATTAATTAAATTAAATTAAATTAATTAATATTTAATAAATATATAAATAAAAAAATATATATTTAATTAATTTATTGAATTTATTAAATTAATTAACTCCCTTGCAATTGCAGGGGAGTGATGGGTGGGGAGGTAATCGACCAAAAGTGTGCAAGTAATAATTTTATAGATAAGTATGGTCTTAGTGCAAGCAGACACTAGTAGTAAAGTAATAACTTTGGAGTATTCCAAGTGTCGAATCCATGAGATTAGTTATTAGTTTAGGTTTGTCCTAAACAAAAGAATCAAGTGACCAAATGTAACCAAAGTGCAATGGAGTAAGATGAGTTGAGTGATGTTTTAAAAAAGCTTAAAGATAAACAATGGTAGAAAAGGGATACAACTATGTTTAAGCCAAAGTTCATCAAAACTTGAGTAATGTAGCCGCATCATACCGACGCATTGCCTTACACATGGACAGAATCTTCTCCTATTCAGTCTTGTTTCAAGGTTTTTTTAGGAGCTTAAAGAGTTAAACCTGTATCTCTATGGTTAGCTAGACTTTAGATTTTTATTTTAGAATTTTGTTAGATTTTATGTTTCAACTTCAAATTTTGGTTGGTGAGAAAATTGGTGTTAGTTAAGAATTGGAGATTTAAGAGAAAAATGAGAATATTTATATGAAAAAAACGAAGATACCTATATAATTTGTTTTAAAATTCATTCTTTTTTAACTTAAGAAAACTTCAAACAAATTGATCACTATATTAATATTAGGAGCAATTATAAACTGTTTTTAAAAAATTTTTAAATTATTTTTGCAACAAGGTATTAACGGTTTCTATTCATATACTTACGGTGAAAGTATTTTTTAACTTTTTTTGAGTTAAGGGTACTTTTAAAACTTTTGAAAAATTCAGGGGTATTTTTTTAAACAAAACTTTAATGTTTTCCATCCAAAACTAACGGTAGAGGTATTTTTGAACTTTTTCTGAAAGTTTAGTGGTATTTTTGAAACTTTTGAAAGTTCACAGATATTTCTGACACAAGGTGCATAGTTTAGGGGTATTTTTTTTTTTTTTTTTATAATTTAGCTTATTTTTTTAAAAAATAAACTTCAAACTTTTAACAATTAAAATGAAAGTTTTCCAAATAGAAATTATCTTAATGGCAAAATTGTTGAAATATTTACAATTAATAGCAAAATACAATAGACCACAATAAACTACTATCTATGTCTATCGTGATACAAATAATAGTTTATGGCGATCTATCACGATCTATCATAGATAGACAGTAAAATTTTACTATATTTATAAATATCTTTGTTATTTTTATTATATTAAAAAAGAGCCCTTTTCCAAATTTGGGGAATAACTAAAACAACTTTATAGTTTAGAATAATTTTGATAAATTTTATTACTTAATTGATAATACCAAAATCGTTCACTGAATCCAAACCCGGGCCGAATGAGGCCGTATAAATAGGCGGAAGTAATTGGGTTTTTAGGGTTTCTTCTGTCGTCAGAATCTTTCTGTGGGTTTTGCTCTTCGGCTCGCTGATCTGCTTCTCATCTCTAACGCCATGACTGCTCAGACCCAGGAAGAGCTTCTCGCCGCTCAGCTCGAGGAGCAAAAGATTAATGTAATCCCATTCTCTTTCTCTTTCTTTCATGTCTTTTCCTCCCTACAACTGAGAGATTTGTCGCAAGGAACTCATTTCTAGATTGTTTCTTTTACTCAAGAGTTGGTACGCACTTGTGGCAGTTTGAAATCACCTGCAATGATATATTTTCTTGATTTCAACTCATTTTCTCACTTGGGCAATTTCGTTCTTCGATTGCAATGCTTTATTTATTTCTAATGTCCAATACTTGAACTAGTTTGCTATGTTTCAAGCCATTTTCGGGTTTAATCTTGGAGGATATTTGCTTTTTGGTGACTGAATCCTTCTTTTGTTTTTGTTGCTAAATTAGTTGTTTGAAACCATTTGGAGTGCATTTAATTGAAATGTCAGCATTTTAGGATGATGTGGTTGTATTACATTAATGATGTAAGTATTATCATCAATCAAGAAACGACATATTGGGGTTGAGTGTTTTTACATTGCAGATTGTGCAACAGTCAGTTTAGACATTCTATGTCCATTTCCCAAGATGAAAAAAGGAGAACTGCTTGTATTTGGCACCGTAAAAGTATATTTTCATTATTTTGTACCAACTTTCTGCTAATTATACTGCAGTCTGATGAACCTATAATCGAGGATGACGACGATGATGACGATGATGACGAGGATGATGACAAGGATGATGAAGATGCTGAAGGTAAGTAAATATTGAACAATTATCCTTGTATATAAATTTCCTTATTTTTTTTTTCCTGCATTGTGCATAGGATTATCCGTTATCGTCTTTTCCAAATCCCATCAATTCATTTGGTTAATTATGCTATAAGGTGAATGCAATGAGCTTCAGGGGTCGAATTATTGTTTCCTTCAGCATTTTCTTCACATGGACGCTTTCTTAATCAAGAAATGAGTGAAGTTGTGGAATTTTTGTATATTATTTCTTATTCATTCTTCATGTGCAGTGTATTTCAGTGCATATATGTGTGATTATAGTATAACTTTTACCAATGAGTTTAAGTAATACTGTACAAGTGTTTGGATCTTTCCATGTTTTGTCTATTCAGGTTTAAAAAGTGATCAGAAATAACATTCTATCTTCACATCCTGTGTATGCCAGGACACTCATCCAGTGTACAATAAGATCTATCTTCCGTTATAATAATGTGGGTGATTCTGTAAACCACTTGGTTAGCTTTGCTATTACATGTTGGAACTTTTTGTAGGAAATTTTGGGATGATTTAAAATGGCTGAGATAAGGACCTGTTAGGATAAGGTGCATCCAGAAAGAGCTTTAAGATTGAATTATTATGTCCTTTAGCATTTGGTCACATCAAGAAATTTTCTTTAATGCTGAACGAGGGGACTTGTGGCTTGCTTCTTAATATTATCTGCTCATTCTCCATGTACACATGATATATGTAATCATTGAACTTCAAGAAATTATTTTAGGATGTGTTTATTTAACCTATTGCCTTATTCATTCTCCATTCAGTTATATTTGGTTGTTGCATTGACCATTTATTATTTTGTGTTGGTGTACTGTATATGCTATATTTGACTGGAACATGTTATATGAGTATGGGGTGTCTGGTGGCAGGGCATGGCGAGGCCAGTGGCAGGTCTAAGCAAAGCAGAAGTGAAAAAAAGAGTCGCAAAGCTATGTTGAAACTAGGAATGAAGCCAATCCCTGGTGTTAGCCGTGTCACAGTCAAGAAGAGCAAGAATGTTCGTTTTTTCTTTTCAATATCCATGATTTGATTTTCTAAAATGTTGTCAGTTTGATCATCTTCCCTTGACTCTCATATATATGATATTGTGACCATATCCTCTGCAGATTCTTTTTGTCATTTCAAAACCAGATGTTTTCAAGAGTCCCACTTCAGATACCTACATTGTTTTCGGGGAAGCAAAGATAGAAGATTTGAGCTCCCAGCTACAGACGCAAGCTGCAGAGCAGTTTAAGGCACCTAATTTGAGCAACTTGACATCAAAGCCTGAACCATCAACCGTGGCTCAAGATGACGAAGTAGTGGATGAGACCGGGGTTGAACCGAAGGACATTGAACTGGTGATGACTCAAGCTGGTGTATCAAGACCAAAGGCCGTGAAAGCACTCAAAGCAACTGATGGTGATATCGTATCTGCTATAATGGAACTTACAAATTAATAAGAAGTATGAGGATGTTTTAATCCGGAGTGTTGGAATCTTTTTGCCTTGTTTTCCCATATGTTTTACTTGCAGAATTTGAAGTTGGAGAGATTGAATGGTTCTTTTGTAAACTTTCTTGTTAGTTTTTATATTACATTGTGCTGATTATTAGCCACAATTTTAAAGCTTGCGGCGGTTCTAATATTATGTGCCTTCTGAGATCATGGTTTTGATGTTATCAGTTTGAGAATTATGTTGAGTCTTGGAAATGATGTCTGTTTGCCCTGTTACTTGGGAAGAATTTTAATAATAGGGCAGATACTGCTATCTATGGCCAACTTGATCATACCTTATAGTTAAGGGTTTTGTCGTACCCTTGGACGCTTATGTGCAAGCCTTGGCTTTGGTCCATGGCGTGTTGTGTGCACGCAAGGGGAATCGGTGTTGGTGGGGTGTTTTTGTGGGCGTTACGCAGAGGGATGGTTGATGGAGTTAGTTGCTGCTAGGTTGATGGAGTTGGTTGTTGCTAGCAGGGGAATTGGCGTGTGCGAGGAGGTCTAAAATCCTCCCAAATACAATAAAAATAAAAAAAAAAAAAGAAAGAATGCATAACTATTTTGTTATTTTAATTTTTGGTTTTGAAAACTTAGTCTATTTTCAAAATCCAAATCAAAATTTGAAAAAAAAATAATAAAAATAAAAATAAAATCTAAAAATTTATTTTTATTTTTGAAATTTGGCTAATAATTCATATATTTTTATAGGAAATATAAAACCATGATCAAGAAATTGGGTGAAAAAAGCACAATTTTCAATAATAAAAAACAAAAAAAACAATTCCCAAATGTCAATCAATTTTCTTTAGTGAGATCCAATACATGAACCAAGAGAATAATGGTTTAAGGAATACTTTTCTTTTTCATCAAAGGATAATTAAAAGTATCAATTGATCCAACAATTAGATTATTGGGTATGGAAGAACCGCTGCGCCGCGGGAAATCCTAATTCCTTCGATGCTTGCTCGGAGCGGGGTCGACTCAATATCGAGAGACTCAGCCACCGAGGACTTTATCCTATTTGGTCAAATACCTAGCGACAAACTCCTAGTTAGTCTTTTTAAGCATAGGCATTCCATGCTATGAGTTATAAGACATGGGATCATATTGGAATTGAGACCCAATAGAAACTTAGGTATTTATTACTTGGACCATACTAATAACTTATCTATACATGCTAAAAAATAAAAATTAATTTAGAAATGTTGTTTGAGTTTTTTAAAGTTAAATTAGTAAATTAATCTAAAAAAGATTATATATCACAAATTTTGTTAATGTTTGCTAATTTTGTTTGTTTGATTTTTAATATCAGATAATGTCTAATGTTTCTTAGATGCATTAACTTACTGGTCTCTTAAATTGTGCAAAAGCCAAATATGAACTTTAGGACACGAACGGTATATTAATTATTTGAAAATATAACTCATAATCTTAAATTTCATTCAAATCAAGGCATCGACATTATCCACAAATTTGTCAAATTGTACCATTTTTTTCTCTAAATTTTCAATTTGATCAAATTGCACCGGGTTAAATTGTAACATAAAACTTTAAAAAAAAAAAAAAAAAAAGTAGTTGCAAATATAATTTAAACCCTCCCATGAGTTTTTTTGTCTGAAAGATGGCTAAAAGAAAGTCTTTTCATATATTATGAATTATTAAACATTTAAATGATACAACTTCGATTAGATGAAAATGATATGAGAGTTTTAACTTTGTTTACTGTCTATCACATACCTTATCATCTCTAAATCATTCCAACTCCATTGGTACAATGAGTTATTATTTCTTTACTTTTGTTCGAGTTTTTTGATTGAGTTTGTTTGTTCTTTTTAATTTGTCTTTTCATTTTTGTGGTTGTCATTTCTTTGTGTCTGACTTTAGGTTGTGAGATCCTCTTCTCTTTATTGCAATTCAATAACTTTGCAAAAGAATATTCTATTGTGTAGTTTATTAGTTAACATGAAAATAATTTGGGACAAAGCAAAGTATTATAATGTACATAAATTAAAATGGGTTAAATAGACATTAGATACCCTTTACTTCAAATAAATAATCCAACATTATAATTTTAAGATTTATTGGAAATGTGAGAACTAAATTTGGACATGTGATACTTCCCAAAATCGAAATTCTGGATCAATGGAGGAACAATAACACCATTTTTGTTCAATAAGATACCAAAGTGGATGATTGGCTCATTCCATACTAGAAATAATCGCAAAAAATCCTTTGATAACACGGATTCCTATTTCTCAATGATATCCCACGATCATGAAAAAATTAGAAAAGACACGAAAAAGAGAACACAAGAAGGAAATCTACATCTACAAAGAGAGAAAGAGATGGCAGCATCCAAGGGCTTCATTTAAGGGCTTCTTAGCCATAGGGAGAGACCGGACAATCTGATGATATACACACATATCTTTATTTATTTGATCTTTTACATAATTTAAAAATCAAATAAATAAAGAAAAGTCGGCTATCGGAATCGAACCGATGATCATTGCATTGATGCTCTAAACTCTGAGCTAAGCGGGCTCACATAACAGAAATGTTACATGCATAGTAATTCACTAAATTATTGGGATCTTTACTATTCCTAATTAATATGAATATAGAACCGAATTTCATTTCAAATAAATATTAATTATGTTCTATTATAGAACATAATAATATTTATAACGATCAATAGAATATAGCTATAGAAAATTTTGATCTATTTATCAAATGGATGTGTATCAATAATTAATGTGTTAATCTCAATTAGATAGTAAATTTTTGTTTTTGAATTCAAATGACATTGGTTATTTACTCATTTATTTATTTATTTTTACTATACTATTTGAATGTCTGTCTATTTAAATGAAATGAAAATTTTACAATATCTTATTATCTTGAATGAAACCTCTTTGCTTGTAGGGCAGGTGTGGACCCCTTAAAGCAACAAGTGAGAATGACTAAGTTGATAGCTAGGTTAAAGAAAAGGCGAGTGAAAATATTAAAACAAAATTCTAAGTAGGAACATAATGATATGTTAACCTAGTATAAATAAAGGGCCTATTTGAATTGACTAGAGAAAAAAAATGTCTTTTGAAAAAGTAATTTCTATTTAAACTATTTTGATAAAAATTGTTTAAACTACAAAGTGTTTCAAAAGCTAATTTTTTTTTAAAATGACTTATTTTCAAAAGTAAACACTCTAAAAGTTTAAGTGATTCTAAGTAAGATGTTTTGAAGTTGGGAGGATTTAAACTTTAACTTCTTGGTCAAAGTATGCCTAAACAAGTTGAGCTAAAGGCTCGAGTTGGCCAAAATTTATAATTGATTGTTATTATCTCAACTACAAATTAATAATTTCATGGACCATAAATAGGAAAAGAGTTTTTGGTTTTTAGATTTTGAAAACTAAGCGTAAAAACACTCATTTTACCTCTAAATTCCGTGCTTTGTTATCTATTTGTATCAATGTTTTTGAACAAATAGTCAAATTTTATGAACTAAAAAGAAAAGTAGATTTTAAAAGGTTTTTTTTTTTTCTTTTTAAATTTAACTAAGAATTCAACTCTTGTATTTAATAAAGATATAAATCATTCTTATAAGAAATTCAAATAAAAAACAAAATAGTTGTCAAGACAAGATCTGAATTATCCAAATTTCTTTTATTTTCAATTTCACATTACTTAGGATTTTTTAAACCTACTGTCTATTCTCATATCATAAAATAAAAGAGGAAACAAAAAAAAGAGAAAAAGAAAAAAGAAGAAAGAAAGAGCGTATGGTGCACTATTCCCTAGGAATAAACAAAAAAACATGAAAGAGATGAACCTTATTAGAGAGGCCATATGCTCTGATCCCTTTGAATTCTCTTCATGCTATAGCTGTAATTTGGATTCTTATATATGGCTATATATATATATGCTTAAATTAAATAGTTTAACCTATTTTGGCATAAAGTTTAAAGAGGTCAATTAAAAAAGAAAAAGAAAAAAACTACACTATGCACCTAATTTCTTAAAATATAAAACTAAAGCAAAGAAATTCTTTAAAAAAAAAAACAAATAAAAAAAAAAAATAATTTTTTTTAAAAAAAAAAAAATAAAATTTTTTTAAAAAAAACCAAAAATTTTTTTATATATTATTTTTTTTTTTTTTAATTTTTTTAAAAATTTTATTTAATTTTTTTATTTTTTTTTTTAATTTCTTTTTTTTTTTTTCCTCTTTTATTTTATGATATGAGAATAGACAGTAGGTTTAAAAAATCCTAAGAAATGTGAAATTGAAAATAAAAGAAATTTGGATAATTCAGATCTTGTCTTGACAACTATTTTGTTTTTTATTTGAATTTCTTATAAGAAAGATTTATATCTTTATTAAATACAAGAGTTGAATTCTTAGTTAAATTTAAAAAGAAAAAAAAAAAGAAAAAAAAAAAAAAGAAATTAAAAAAAAAAATAAAAAAAAAAAAAACATGAAATCATTATAAAGGAAAGCCCAAATTTTGTTTCATATTAATTTGTTCTTATTTACTATGGAATCATTATCTACTTATGGTTTTAGAAAAATAAATTTGTTTTAATATGTTACTGACTTTCATATTGCAACATACTTGTCTGTGCAATTTGTTCTTAATGCCTTGGTCAAGTGTTAACGTATTTATTTGTAACGCAAAGAGTGGAGTTGTTTTATTAGAGGCCTTAGTCTTGTAATGACCTATTAGTTTTTTGGATGAAAATAATTTAAAATAACAAAACTATTGAAAATATTTACAAATAATAGCACAATATCATAGTCTATCTACGATAGACTATTATTATCTGTGTTTAAGTAAAATTTTTCTATATTTTTAAATATTTCGATTCATTTTTCTATATTTAAAAACAACTCGTTTTAGGAAACAGATAAAAAGATTTATTCTAAAAAATAATAAGAGATTAATTGAAGTTAGGAGAGGATGTTAAATATATTAATAACCATTTGCCTTACAATTTGTGTTTCTTTAATTAGAAGTAACCAAATGTTGATATTCGATTCTCTATACACAACTTTGATTCCGTACACATACTATTTGAATGTTTTCATTAATTAAAAGTAGGCACACGTGCGAGCGCACACACAAACGAAGACACCTACACAATTTTAGAATTAAATTGTTCTTTCATAACACTCACACGCATGAAGACACACACAATTTTAGAATTAATCGTTATTTTCATGAAAGAACGAGATATGTTCAACATACACATATTCTTCGTTGAGAGAGAGCTAAAGTGATGTGTCTAGTTTAAAAGACATTTTTTAAGACTAATTGTAACTCGTAGCCCTTTTAAGACTAACAATTAAGTGTATAACAACATTTTTAAAAAGTTGTAAATATAACAAAATTCTATTAGTAATAAACTCTATCACAGACTCTTATTAGTCATAAATTCTATTGCTGATAGATTCTTATCGCTGATATAGAGAATCTGAGAGTTGGATATAAATTTTGCTATATATGCATTTTCTTTTGCATTGTGTTATATCTGCTAATATTTTGTGTACGATTGCTATATTTGTAACTTTTTTATGTTAAAATTTCAATTAACAATTTTAGTTTTTGAAAGAAAATAAAAAAGAAAAAAACATAAGAATTTAGTTTATTATCAAAAAAAAAAAATCCTAAGAATTGTATATTTAACTCTTTAAGTTTGATTTTTAAATGTGTTTAATAAGACAGTTAACTTTCAATATTTTTTAAATGTGTTTAATAAGATAGTTAACTTTCAATGTTGTTAACTAAGTATCAAATGGTAATTGACATGATTTTCCTCCTTAGAGGCCAGGGTTCGATTTTCATTGTTGTACTAAAAAAAATAGTATCAAACAAATCATTAAAAATAATCTCACACATTAACGACTTCTAAACAAAAGATTAAAAAGCTCATTGTCTTTTTTTAACATTCATGAATATACTTGACACAACATTAAAAATTAGACATTTTAATTAAAGTTTAAAGTTAAAGACCTATTAAAACACAATATTAAAAATTTAGAAATAAAGTTTATAAACTAAAACTTACTATTAAACTTAATTAAATTCTCCAATCTCGATTTCGATGAAATAAAAGTTTCAATAAACAATATGATTGACAATTTTAGATAATTAAACAAAGGAGAGAAAAGTTTAAAGCAATGCATTTTGAACTCACAATAAATAAATAAATAAATAAATAAATATATATATATATATATATATTAACTCGAATAATATACAGTTGAACATTACAATTCATCGAACAATTTTACGATATCATATATATAAAAAAGAGAGAAAAGTATATATATTATACACATAATTTTGAACATGCATCAAGGCGTCTATTATAAAACAAACCACACCACATTTGAATTTTTTGCTTCTTTTATTATATTTTTCTTTAAAATTGTTTTCATTTTCTGAACTTTGTGAATTTATAGCCAAATTGTTTTTTTTTTTTTTTTTTTTTTTTGAAAAGCTAGTTTTACTTTTAGTTTCAAGATTTGCCTTT
>QLSR01000264.1:1657205-1701453 GCA_031780015.1 Citrullus colocynthis
TTTTTTTTTTTTTTTTTTTTTTTTTTTGAAAAGCTAGTTTTACTGTTAGTTTCAAGATTTGCCTTGAAATTCTAGTAACATATGGATGCATATGACTTGAAATTCTAGAAACATATGACTTAAAGTTCTAGATTTTATTTAAATATTAACTTTTTATATAGTTTTTTTTTTATCCACTTAAAGTGGATTAAAAAAATTATATATAAAAAAAATTAAACTTAGTTTTCACACATAAATAACATAATAAAATGACTATTAAATAATGTATCTTACCAAACATACCCAGTTATATTAATTTAGACTCTAAAATTTTACTTTCATCGAATTAAACTTTAAACTTAAATAAATGTTACAATTTTTACCTTCAATTCAGTTTTCGCTTCTCCACTAATTTAATAAAATAATTTTTTTCACAAACATAAGTTTTTCAACCAATGCACAAATTAAACCTGTGAATACCTTTCCCAAAATTCATAAATTCTAACTAAAAAAAATATAATATCGTATCTTGTATTATAAATCATTAAATGCATACGTGAAAACTTTTTTAATAATATTTGTAATGAGAAGTTCTTAGATGATTAAAATTTCAACACATTTTAAACTTAAGATTAATATTACAACCCTAGCCCAATGTTTAAATGCCCATGATGATGAAAATGTCGATGGAAATATAGATTAAATGTCAAAATTGATGGATATTTTTAGAATAATTGTAAATACAAAAAAAACCAAATAAATTAATTGTTTAAATTAATACACAAATATTTATAGTTTTTAAACTAGTTAAAATATCTATTGTTCATATTATATTCAATAGTGAAATTTTATTGTCTACATTTATATTTTATGGATTCTTTTTCAATAAAACAGAAATATCGATTCGTTCTTTATGTTGATGTCAAACCCACAAAAATGTTAAAATATCGATGAAATTTGAAACTTTTTTTGTTAGTTTTTCTTTAACAATATGAGAGTTGAGAAATCGAACTTCTGATTTAAAGTTGATAATAAAAATATTATGTCAGTTGAATTATGTTCATTTTGATACAATGAGACAGGTATAAGATTAAAGTTAACTTTCTCTTTTTTTTTTTTTTTTTTTTTTTTTTCCATTTTTCTGGAGGCTAACTTGTTGTTTGGGATCTTTGGTCTAAAGAATTAAAAAGAATATACGCCACATATTAAAATACATGAAAATCTAATCCATTAAAATAAAATAAACATACAAATACAATTAAGAAAAATAAAAAGAGATAGGGAGAAAAATAAAATATTAATGGATAAAATAAATAAATAAATAAAATTGGAAATCAAAACAAAAGGTCACGTCGCTCCTCTCTCGACCTCGTAGCCCAAAGCTTGGGGTTAACCCATCCGGTCTGTCTTCTTCTTCTTCTTCTTCTTCTTCTTCTTCTTCTCTCTGTTTATTCAGTTCGAGAAAAAGGAAATTGGTTGGATCCACTTTTTCTCTTTCGTCTTCCTAAAGGTGAATTTCTGAAACTCATTTTCTAGGGTTTCCCTTTTCCCCACCTTTTCTGCAATTCATTTAATGCCTCTGTAACAGTTTTACCCTCTTTTTCTCTTTCTTTTTTCGTTTTCAGTTGGTGGGTCTTTGTTGTTTTCAATCTTTGTTGCTTTGAGGTTTTTGGGTCATTTATTGAAATGGGTGCTATTTGGATCTTTGTTGGGTGTCTTTGATTGATTTCTGTGGCTTATTTGGAATGAGAATATTGAGTTGGGTTTTACCTTTTTGTTGTGTGTAGTGAAAATTTTGAAGTAGTGTTATTGTATGCTTGTGTGGACTATGGTATATAGTTTCAATTTTTAATTTCTTGCTCTGTATTTGGTCAAATGAGTCTCAGCTTGGGGAGAAATTAATACCCTCAACTAAGTTAAGGTCTCGTTTTATTTATTTATTTATTTTTAATTTTTCTTTCTTTTAAGATTTTGGCTGATTATATGGCGATTGTTGTGGCTAGAGTAGAATGTTTTTGTGACTGTTGGTGTGTTTTTGAGTTTGGTGGGATTTGGACATTTATGTGTTTAACTTTTTTTGGTGTTCTGTTGGATGAATTTGGTGTGAATCGTGAGTAATTTTTTAATATAGTTTGTAGAGGGTCCTAGTTGTACCACTTTTTCGACATTGTACAATTTGCCAAGGCCCCCAACCCGATTGTTTTGAACTAAGAAATAAAACCAAACAAGCAAAAATTGACTCATTTTATGTTTCACAGTTCTGAGATTTGTCATGAGATTTTGGGTTCTTTTTTTGTCTGAAGAATATGCCCCCATCTTTACATAGTTAAACAAGGATAGTTAGACTGAAGATGAATAGGCATAGCAGTATATATGCCTGCTAGCAAGCATGTAATTTCATCGGAGTAGAGTCCTTGTGTAAATTTTCTATTCATTACCTTGAGATTTTTCTAATTTTTCTTTAAGATTTTAAAAAAAATGAGATAGAAGTATGCATAACATATAGGGTTATGTTTGTGCAAGTACGTTTGTTTTCTTGTGCTTTTGAACTTTGTTGTGAAAGCTTTTGATGTTCTAATTCTTTTTCTGCTATATTTTCTTGGAACATAATATCTTTTCTAACAAGAAACAGACTTTTCATTGATAGTTGAAAATCCAAAAAACGAGATTACAATTGGTAGTCAAGAGTAGGGTAGATGAAAATATGAAGCGTTTGATCTCAGGGTTTTCTGGTTGTCATATATGCATAAACGATAAATTTTGTTGATGGTTATACGATCTCTGAGTGGTATGTATGGATTCTAAACTGATGGTTTGTTTCATTTGGTTTATCATATATGGTTTGGTTCTTTAATTCTTTTCATGTCGTATCAGTTGTTTCTGATTACTGTGCTTCTTAATCTACCCATTGAAGTTGATTTAGTGAATATATATTGCAAAAGTAAGACATTATGCTGAGATAATATTTTGGGTGCTTGAGGAATTCCAGGGATAAGTTTCGGTGTTTTTCCACTTATAGATTTTAGTAGAGAGTAGGAGAAGAGAGGATGTCAGCTGGTCGGAACACCCATTGGTGTTATAGATGCAGAAGGTCAGTACGTCTTCGTGGTAGAGATGCAGTTTGCCCCAACTGCAATGGAGGATTTATCCAAGAACTTGATGATATGGTGCCCGGAAATCCATTTGATTTCTTTGGTCTGGATCATGATGAAGATCGCGATCATGGTCTGGGAGCATTCTCTGCTTTTATGAGACAACGTTTAGCCGAAAGAAATGACATGAGGGGAAGATCAGAGTCACTTTTTGAACGTACCCCAGGATTCGGTCCTCTATTAATATTTGGTGGTCAAATACCATTGAGAAACAGCAGGTTAGAAGCTCTCTTCAATGGGGCTCCTGGCATTGGTATTACACGGGGCGATAGTGGCGACTACTTTATAGGCCCTGGACTGGAGGAGCTATTCGAACAGCTTTCGGCAAATGGTCATCGTGGCCCTCCACCAGCATCTAGATCATCAATTGACGCAATGCCAACAGTTAAGATCACGCAACGACATCTTCGCTCAGATTCACATTGTCCAGTTTGTAAAGAAAAATTTGAACTGGGGTCTGAAGCAAGGCAGATGCCTTGTAATCACATGTACCACTCAGATTGTATTGTTCCATGGCTGGTCCAGCACAACTCTTGCCCCGTCTGCCGCCAGGAACTGCCACCACTGGGAATAGGAGGCGGGGGTGGTGGACATACCACTGATGGTCAAAACCGAAGCAATGGCTACAACAATGGCAATGGCTCCCGGGGCAATCCTGGTAGACGCAATCCATTTTCTTATCTGTGGCCATTTCGGTCATCTAGTTCCAGCTCCAACCATGGTGGAGCAGGGAGCAGTGAACCAACGAACCACCAAATTGGGTACTCAGGCTATCGATATACTAATTCACCATGAATTGAAGTTTGGAGATTGTTTGTTTGTAGTAAAAGGGATGAAAATCGTCTCAAAAGACCTTTGGAGGCCCCAGCTTTGTTTGAAGAAGATACACAGGCTGTTGTATTTTTTGTGCAAATTTTCCTATGTAAATGACCTTATAATTTGTAGCTGCTTATTGCTTCTGCTGTTGTTTCCTTCATCTTCCAAGTCAAAAAGATGACACATCAATTAGTATAAAATGGGGAAAAATATTTTACTGCCTCTCGCTGGAGTGCTTTACTGCATTTTATATGTAGAATTATTATATATATTTTTCCAATTTTATTCATTACCAATCTAAAGATGTTATTGTAATCGTTTGACTTTGGAGGGGGTTTCTTCCCCTCCAGGCCTCTTGCTTGTTTTGTTTGGTCAATTTTATGTATGGTTTCTTGGTTGTCAAAAAAGAAGTGGATATATTTTTTTTTTTTTTCAAATTTTCTATGATTGTGAGAAATGCAATGGAATATAGAAGAAAATAAGTAGGTTAATTTATAAGTTTGGTTTGTATGGTGAATTGAAAGTTATAATTTAGTGGCTGTTAGAGTTTAATGTTTGTTTTCATAAATATATTTAGTCTTTTACCATTAATGTATAGATAGATGCCGTTTATCCATGTCTACTTCACTTTTTAATATATTCAAACTTCTTTTGTTTCTTCTGTTTGTTTCCCCTCCCTTCTTAAATATTAAGAAATTTAAATAAATAGGAGGAACTCTGCTCATTTATGAGCATAAATGCAAGAAATTGTTAACTATTTAGTTTTTAGTTTTGTTTTTGAAAATTAAGTTATAGAGATTATTTTCTACCTTCAAAATTCTTCTTTTGTTATTTACTTTTTGTCAATAATTTAAAAAGTCAAGCCAAAAGTTTGAAAACTAAAAAAAGTTACTTTTTAAAGACTTGTTTTTGTTTTTGGAATTTTGCTATGAATTTAACCATTGATGCAAGTTATTATAAGAAATGAAGAAATAGACTTATTTTCAAAAATCGAAAATAAAAAAGTAATGATTACCAATAATTTGAAAACTACTCATATACATGCTCTCATTTTCTCCAATTTATATAGCAATTTTCTCATCAACCAAAGAAGACCCAAAACTTAAGTTAAAGTATAAAATTCCAAAAAGTTATAAATTCAAAATCTCATCTCAAAACTTAGCAAAATGATGAATCAACAAGTACAAAAAAAGACCACCAAAGGAATATATCTTAAATTGTAGAAAACCTTCTTAACTGACGACAATAAATAGACTAATTTGAATCACAAAAAACATCAACATAATTCTTTTTGCTACAAATTTAATAATGCATATGTTTTTTTTTTTTCTCTTCCCTCCCACTAGCACTTGTCCTAAAAAAATTATGACCCAAATTCTCATGGAAAATTGTACAAAATGACCCAACAAAAACTTTTCAATGACTAATTTCTTTCTAAAAACTCGTTTGTTATTAACTTTTTGACATGTAAAATACCACTTTTACCCTCATGCTCTGTTTTCATGTATTTTCTACGTCTCTTTTGCTCTTCCCTTCCATCAACAACAAAACAAAAATTCAAAATCATTTAAAACTAAATATGTTTTAACATTTTGCTTACTTTATAAGCATGGTTGGAAAGAACGCGAAAAATTGTATGAAAACAAGTGGCCATTTAGTTAAAACAAAGTTTTATCGACAAATATATGACAAAAACAAAATTATCGTTTGTGCAGAAAAAGTATGTGATCGCTAATATCAGCGTACACGATCGCTAACATCAACATATGCAATTGCTTATGTTAACATACGTGATCGCTTACATTAACATATGAGCTCAATTTTCGTTTTGCAATTTTGTTTTAGAATATTCGTTGATACAATTTCATTTTGGCTAAATGATAACTTGTTTTCATACAATTTTTTATGTTCTTTCCGATCATGTATGTAAACTATATAAAAACTTAAATAATCTTTGAGTTTAATAGGTTTTTGCTGACTCTCTCCTCTGATAAAAGAGTTTACCTTACTCTAAAAGTAAATTTTATCTAAGTTTAAATGTTATAATTCCATTTATATTCCTTATTTTTAGCATTTTGCTCAATTTATAAGCATAATTAGGAAAAAAAACAAAAAAAAAGTATGAAAATGAGTAGTCATATAGCTAAAATGGAATTGTATCAATAAAGATACAATAACAAAAAAAAAAAAAAATTGCAAAGCAATTGCACTCTATGATGTAATCGATCGCCCACTATGACATTTGCGATTGCCCATCATGATGTCAACGATCACCCACCTTTCTTGCCCGCATAGTTTTTGTCATATCTTCGTCAATTAAATAACCACCTATTTTCATACACTTCTTCATGTTCTTTTTTATTATGCTTGTAAATTGAGTAAAATGCTAAAAAATAATGAATATAGGTGGCATTATAACATTTAAACTTAGAAATAATTTACTTTTGGAATAATAAAATCAAAGATTATTTAAGTTTTATTCACTTTACATACATGGTTGGAAAGAACACGAACAACGTATGAAACGAGTGTTCATTTCGTAATAAACAGAGTTGTATCGATGAAGATATAACCAAAACAAAATTGTAAAACAAAAACTAAGCGACGATCACACATGCTGATATAAGCTATTGCATATGTTGATGTCAGTGATCACATACTTTTTATACTAAGTGGTTGTTGTTTTCAAGCAACCAGATGTGTGGCACTTGGTGTCGAAGGGCACCAAGTAAGCCTAAAGAGGTTGTTGTGCAATAGAGAACTTAAGAGAGCGAGAGAAAAGAGAGCGAGTGAGCTTTGAGAGAACGAGAGCTTAGATTAGTACTTCTGCCGAAGTTGGGTTATAAATGACTTGCCTATTTATAGAGGCCTTACACCGACATACTTTCTATGACCGACTTATAATGTCGGTTATGGAATATTCTAGCCGCTTTAAGTAGGCTACATATGTACACGCGCATAATTATATGTACAAGAGTTGACCTAGAGGTTTGTAGGCTCATCGGAACCTTTCCAACACTGCCTCGTGTATGTCCGACCATCATAGAAGCTTCTAGAACCATCCAGATGTTTCTAGTATTGTCGCGCCCCTTCCAGAGTAGTCAGGACCTTTCTAAGGCCATCAGGCCCCTTCCCACGTAGCTTAGCACCTTCGGGGCTTGTCCAGATTTCTAGAGTCATCGGGTTCCTTTAGGAGGCTTCTAGTGTCTTCCGGGCATGTTGGGCACACGAGCATGGGCGCTGGCTTAGCCCAGCGGCCTGCCCGACCTTTCAGACGTTTTTAGAGGCTTGGCATGCTCTCTAGTCGTGCCGCGTGTCTTCCGGAAGGTTCTAGGATTGTTTGGAGGCTATTGTGCGCACAAGGCCTGCCGACGTGTGCTTCAGTCGTGAGGCGCGCTCTTGAGTTTGTCGAAGGGGCGCGCCTTAGTCTGCCAATGGGCGAGCACCTACGCTTGCTGAGGGGTGCGAGCTTGGGACGTGTGCAGGGTGTGCATTAGCTTGTTGATAGGCGCACACATCCCCTACGCACGCATAACGCCATCATGCTGGCACTCGGGGCCATGGGCGCCTGCAGGGCTTGGCGCACACATGGGCTCCCCCGAAAGACTTGTGCTGCCATAGTTAGGGTCCCTTCTTGGCGTTGCTAAGGGGACTTGCGCCCGTTTGGTCACGAAATTTGGAGGGCGTTTTTGGCACTTGATACCCTCCCCCACTTAAGCTTGCGACGCCCTTGTTGCGTGGTGTCCCCAATATTCTTTCAGCATCTTTGGGAACTGCCATAGTAAATCTTCTTCCTCCCAGCTAGTTTCAGACTCAGGGAGCTCCTGCCATTTGATCAAATATTCGGTATGGCTTTAGACTCCTTTTCAGCTAACCCATCGGTGGGCTAGGATCGCCTTTACCTTCTTGTTGTATTCGATTACTACTCCGGTAGGGGCTCTCTTGGATGGTTCAGGGTCTCCCTTGTCTTGGTGGAAGGTTTTAGCATGCTCACATGGAAGATGTTATGGATTTTTAATTTGGGTGGTAGTTGCACCCTATAAGCTGCTTTTCTACCGTTTCCAAGATAGGGAATGGGTCTTCATATTTTTTGATCAACCCCTTTCTGCATTTTGTGGAGAGATTTGAATTGGTTAGGTAGCAACTTTATCAGCACCATCTCTTCTTCATTATACTCTTTGGGACATCTCTTAGTGTCAGTCCATTTCTTTATTCTTTTGTTAGCTTTATGTAGACACACTCTCGCTATGTCTTGTTCCTCCTTCCACTCCTTTGCCATCTTGTAGGCCGAAGGATTCGGGCCTGAGTAGGGAGCAACCAATTCGCTAGGCGTATTAAGTTGTCGCCAGTTTACAATTTCGAAGGGGCTTTTTCTCGTAGACTCACTCTTTTGGAGGTTATAAGAGAATTGGGCAATATCAAGTAGCTCAACCTAATTTCTTTGATGGGCACTCACATAGTGCCTAAGGTATTGTTCAAGTAGGGCATTCACCCTCTCTGTTTGGCCATTGCTCTGGGGATGGAAGCTAGTTGAGAAGTTTAGATATGTCCCATTCAGTTTAAAGAGCTCTCGCCAAAACTTCCTTGTGAACCTAAGGTCTCGGTCACTGATGATGCTTCTTAGAATCCCCCATAGTTTCACCACATTCTTAAAGAATAGTCGAGCTGCCTCGTCGACCTTCACGTTTGCTGAACAAGGGATAAAAGTGGCATACTTGCTGAATCGGTCGACTACTACCATGATGCTACCAAAACCTTTGGACTTGGGCAGCGCCACGATGAAGTCCATGGTGACAATCTCCCAAGGCTCCTCGATTATTGGTAGGCGCTCAAGGAGGCTGGCCTGTTGCTGCTGTTCCCCCTTATCTTGTTGGTAGACAAGGCAAGGTCTGCACTTAGGCTTCAACATCATCCTTCATTCTCAGCCAATAGTACTTGTCTTGGACAAGGGTGAGAGTGTGATTTACCCCTAGATGACCAGCCCATAAAGAGTCGTGACACTCCTTTAATATTTCCTTTCGTAAGCTCCCCCACCTCGACACAAAAAGTTTGTTGCCTAGGGTGAGAAGGGTGCCATCCTTCTCCCAAAATCTTCGGGTTTTCCCTTCCTTCGCTAGCTTCAACAAGTTCAAGAGTAGCTTGTCTTGGTGTCGCCCTTCTTTGATCTGTCCAACGAAGGTGCTTTAGGGCGTGCTAGCAACAATGGGCGCTATTTCAGCCTTACGGCTGAGGGCATCGACCACAACGTTAGCTCTTCCCGACTTGTTTGGGTGACAGCTTCTTCTGTGTTTGGAAGTAGCTAGTGGCGATATTGTCAATCATCACCACAAACTTACTTTTTAGCAAGTAGTGCCGCCATGTTCGTAAGCAGTGGACGATGGCGGTTATCTCTTTTTCTTGGACCGTATACCGCCACTTTGTGTCATTAAGCTTGCGACTCTTGTAGGCGATAAGGTGTCCATCTTGCATCAGTACTCCTCTTATGGCGAAGTCAGAGGCGTCCGTGTGAACTTCGAAGGGTCTAGTGTGGTCGGGCAACACCATGATTGGCTCCTTTTGGATCGCCTCCTTTAACTTCTCAAAGGCTTGTTGGCACTCAGCTATCCATTCCCACGGTTGGCTCTTCTTTAGCAGGTTGGTGAGAGGGGCAGCAATTGCTAAGTATCCCTTGATGAACTGTCTGTAATAGTTTACGAAGCCTAGGAAGGATCTTAGCTCGGAGATTTTAGTGGGTGGACTCCAATTCTGGATGGCCTCTATTTTGGCTAGGTCCATCATTAGTTTGCCATCCTTAATCCAGTGGCCAAGAAACTCCACCTCGGATTGGGCAAACGAGCATTTCTCCAGCTTAATGTACAACTCGTTGTCTCTCAGCACTTGGAAAACCTTGCGGAGATGTTCAGCATGCTTCTCAATGGTTTGGCTATACACCACAATGTCATCCAAGTAGACTACTACGAATTGATCCAAGTAAGGGTGAAATAGTTTGTTCATTAAAGTACAAAATGTGACAGGAGCATTGGTAAGACCGAGAGGCATTACCAGGAACTTGTATGCTCCGTATCGTGTCATGCACGTAGTCTTAGGTTCATCTCCTACCTTGATGCTCACTTGGTAGTTTCCAGAGCACAAGTCTATTTTATTGAAGTATCGCGCCTTCCCATGCTGATCAAAGAGATTCACTATTAGTGGTATGAGATATTTGTTTTTTTATTATGATCTTGTTGAGTGCTCGGTAGTCGATGTATAGCCTGAGAGAACCATCTTTTTTTTTTTTTTTTTTTTAGAAGAGCACTGGGGCACCGTATGGGGCTTTCGATGGTTGGATGTAGCCGACATCAAGTAAATCTTTGAGTTGTTTGCAGCTCCTCCAACTCCAGGGGTGCCATCCGATAGGGAGCCATGGCCGGAGGCTTAGCGCCAGGCTCCAACTCTATTTCATGATCCACCTACCGCCTAGGTGGTAGTTTATTTGGGAGCTTGGTAGACATAACATCTTTATATTTGACAAGCACTTCCTTGATGCATCTTGGCAAGGGTGGCTTATCGTGACTTTCATCCTCGTCATCTTGAAGTTCCCTGGCGGAGGTAAGATAGCTTGTATCCTTCTAGAGTCTCCTTTTAAATTGGGGGGTCGATAGCATGGGGTTCTTCATCTTCTCCCCATTCCTCAAGGGAATGACCCTTATCTTGTGATCATTAAGGATCATAAGGGCGAGGACCGGGAAGGCCAAGGCTTTCTTGAAGAAGGAGATACCAAGGATTATCTTGAAGTCATCCATAGGCACAACCGTAAAATCTAGCATACCTTACCAATGACCAATCTTCGTGGGGACATTCCTTACTATGCCTGCTAATGGCTTGGCCTTACTATTGACTGCCTTGATAGTGCCAATGACCAAACAAGGTTTAGGGGGTTTGGAGGACTCACCTTTGGGACCCTTGCTGTGTTTGTCGTTGAAAGGCTTGCCTTGTTCCCTTCTTTGCGGCCTTGCTTCTTCCTCTATCTCGATCTGTCTCCCCCACTCTTGTTTGGACTAGACTTTTTCCACTTTTGGGCCGAGTAGTCGATAAGGCCATCTGCTGCAACTATTGCATCAGAGGGTCTGTACATTCCGCCGATCAAGCTCTACACGGGCCCAATCTTTCAGTCCGTCCTTGAAGTAGAAGAGTGCATCTTTGTTGGGCAAACTCTCTATCTCGAGCATTAAGGTCGTGAACTCCTTGACATAGTAAAGGATGCCTCCCGTTTGTCGCAATCGTCTAAGTTTGCCTCTTGTTGCATTTTTTGCATTGTGGGCACAAAGTGCTTCCAAAGCTCGGTCTTGAATTATTCCCACGTATGGATACTGCATTGATCCTTCTCTCGCTCAGCATGCTTGCTCCTCCACCATAGCTGAGCGGAGTCTCGTAGGTATGTCAGGGCATTGTTGATGCGGGTGCCGTCGTCGCTCACCCCTAGAGCATCAAAGTAACGTTCTAGCCCGAATAGGATGTTGTCCACAACTGTGGCATTGTGGGCACCATTGAAGGTGTCGGGCTTAGGGACTTTGAGATTAAGAGTGCCCTACGCATCGGACGTGTAGCTAGTAAACACCGGGCTACTAGCTTTATGGCGAGCTTGACATTGCCCCTTAATGTCGCTCACCTCTTGTCGAAGCTCTTCAACTCTTGCAATTCATGAGACTAGTAGAGGACAGTGTATGGCTAAAATCAATGACTTAACACATTCGTGAAACATGTGGCTTCTTTTAGTAAAAATTCTCCAATAACATTGTACGAAAACAACACAACATGTATAGCCCACATAAAAGGAAGATATATTAAAAGGAAATAGAACAAAACATATTTCACCAAAGTTTTCTACACTCATGATCTTGAAGAAAATGACAACATCAATATACAACAAATTTATTTGAAGTATAACCTGGCAGACATACTTACAAAAGTATTACCTACCACAACCTTTGAAAAATTGGTGCAGAATAGTGGAATACCTACCACAACCTTTGAAAAATTGGTGCACAACCTTTGAAGATCTCAAGCGATGTTCCATTCACTAGGATTTCCTAGTAAAGTTTTAATGAGCCATATTTCATATATATATATATATATAAATATAATAGGCAGAATATTATAAATATTAAAAATGTGTAAATTAGATGGCCATGCTTAGTGCCTCAATGTCATGTATTTTATAATTACACCGCCTATTTGCCAAATGACTTAGCATTTAGTGGATATTGGAGAACACATGGGTGAGGAAAAAAAAAGAAAGAAAAGACTAGAGAAATTTGAATGATTTTCCTTTTCTAAAAAATTTCATTTTCTTTATTTTCTTTTATTTTATCTCATTTATTATTTGTATATTTTAATATTAGAATTTCTCGATATTTTTTACCCGTTTCCGCCATGTTGCTTCTCAATTTTACAATAATTACAAAATTAAGCCATTATTTATTTATTTATTTATTATTATTTCTCCTTTAATTTGTCATCTTCTTCCCACTTCTCTACTACTTGTCATACGGCTTTACTTCGGCTGTAAACTCCGCCTCCTCCTCCTCCTTTCTTAACCGTCTCTCCCGGCAGACTAACCGGAAATTTACTAACTCACAGATTCATGGGCGGTGATCTACGCTTCGAGATCTCTCAGAATGCTTACATAAAGCTTGTTCTCCATGCCCTAAAGCACCGGACCTCCGCCGTCAACGGAGTCCTCCTAGGTCGCATCTCCGGCCCCAATGATGTCATCGAAATTTCCGATTCCGTCCCTCTCTTCCACTCCAGCATCGGTCTCCTCCCTCAGCTCGAGATATCTCTCCTTCTGGTACTCCTTTTGAACCATATTACAACCGAATTTCATGTTTAGGTTTCTGCAAACTGCTTGCTCATGTGCGAATTTGCTGTGTTTGACGCCATGTTTACTGCATTTTCACTGTGTATTTGAGATCTGTGATTGATGAGGTCGTGACATGCTTGATTTGCAATCAGATTGAAGAATATTATGCGGCTAAGGGATTAAATATCGTGGGGTACTTTCATGCCAATGAGCGGTTTGATGACTATGAGGTCGGCGGTGTAGCCAAGAATATTGGTGATCATATTTCTCGATTTTTTCCACATGCTGCTCTTCTTTTGGTAAGAGATGTCTAATTGTGCTTAATCTGAATTGCTTTGTTTTGTATATTTCTTTTGTTTGATTTATGCTTCTCCGCAGTTAGATCACAGAAAACTTGAAGCTTTGCCAAAGAGAAAGGATAGAAGTCCTGTAATGGAGGTGAGTTTATCGCTACAGAAATCTAATCATGGTTTTGTAAACTGTATTTGTACGCTACATTAGAATTCCCTCAATGAGTTTCCACCATGTTTTCCTCTTTTTCTTTTGGTTCGAAATCATTTGAAGGAGCAACTTTATATCTCGAAGATGCAGAATTGGAATATTGTTGGTGTTGAAGAAGAGTGGAATATTGAAAAGTAGCTTTGTATCATTTTAGATAATCCATTCGTTAATTGAGGGGATATTCTTCATAGTTTTCCCAAATGCTGGATTTGACCTTATACTAAAATGCCACGAGAATGCTTTATAGCATCTCTGCCTGAGTCTTCTTTATACAATTTCTCGCTCCTCTGTCCATTCATAAAGAGTTGAAGATTTTCACGGACTTTAGTTGAAGATTTTCACGGACTTTCTTGTTATCATAGATTGCAGCTAGTAGTAGTAAGTAGTAACTAGATCTTTAAATTTATTTGATTTTCTGAATCCGTTTTGATGTTCTCTAAATTTGGTTGGCTTGTACTGATTCTGCATTGGATTGGATACAGTTTGTGATGTTTCTTTTTAGGAAGTGAAAGTTTGAGAGAGACAATAGGAGGTGTGATCTCCAATTTTTGTTGGGGCTGCCCCAGCTTTAGATGTAGGATTTCATTAGATGCTCAGCATGGAATCTCTGGATAGATCTAGGAGAAACTTCAATATAATCTTTTTTGCCCATTAGGTGGAGAGTCATTCCACTCCTTTATTTAGTTTCCCCCTCCACAGCTAGGGCTTATGCTTAGTGTATGTTTAATTATAGGAGGATTCTCCGCGGTGGGGAAGACCATGGAGTGGATTTCTTTATCTCTTTCCTTTTGTGGTCTTTTATGGACTGTCAAAATTTAAACCAATTATCAGAAAGTGGTGGCTCGAAGTTATAGGTTTTTTATCTTGTAAATCTTTTTATGGCTTTTGGTGCAAGATCCAAGTGTTGCACTAAATAAAAATGACTTGATTCGAAAATTTAATAGGTCCAGACGTTCATTGTACAAACAATGATTTAGAGAGTGCAGTGGTGGAAGCAAATACATATCCATCTATATTGTGGAGCGGGATAGACCCGGATGTTATCCTTTTATTCGTTTGCCTTTGCAAGTAATTTTAGATTTTATGAATCAACCTTATTTGATCATTCCTTTCTGCATTTTCTTAAAAAAAAAAAAAAAAGGTTTATCCTGTTGGAGTTCCTTGATCATTATTACCTCTTTTACCAGCCACCTTGGGTTGGACTTGTGACTAAGGGCCAGAGAGAGGGAACAAATTTAAGTTGTGGTGGCCGGCCACCTACATTAGAATTTTATGAATTTGCTTGGTACCTAAATATAGTAGAGTCAAGGGGTCATCTAGTGAGAATATTTGAGCTGGGATGGGGCATCATGGGTATCACTATTGTTTCCAAATGGTTTCCTACTCTGTTACATAGAAGCTATGATACTTCATTTGAGGCAGAGAATCTGTATTGGATGCTGATTTGTCCGGATATTGTCTGGATATGTGTCCCATATGCAAATTCGCGTATCCCATTTTAAGAAACTTTTGGCTACCATGTCCCCTCCCAGATACGTGAAGGGAACACATCGGGTTCTTTTTTTCCCTTCAAATCTTGCAACATCCATTTAAGAAACCCATAGTTGTCCTAGCCTAAAATGAGCATAAATTATGAACAAATTAAACAATAAATAAATAACCCTTAGTCCTTGCTATTGCGACGGCAAGCAGACCATCTTCTGCTTCATTCTTATCTTTGCCATTCACGACCAACCACCGTCCTCTATGTGCCCC
Source organism: Citrullus colocynthis (assembly GCA_031780015.1). Lineage (NCBI taxonomy): Eukaryota > Viridiplantae > Streptophyta > Magnoliopsida > Cucurbitales > Cucurbitaceae > Citrullus > Citrullus colocynthis. Next base: position 1,672,251 of record QLSR01000264.1, read on the forward strand.
ACCACCATCTTTTTAATATGTATTTCGGTATTCGTATTGTATTTTGTACTATTGTCAATTAATTTGACATTTCATTCTTTTTAGTGGGCTACATTTAGTATAGTTCTGTTAAATTTACATATATCATAAAAATGATAATTATTATAAAAAGTAACAAATTCTTATCCTAGTTTTTCAGAAATTAACGTATTTCTATTTCCTACTTTGTCCGTGTCTGTGCTTCTAACATAGAAGTTTAGATTTTTTGAATTGACCCTATTTGATCATTTCCTTATGCATTTTCTTTTAGAAATTAATAAAACTTGTTAGAGTTGTGTAAACGGCTTAGAGTGGTTGGATTTAGTTCATGGTGGTCAACTACCTATGATTTAAAATCCTATGAGTGAGTGTTATTGGGGGTTGGTGTCATCGGAAATTTACTTTGAGATTTGAGTCTTTTGCTTGCTAGCATTTCTAGATTCTGATTGCTTCTTGTGCCAATTGATTTTATCACCCTAGCGTCACTTTTTTGCTCTCTCTAATATTCTACTTGTGCTGCATAAGGTTTTTTGGGAGCATTTAGTTTAATCAAGATGCGATTGCATTTTATGAATGACTCTACTTTCCAATGAAGAATATTGATTATCATGGCTATTTTGTGCTGCTACTCAACTCTATGCCACCTAACCAGACGTCATGTAATCTAAGAATACTTTTAAACTATAGACCTCTATGTTGTTAGTTCTAAAATATGGTAGACTAAGCATGAGAAGATGGTTGCATAATGCTCTTATCATTCATTTTGTTCATTTTGTCGCCAACCAGCTATATACAAAGGAAACTTCCAAAAACTGGAAGCTGGTTGGATCAGATGGAAGCAGTCAGTTAACGATCAAGGAACCGTCAGCAAATGTGGTCCTGTTGGATTTCATATCATCTGAAAAATGGGAAGATGTGGTGGACTTTGATGATCACCTCGATGACATTAGCAAGTACAACACACAATCCCCCTCTCATTTTCAATCATGAATGAGTTTAAAGTTAAACCTTTCTTTTAAACTTCAAAATTTTGCAGGGATTGGTTGAACCCAGACCTCTTCAAGTAGTAGAGATCTTTAGAAGGGATTGGTTGGAAAATGGAGCCTTGTGCTTTTCAAGGATTGAGAATATTGTTAGATGTATTGCTACTAGGTAATCGTCGAATTTTATCTCATTAGACTTTGATTAGCCATCTTTGATTCGAGATACCGAAGTTCTCGGTCTTGAAGGACTTTTCAGTGTTTTGAGTTCGGGGCGAATGTTTATGGAGTTAATTTGGATGTACACTAACACAATTTCTCATTCTTTGAATGAGAAGACACACTCTCAAGCATTGAGTATTAGTTTATTGGTTGAGACTTTGAAAATTATTCAAAATGATGAGAGGGATGAGAGCTATATTCCTTGTATTGTTTTCCTTGAAAGGAAAACTAGAAGATAATCAAGTTTGGTTTGAGACTTGCAACTTAGTACGGACGGAGAAAGAGATAGTGGGATATATATATATTAGAACTTTTCATTTTCTTTGTGGGAGAATGCCATTTTAAGGTACTAGTGTGTTACCACTTATCTTTTTAATTTAAAATAATTTCATTTGAAATGATTTGGGTGGAATATTTGACTTATACTTAAATTTATAAGTTAAAGATGCAAATTTATATTTTCTTCTAATTTTATTTTATTTTGTTGGTGGGATATTTTTCTTTTGCATGTTGTATATCTGACAAGTACTTTTAGTATTATTTTTACCTGCTTTAGAATATAGTGTTATAATTACAAGAAATTAAATTTTTTTTGTTATTAATGTTCAACATAACTATATGAATTTAAGTTATGCTTGGTTTCAGTTTGGATTGTCCGCAATCCTACGTTTGTTGTACGAATAAGAAAAAAAAAAAAATCATGCTTGGTTAAATTGTAATATATTAACTGTAAATTTTAATTTTAATAATAAAATTTGACGCATGGAAATAAATTTCTGGCTAAATTATAAAAATTACATTTGAACTTTATATTTTGTGTTAAAAATATTCTCAAATTTTTAAATATTTCAAAAATACCTTTGAACCCTAGAAAAATATCCCTACTATTCTATTGGTAGGAAAATCTTTAGAATTTTGTTTCAAAAATATTCGTGAACTTCCGAAATTTTTGAAAATACTAAAAGATAAAGTTCAAAAACATGTTTAAGATTAGTATATGAACATACATTGTCAATACCTCATTGCAAAACATATCTTTAAATTTTCAAAAGTTGCATTAGTACTCTTAACATTAAAAAGAAATTAAAAAATCTTAGGGCAAAAATGCACTTTTGATTCCTGAGGTTTAAAGTTGATGTCTATTTTGGTTTCTCGTGTTTAAAAACAAACACTTTAGGCCCCGATGTTTGAGAAATGGTTCTAAATAGTCCCTGTAGGCCCCGATGTTTGAGAAATGGTTCTAAATGGTCCCTGTAGGCCCCGATGTTTGAGAAATGGTTCTAAATGGTCCCTGTAGGCCCCGATGTTTGAGAAATGGTTCTAAATGGTCCCTGTAGCTTCTTGGACCATTAGTTGACTAACGGAAAAATGATGTGATTAATAAATGATGAGTTAGATAATTGATTTGGCGATATTATCAATTTAATATTATTAGTTTAATGATGTGATTTTTTTTTTTTTTTTCTTCTTTTTGTCTCTCTGTTCATCATCTCTTTCACAACCCTCCTCTGTAAATCTTCCACAAACATTGTCATGCTTTTTCCTCAATGAAGAATGTGGACTGGCAATGCTAGATGAGGAATGAAGGAAAAGCCTCCTCCTTTGTTCATCTGAAGAGAGAGAGAGAGATCTTACTTGTTGTCGACTTCTATAGCAAGAACGGCCTTGTTGATGGTAGTTAGGCATCAGAGAGGGACGGAGTGATGGCTAGTTGAGAATGTTGATTGTGTTTAAAAACAAAATATTTTTTTTCTTTTTATTTTTCCCACCTAAAAATTAACTATGTCTGATTCCAAGTTTTGAAATGTTGATTGAACATAAATGTCGAGGTGCCAATTTATCAAAAATGTCGATAAAATATCAACAATTATAAAAACAAAATTAAAAAGTTATTTAAATTAATAAAAGAACATGGTACACTTTTTAAAGAAGGTAAAATTTTTATTATTTATATTATATTCAAATTATTGACATTGTGTTGATTGTCTTTTATGTTTTAAGAATGTTTTTAAAGATATAATAGAAAAATGTTGATTGATCTATCATATAGATGTCAAACTCGTGAAAATGTGAGATATCAATGAAATTATGAAAATCAGCTCTTTTAAATCCAGATTTAATACTAACAAAGCTTGATAAAACTAAATTCACCATAATTATATCAAATGAAATTCAAGTCCTGGAATTTAAATCCAAAGATAATCCTACAATTTGACATAAAAGAATATAAATAAATAAAAGCTTGAAACGTTACCCGAATATTAGTAACTCTATTTTCAAAATACATATTTTTAAATAGAACGGAGACTCTTTTCAAATATAAAAAAAAAAACTAAAATATTTATAAATATACCACAATTTCAATATCTATCTACAAACTACAAAGCATGAAAAGCTCAAATCAATTTTGTTAAGTTGGCCAGGCCCAACCAAAGAGGACAGGGAGGCGGCATGGGGAAAGCAAAGTCAAAGGACCCAGCATCCTTCACTAGATAGTCTCTCTCAACAAGGAGAAGGACCCAACATGCGAGTTTTCTATGCCTATAAAAATTCATCAAAAGGTCCCCATTCCTTACCTCAATCGACCGATTCCAAGAAACAAAACTTTTTTCTGTTTTGGGTGTGGTTGGTCCGAGAAAGGCGACGGAAAAACAGTGGAGGGAGAGAGAGCCATGAAGGGCGAGTTACCGGCGAGAGGGAAGAACGAGCGGCTACGGTATACTGAAGGCGCGAAAGGAGAAGGAGATATCCGAGCGAATGCTGGACCAAAACCCTTTGCTTGAACTCTATTTAAACACTCAACAAATCTTTAAAAAATATGTCGAACTAAGTTTAAAAGTAATAGTAATATAAACGAATCCTATATATATATATATATATATTTCTTTTAGATTAAACCATTTATATCTATTTATAATCTTTTTATGCAAACGATATATCCCTAATTTTATAGGAAAATTGACATTTTTATTCTCCTGGACATTTTTCTAATTTTGGACCCTTTTTGAAAAGTTTGTTATTTTGGAACCTTATGATGAAAATGATGTATGCATGGTAAACTTTTGAGGTGCAATTACTATTTTATTCTCACCATTTTAATTAAATTCATTATACCTAATTGAACAACCCAATTCTAACAAATTAATTCTTTTACCAATTAAATTAATTGTTTTACAACTTACACTTAACAACAATTTCTTTACTCTTAATAAAAATTTAAAAAAAATAAATTAAATTAAAAAATTCAACAATTCACAAAAAGTTCTTTTCACCACGTTACTTCAAACCTCAATGTTTCTCATTCTTAAATACTCCATAAAATTGTGATTTGTCAATACACTATGTAAAAAAGGTAGCTATGATTCACTATTTCTAAAGTCTAACTTAGTATGTTAATTACTTTTCTACCGTTCCAACTTATTATTATCTCCACAAATTAAACAAATTTTCTTTCACAACTCAAAGTTCTCTTCACAAATAATTCATTTAACATCTTTTTGTATTGCAGCTCAATAATTTCTTTTCATGTTAGATTTCACTCAGTTGTTTTTATTTTATTTTATTATTATTTTTTTTTGGAATCGTACTTCAAATGTATAATCATATCCTCATTGGTAATTAGCTTTTTGCTTTTGATGTTGCTTTTGATTTTGATGTTGCTTTATAATAGTTGGAAAAAAAAAAGTTAAGAAAATATATTTAAAACAAATTCCTCAAGACATCTGGTTGGACTTCATTATATGGTTACTGGTCTTAACCGGGTCAAAAAGATTTGTTAAATATGCAGAAATTAGTGTTTGGCTCGATCTTTCCCTAGTAGAATATTGACTAGGCTAAAAAAACTGATGGTGTTGACCAAGGTGCTCTCACCGGGTGACCCAGGTAATGTCCCGGTCAAGCGTAATTGAGCGAAAGAGTTAGGAGGGGCTTGTACCAAGGGAGCTAGGGGTGACCCGAGTAGTCGCCTAATCGGGCTTAACCAGACGCGAGAGTTGGGAGGGGCTTGTACCGAGGGAGGTAAGGTCACCTAGTTTCTCTAGTCGTGTCTGCACCAAGTGGGTTAAGGGTGCTTTTGGCCTGTTCAGCTCCTAGTCGGGGTCTTGATCGAGTTCAAAACTACTAATTTTTTGCCCTATTAAGACCTAGACCAGGTACAAGGAGAGATATGGGTACTGGCTTTTGGCCTAATTTTGGCTCGGGTAGGGTGTTGACTAGGTACAAACAGAAGTTCATTTCTGGTTTTTGGCCTAGCCTTAGTCTTGCTCAGGTGTGCACCGAGTTTCTTTATTTTTTGCATTTTTCCTTTAATTTCTTTAATTATATTAATTTTTTTAATTATATTACTCGTTTTAACACTAGTTTCTTATAAGTTGTAGAGAAATGTCTCACGTTTGGATTCGTTTTGGCATGGTTTGGAATGAAAGGGAAAAAGATTACGATGGAGGAGAGTTGAGGAGTTTGAGATGGAGATGGTAACAAATGGTGTAAATTCAATTGAGTACAATTTTGTTCTAAGATGTATACTCCAATTGAGGTCCAAAGCTCCTACATTTGTTATTCGAAATGATAATCTTCACACATTCCTGACATGGGAAGAGATATCAGTAATACCTCTTTTCATATCCACACTTCTAAAGTCTTCAAGTAATCAAGGATTTCATAAAAAAATTTCATATATCCGACGAACTGAGGAAATTCCATCAACATAAACATTTAGGTTAGTTCATGGTAATATAGAGCAGGATCTTCCACTGTCCCTCACACATAATTTGGCAACGCATAACTTGAGGGATGACGTAGACCATATATCTTAAACTCAAGATTTTGAGGATTAGTCTTGGAGGGAGATATGTGATGGTGGAGTATTTGCACAACCTGTACTGAACTATGGAGGTTCGTCTCAATATGCAATATGTCCTAACTTGTCATTGAAGGGATCGAATCTCAATGCAGAAACTTATGAAACATGGTGTCATTATAATTTGATTTGGAACAAACAGAAAAAACAGAGGAAATAACAAGTAAAAGAAGGACAACATGCTTTACAATAAAAATTCAAGAGAGAAATGGCCTTTGAAGACAAGTCTTTCAAACTTCTCCTAAACCTTGATGTGATCACAAACTCAGCAACTTCTTCTTGGATCTGAATGAGTTTGATTCGAACACTACCACCCAAGATATTCTCTGCTATTCTTTGGAAAGGATTGGGTTTGTGGGAACTTTTTTTGGAAGTCCAAGGGAAGAAGAAAAACTTAGAGAAATTTTTTTTCCTCTTTTTTAGAGTTGAGAGAGGTAAAAGAGCTGGATTTACTTTTCACAGATCTATTTTGTGTTCATCTATGAATGTCACGTTAATACCAAATTTGGGAGAGAATGGGAAGTTAAATTAACTTTTCTCTAACCCACCTTTAACCCCCTTAACCATGAGGAGTTAAGCTTTAACTAAAGTTAAACTAAATTTTATTTTTTTAAAGAAATATTAATTAATCTAATTAATAAGTATTGATTAATTAAATATCATATATTTAATTAATATTACATTTGAATCATATTCAAATTTATTTCTCTCTCATAACCTATAGTTTAAATATGAATCTCATTCATATTAAATTTAACCTATAGTTTTAATATGAACCTCATTCAGATTATTTAATATTTGAATCTTATTCAAATATAAATATTCTCTCATATTATATAGTTTAATTTTGAATTTAATTCAAAATAACTTTATAATATGATGTATCTGTATATATTATATTCATTGTATCATATATAATTAATATTTAATTCCCTTACAATATGAATCTTATTCATATTAATTTAATATTTGAATCTTATTCAAAGATTAATACTCTCATATTATAAAGTTTAATTTTGAACCTAATTTAAATAATTTTATATATACATTATATTAATTGTATCTAATACAATTAATGCATTTTCTCCTATTTAATTTGAACAATTAAAATTTTATCCAAAACTAATTAATCCTTGTTTTACCCTTAGTGAGCTAGTAGGAGACCTGATAGACCTACAGAGTAGAAACTCCAATGATTTGAGGTTAATTATAAACTCTTTAATTAAATTAATCAACATTCGTTAATTGTGGGTCACTCCACTAAAGACCCACAACTGCATTCTTCGCACTATAGATATATTTTTGTGTCCATGGATATAACTGTTATCAGTAAGTCGACCCTTCACAAATTGCTCGTAATTAAAGCTAAATCAAACTATTTTTTTACCCATGTAATTACCTCTTACTCCTTAAGTACCACTGATCCCTCTAATAACAATCAACTTATAGTCTAACTATAAACTAAATCCTCTCGAGCAAGTGAGAGTGAGAGACCTTATTGTTCAAGACCTACAATCAACCCTTGAGGGAGCAATTCGTCTACTTACCTTGAGGACGGAAAGGAATGAATTCCATCTTGTGAAGCTATGTTTCGAGCTCCCTACTTGAACAAGTCCCCAAGATGGTAAGCATATTGAGTCGACGACACAGATCACTCTAACCCATAAAAATCAAAGGACTGTCCTCATAGATAGGAGCCCATAATTCACTCAAGATTGAGATCGAGTTACATTCGATCATCCTATGAAATGTCAATCTCTTCAATCAACAGTGTTATAAAGAGACATTAATCATTTCGTGGTTTGGTCTTATATACAAACTCTTTGTATAGGATATACCCGCTCACATGTCTCCACATGATTTGGATCAAATCGTTTATAACACTTACAACTCTCGCAACATTTACAAAGTGGATTATATTCGCAGTGTCACCAGGACAAGGCACCCAACCTTATCTATATACTGCAAACCTTTTAGGTTATTACTTGAACACAATGCACTTGTATGTCTATCACATACTGTTCAAGCTACATAAAAGTGAGGGGATCGAATCCCATGGACAAGCATGTGAACACATGTGTTTTTAATTTATATTTTAAATTTAAGGAACATACAGAGAAAATTAAATATATTTTAATTAAGCATGCTTTAATGAGAAGAAATTCTAGGAGAAAGAAATACCTTTGAAGAAAACTTTTTTACATTTATGATCTCTTCAATCTTCTAAGATCTCGAACAAGACACCACCACCAAGTGTTTCCCACTATTCTCCAGCAAGAAAAAAGTTTGTGGATACTTCTTTTGGAAGATTGGGAAGAGTTTTTGCAGAGAAACCTTTTCTCTGTAACTTAAAAGTCTTGAGAAATTGAGAGAGAATTGTGTTGAATAACAACAACAAAAAAACAAACTTCTTATGAATAATAAAAATGACGGGGGAGGGGGGGAGGGGTTAATTATGGACTAACTTCCCTTTAATCATCATTTAACTCTCTTTAACCATGGGGAGTTAAAATTTAACTAAAGTTAAATTAAATCAAATTTAATTTAATTTAATTAATTAAATATTAAATAATTTAATTAATTAAATATCATATATTTAATTAATATTACATTTGGATCATATTCAAATGTATTTCTCTCTCATAACCTATAGTTTAAATATGAATCTCATTCATACTATGTTTTAACCTATAGTTTTAATATGAGTCCCATTTATATTAGGGTTTTTTTCAAATATAGCAAAAGGAACCAAAATATTTACAAATATAGCAAAAATTTCACTGTCTATGTATGAATTCCATCTTGTTTAGCTATGTTTCTAGCTCATTTCTTAGACAAATCCCCAAAATGGTAGGCATATTGAGTTGACGAATATGGTCACTCTCACGCATACAGATCAAAGGACTACCCTTATAGACATGAGTTCATAACTCACTTAGGATTAAGGTCAGGTCACCTATGGTCATCATCTGAAATGCTAATCTATTTAGTCATGGGTGTTATAAAGAGCGATTAATCATTTCGCAGTCCGGTCTTATACAAACTCTTTATATAAGATACCCCCACTCACATGTCTCTACATGAATGTTTAAGATCAAATCGTTTGTAACATTTTACAATTTTTGTAACAATTACAAAGTGGGTTGTATCCATAGTGTCACTAGGATAAGACACCCAATCTTATCCTTATACTACAGACCATTTAGGTTATTACTTAAACATGATCTACTTGTATAACAACCACATACATGTTTAAGTTATATAAAATAACCTTGGACTTTTCTCTAATGAATAATTACATATATAAAATAATCAACTATTATTTCAAATTATTTATTAACTACGAGGTTTTAGGGTGTACATCCCAACAAAAATAACCTTTGATCTTACTTTATTGGATTGAGTTACACAAGACTAAGTTGAATAAAACAACTCTTTATTTAATTGAATAAATTAATATTGTTTATAAATTACAAACTACGAGATTTATGACATAAATCCCAAAGTCACACCATTTAGTAGCATAATCGTCATGCCAAGTCAGTCTTATTCTTATGAAGATGTAGAAGTTGGTGACATATTAATCAACCAAAAGTGTACGAGTGATAATTTTATAGATAACGTGGTCTCAATGCAATCATACACTATCGATGAAGTATTAACCTTGGAGTATTCAAAGGGTAGAATCCCATGAGAAGCTATCTAATTGGGTTTGGTTTAAAGCAATGCAATCAAGTGGCCCAATGTAATCAAGGTGAAATTGTTGTGAGTTGGTGTGAATAAAGCTTAAAAAGATAAAGACAATCAATGATGGAAGTAGGGTTTCAACTATGTTTTGCCTAAGTTCATCAAAACTTGACCGATGTGGTGGCATCATGTCAGCACATTGCTTTACACATGGCAGAATCTTCACCTATTCAATTTTGTTTCAAGATCTTTTAGGAGCCTAAGGAGCTAATCTTATATCTCTATGGTTAGCTAAATCTTAGATTAATTTCATACATATTTGTTACCCTATGGTGCCTCTTATCTCTAAGGTTGCATGGTGATCCTATCTCTAGGCTTTAACCCCATATTTCCTTGTGAAATCTGATTACGCCATAACCTTCTCATTATTAGGACTCGGTTATATTGCTAATTTAAGTGGCCAGTTCAAATTAATAGTGTTTTCTATACAATCAACAAGAAAAATGTATAAGTAATGTAAAATAGGACACTTTAACAATTGTTCAAGCCATGAACCCCAGGGCATCCATATAATTGAACCCCTTGATGGATTTAGCTCATGATAAAGAATAAATGAATCATTTTCAATAATCTTAGAGTCATAAGTACATAATGAATGTGAAAGAAAGAAGTAAAATGGAAACAAGTGTTGGAAAATACAGTAACATTTCTTAAATGACTTCCTTACTCTCTAAAAAACTTTAAGAAAGGACTTTCCCCTCTCAATGACCAATCTTTTTGCTTTACACACACTCTCAAAGGAACTCATGTTCTTCGAGTAAAGCTAGCAAGTTGAATGGAGGTTCTTCTTGGAATGGAAGAAGCTGCCTCTCGAGAGGAAGGCTCGAATTCCTTTTATAGGTTACAGAGAGGTTAGGTAGGGCAGAAATTCATGTTCTGGAAGCTTTCTAGTCAAATCGGTGCTAAAGAATGGTTGAAGACCGAGTAAATTGCAACTATGGCCGACTGGTTCAACATTTCTAGAACTAGGATTTTGATGCGAGCGCATCCTATTTTGGCGATGTGAACGCATCCTATTTTGGCGATGTGGGTGTATCGATAGCATGTAAGCCCTAACTCTTTTTTTCTTTGCTAATTGGTTTGAATGAACATAAATGTAAGTGGAATTCTAGTGTATGTTATGTGATTATGATTTTTTTTTTATTAACTTTTAATAAGGGATAAAGGGATGGAGACAATGGTGAAATTGAGCAAGGAAATGTGGCTAGGACTTAGGAAAATTTTGCTAAGTGTTGAGGGAAAATCTCAAGTCAAAGTAGGTCCAGAATTAAAAATAATTAAGGAAAAATGTTAAATAAAAGAATAAATATTAAATTAAATTAATTAATTATTTTAAGGGAAATAACATTTAGTTTGGATGGTTAGGGTGAGGAGAAAGGAGGAGAAGCCACATTGAAGCAAAGGATTTTGTGGAAAAAGGTGATTGGCTGGAATGGGCAGCAGCTTGTCCAGGAGCAAGCAGCTTAATCCAAACATCGGCTCTCCCGATTCACTTGTGTCATTTTCATCATTTTTGGACCAAAAGGAGCTCTGTGAGTTAGGAATCCAACCTAGGGCTGCCGAAATGATTTGAAGTCAGGAAGCTTGAGAAAACTTGAAGAAACCGAAGGTTGTCGCTAAAACTCAACAAACCGGACAGGTTAGCTGTGAGGAATTTTTCAAGGGTGCTCGGGAAGGTTTTTGAAGCTCAATCTTTTCGGTAAGTCAGTTAAGAGGTTATGCTTGAGTCCCATAAAATTTATTTGAAGTTTATTTGAATGGAAAATGTGTTTTGGAGCTTTGAAAAATCGGGTTGAAAATAGGAGGTTGTTGGCCGAAGTCAGCTAGAAGCTACCTAAAGCTGTCACTCACACCTGCGCACCTCAACCCTGCAAGCGCACACTGCCAGCACCCACACTCGCACACCCCAACCCTATACGCGTGCACTGCCAGCACCCACACCTGCACACCTTTGCAACATACTCGCCTCACCTAGGCGCCTCACGCGCTGCCAACACCATCTACATGTCATACAACCATCCACGCCTGTGAGCAGGAGTTGTTGCCCATGATCTCACCGCCAGCGCCGTCTGCGTCTCAGCAGCATGCCCAATGCCCATGCTCAACGCCCATGCCCACGCCCACGCCCACGCCTCTGCCAGCACCCCTCGCCCACCTGTTGCCCATCTAGGGTGCCATGGCCATTTTGGGTAATTTTGGACATTTTTGGACTCTAATTGATATTTTCTTGAATAATTGGCCTCAAAATAGGTAAATATGAATTTTAAGCTGATTTTTGGATATTTTAGAAAAATTTGAGAATTTTGCAAACAGGTCCCTAAAGGGTAAAAATGATGAAAAAAAAGTGGAAATTAAGCTTGATATAGACAATATGGATGGAGTTTAGTAAATGAGTTTGTAAGGACTTCAAGAAGATGATCTAATGACCTATAAATGATATTTCAGGTTAAGTTGAGGTTGGAAAAGTCTATAAGCCTCGAGGAATAGGCCCAGATTGTGAGTTACATTTGTTTTCTTTTAAAGGATACTATTTATAATGTTTAGCCATGATTTCTTACGAAATATGAATTGATGATGATTTGTTCCATATTGAGCATGATTTCTATTTATACTTGATTTTATAGCATGAAAGGCATGTTCTATCTAATTCCTTGAGTTCTATGAAGCATGCTTAAATGATGCTAGCTATTGAGAAATGATTTGATTTTCAATGAAATGTTTTATGATGAATTATTTGTACAAAGCATACTCGTTTTCTAAAACGTTTTCCTAAGGGACCCAATGCTGAAGTGCGTTAAAAAGGCATATGGGCAACCCTGAGACATGAAGGAACTCAATGCTAAACGATGTTGAGAAGGCATTTGAGTATCTTAGGGACCTAGTACTGAAGGACATAGAGAAGGTACTTGGGCAGCCCGAGATAGCTTCCTATGTGCATATAGTGAGAGATGACTCTATTGTGTTGAGATTACTCCACATCAGCTAAGGTTTTTCGATGTTGAGTGTGTTGAGCTTGCTCCACCTCAACTAAGGGAATGTTATTTCAAAAGAATGTTGGAGGATTTTATAAACTTGTTTTAGTGAAATGCATTGCTTATGTTTTCTCTAATATTAAGCACGATTTAATTCTAAAGTTATATTTTCTTTATTATGTCACTCACTGGGCTTCTAGCTCATGTTTTTCGATGTTTCCTTTTCCTTCCAGGTACCAAAAAAGTTCTTGCTGCTTAGCCTACTCAAACCTCATCCTGCTTAAATTTCAAGCTATTAGCAAAGACTGATCATCACAGTTGTTGTATGTGTAAATAAATTTTTAGTAATGTGGCATGTAGACATTGCTAGATAGGGTGTTGGGAATGAGAGTGCATAATGTGTACGTAATCTAAGTTTCTTGAAGTCGATGTTAAAGTTCTGTTGATGTAAATATGTATCTTAATGGTGTTGTAATTATTGTAGTGGGCTTGAATGTTGTATAATTTAAGATTATGCACTGTGGACAGTTATGTTATATCATGCTTTCAATGGGATAGTCAGGTACGGATGGACAGTGAACCTCACAAGAGGGGTGAAGTTTGTTGTCTTCACATTTCCTTCCAGGTTTAAATTGTAATTTGGGAGGGGGTGTGACACAGTAATTTCTTCAAAATGGCCAAAAATCAATGTAAAAGCCTTTAAAACACGTTCAATATGTCAAAAATACACTTTAAGCATTCAAAAGACCCTACTCTTCACTATTTACTTTGTTTAGCATATATTATGGGGAATTTTAACATGCAACGTACCATATTTCCCAAGAAATACTACTAAAATAAGGCCTAAAAACATGTATTTTTTTTACATGAATCGCATATTGTGTCTAAAAAAAATTTAAAGATGTGATTGTCTGTCTTAGCACTTAGATGTAATTTTCAGTGCAAGGTGAAAAAGTCGAACACAACATTATCAAGGTGATATATATATATATATATATATATATTATGTTTTAAATTAATGTGGTTTGATTCGGCTTTATTTCGATTTTCGATTTTTAAATTGAACTGAACCACATAATTTGGTTTTAGAATTACACTAAACCAAACAGCATCACAAGATCTAGTTTCGACAAGCAAATGGTTCGGTGTCGATTTGATTTTGAAATTGGTTCGGTTTTAGGCGGTTTTAGTGAACACCCCTATTATAGAGGACGTTACAAAAGGCTAATGGGAGAAAATGTTTCATAGAGGTGGGGTTGGTATCTTAGGAATCAACACGATGTGAGTCTGGTTAATGTTTTTCAACCCAGCCTTCCCATTTAGGAAAGTAAGATAAAAATTGGAATCATCCTCACCAACTATCTCCCAATATTTCTTCTAGAAAATCGTCGACATTCCATTTGGCCTAGGAGCTTTAGATGGGTGGATGTCTTTTATAGCGCGATGAATATCTTCCCTCGTGAATTATTGAAAAAGCTCTTAATTATACTCATCTGAGATCTTAGATGTCGTGGCCTAAATAATTTTGTCAATGGTTACCAAATTCAAAGACAATGTCTAAAAAAAATTATGGAAATATTGGGTAGCGATCTTTCCAAAATCATTGTCATCCATTTTCCACACTTCCTCACCAAATGAAGTTTTTCTTTATGCAAGTCTTTTCTCTTAAGTGGAACTATTCAGTATTTCTATCACCCCACATGTCAATCCTTTGGCCGTTATGATGAAACCTAAATGTTAAGTTAACAACACTTCCAAATGCCACTTTTTCCCATCGCATCCGACTCCAGGGCAATCTAGTCACAAGTTTTCACTTCTCATTAAGTGAAAGATTTATCACTCGGTGTACATTGAAAGCTTCTATAGTCGAATTCATTTGAGAGGGTTTGGGGGTCTTAACAATGGTTTAGGTGAGGGTTCTCTTAAGAATAAAGAAGATAAATAGAATCTAATTCATGTTCATGCTAACAGAAAAACGAATCCAATACCAAGATGACTTCTTTCTCAAGAAGTGTAGCAAGTACTTGAGTCATTTTGGGTATCATGCCCCACGAGTGAGTTGCCAACTGCCCCCAGCCTAAAAAGGCAGTCTACCACTAGATTGAGTGGAAGCCTGGAGTCAAACCCCCTTGTTAGGGAGCCCCTGTTTATTTGATTTATTCCAAAAAAGGTGGTAGCATTGTGCATTGATTGCGGACCTCTCGTAGGAATCTCACACCTTCTAGCAAGTTCTCCAGCTCTACTTCTACCTTTTGTAGCTCTAAACATCTTCGATTCCTTTTTTGTCCATCAAACACTTAATACCTTTTTGTTTCATAGCATTGGCATTTTTTGTGGAGCCCTCATACTTTTCTTTCATCTAGTTCAAAAGTTGTTGCATACATTTTTTTTATTGTTTTTCTTGACAACAAATGTGTCCAAACCAAGGTTTGCCAAGCCAAACCTAAGCAACAATTTCGCTTACAACCCTCATATTTTATCTACATTTCTTCAAATCTATATAGTCAAAGGCAACTATTGTCAGATCTAGGAGTACTATAAGACTCCCACGTTGCCACAATAGGGTGGTGATTAGAGGTGATGAACCTCAAAACGATCACACCAATCCTGCGTAGCTTTGTTTAAGGAAAAACCATCTGGTCGCTCCTAGATAATTTCTCCATTAAAGCGATTATTACACCATGTAAAATTTTCTCCAATACAGTATGAGTCTATTAGCCTACATGTATAAATTGTTTCACTGAACTCATTCAATGCATTGGATCTTTGCATCGCCTTACCACTTTTCTCACTCATGGAAAGAATCTTGTTGAAATCTCCATTGAGTATCCAAGACATCATATTGTTATCTCTCAACTGCCTCAATAGATCCCATGTCTCATGGTAAAGCGCCTTTACGGAGGTACCATAAATTCCTGTAAACTGCCAAAGTTTGTCCCTTTCTTTCACAATACAGTTAATGTGCCCATTTGACTATGATCTGATTGTGATGTCTATTTTATTCGACCAAAGTTAAATTAGTCTCACACTTTTCCATAGCCTTACTAGGAATTGTCAAACAACCTCTAAACTCACTCTCACATTTAACACAGTCATTATTACTTTGTTGTAACCTAGTTTATCCATTAAAAACACCAATTAGGGATTATGTTTG
Source organism: Citrullus colocynthis (assembly GCA_031780015.1). Lineage (NCBI taxonomy): Eukaryota > Viridiplantae > Streptophyta > Magnoliopsida > Cucurbitales > Cucurbitaceae > Citrullus > Citrullus colocynthis. Next base: position 1,688,202 of record QLSR01000264.1, read on the forward strand.
CAAATTGTGTGATGCAAGGCATGTAATGTCCCAGGGTTCCCCAACCCTTAAACATTACAACTCATGATTTACATTGTTCTCGGCACGGTTGTCCTGCAACCTCTACCAATAGTGCATTAAGTTGGTTTGCTTCTTCAATACATATTTTCTTTCTAGGGTCCCTTTCCTTGGCTTCTATTATGTGTTTGGTTCCTATCTATCACATATCAATGACATCCTCACTAATATGCTCCCTACTCAGTTCTTTACCACATGCGAGATGTTTCCATTTTTTTCCCTTTTTTAAGTTCTTTTGTAGGTGACACATGCAATGAAATTCATGTTTTTAATGCTCATTTTAGTATCTTTTCTTATCGAAAGTAGTATTTTGTATGTTAAAATCCCCAAATTATGTTTCAAATGCATAAATTGAATGAATATAAGGTCTTTAGCTATTAAAAATGTAATTCTATCAATTTTATCATTTTGGGCTTGTTTTTGGAGTTTTTACATTAGTTTTTGGCTAATTTATAGAAACTGTATTCGATGCGCCCGCATCAAAACCCTAAATTTCAAAAATGTTGACCAATCATCTGCAGGTGCGATTTACCCGGTCTCTAGCCGTTTTTCAATGCCAAAATTGACTGGGTAACTCCGAATTCGTGAATTTCAGCCCTCTCTACCAACCTTGAAGCCTATATAAAGGTGGAAAGCCTTCTCCTCAAGAAGCAAGCTCCTCCATCACAAAATACAGTTGTTCCTAAAAGATTTCTTGCCCAAAATCTCAAAACTACTTCAAAAAACGGGAGTTCTCTTGGAGAAGTTAGAGTTAGGACTCCCTATCCCAAAAAAAGTGTATGTAAAGAGAGAGGATTGAACCTTGGGAAAAGGCCAATCCATTCCTAGGGAGTTAAAAGAGAGTGAGAGACACATTCTCAAAGAGTGTTTTCTATATTTCCAACATCTACTTCATTTCCCCTTTTGTTAAGTTTTATTCCATTCATATTCATCTTGTAATTATGACTTTGGAAGTAATGAACGTATTTCATTCATTTTTTTAATATGAGCTAAATTCATAAGGGGTTCAGCTATGTGGATGCCTTAAGGATTGATGACTTGATCATTGCTTAAGTGCCATACCATGTTTGCTTGCTCTTTTCTCTTGTTAATTTTAAGGCTTAATAATATTAAATTAAACTGGCCACTTAATTTAGCATTTTAGCAGAGTTTTAATGTTGGGAAGGTTAGGATGTAAGCGGAGTTCACAAAAGAATATGGGGTAATAGCCTTGGTATAAGAATACCACATCACCTTAGGTATAAAGAAGACCATAGGATAAAGAATAAGAGCAAGAACCAATCTAAGTAACAGCTAACCATAGGCATAAAGGCTTAGCTCCTTAGGCACCCAAAGGGACTTGATACAAGACCAAATAGGTGAATATTTTGTCCATGAGTTAGGCAATGCACTTGTATGATGCGACCGCATCACTTGAATCAGAATGAACTTAGGCAAAAACATAGTTGAAACCCTACTTCCATCATTGATTATCTTTACTTTTTTACGTTTTATTCACATCAACTCACAACAAGCTAGTTTCATGAGATTCAGACTCTTGGAATACTCCAACATTATTACTTCATCGACTGTGAGTCATGCTCTTTAACTTTAGTAAACTTTGGGTGGATGAGAGGAATGACAAGTTTTAAAGATTCATTTGCAAATATGGCAAAAGAGTTTTGAAATCAGAGAAATTATAAAAATGAATTAATAATTAACAAATATTAAAAAAAAAATACCCCCAAATGCTACAAATTACATATTTCTTAAAAAAATACGCAGATTCTTGAATGATAACAAAGTAGATTCTCTTGATCTTTAAAAAGAATCTTAACTCTAAAAAAATATTTAATTTTAAAAATCGTATAATGAATTTTTGGGAAAATGTATTAAACCTGAAAATACAAAATAAAAATACTTACCTTCCTTCGAGTAGCTGAGATGGAAATTGAACCAGATATGAGATGGTTATATGACCTAATTAGTCCCCTAAAACTAAACCTCACAAATAATACACTCTAATTTATATTAGAATACTCTTACCTTAACTGAGTTTTCACACATTACAACGTTGAACTTCAACAACCTGTTTTCTCCTTCTTTTCGGCCTATTATAGGTTGCGTCTTCTCAATTTTTCAATAAATCTATACTTTCATTAAATACACTTTTACTTTGGCGTACATGTCTATTAATTGATTTAAAATGATTATGAAGTAAAATTTTTAAATTTATTTACATAATAAAACTTAATTAATTATAATTCTTTAAATTTTTTTAAAATTAATCAATAGACATTAATAATCTATACTATCTAAACAACACTATGGAGAGAAATTTTCAAACGTAATTCAACATTTAATTCATTAAATTAATTTTTCTAAAAAAAACTCTAAATCATAACAAAACCTCTACATCATCACATTAAAATAAAATTTTAAAAAAATAAATTAAAAAACAAACTCTGCATGTGTGGAAGGAAAAGAATAATTAAAAGAAATAAAATTTATATACAATCTAAATCTAAAAGAATTTTTCACGTTGGAAGGAAATAAAAACTAAAAAATAAAAAAGATAAAATTTATATACAATCTAAATCTAAAAGGATTTTTGATATGTAAATTTTCTCTATAAATATCTAAATTAAACCTCTCATTCTCGATAGAAACTTGTTTGTAGCATTATGATATTTTTATTTTTAATTTAATTAATAGCAATATTGTTCCCTCATATTGAAGAATTTTTTTTAGAATTTTTGTTTGTAGCACTAGGTGTAAGAAGAAATATCACATTTATTTATTTATTATTATTATTATTATTATTTTTTGGTTAAACATAAGTTCTCATCTTAGATTCACTTTTTATTTATTTATTTATCTATCTATCTATTTATTTATTTATTTATTATTATTATTATTTTTTGTTAAACATAAGTTCTCATCTTAGATTCACTTTTTTTTAGAAGGTGGCTATTCAAAGGAGACAAAGAAAGAGAGTGATCAATGGTTTTATGTTTTATACTTTTGTAGTTTTTTTTCCACTTTTTTTAATTTTATAAATGCACACCAATGAATTTAATGGTTTATAATATTTTAGTACTTTTTCATGCTTTTTTATTATATTCTCTTTTTAATTTTAGTACAAATAAGCTATGAATTCTAAAAATGAATCCTCCCCGATTCTCTCATAATTCAATTTGAATTTCTTTCATAGTTCGAATAATTTTAAAATTTAAATGAAAATCTCTCCGTCCTTTTACCTAATTGAGTGACATCTGTAGATTCACAATAAATTCTAACAACGAAAAATATATCCATAGAGCTCTTCAAAATATTAGAATATTTAGTTTATTTAACATATAATAATGTACAAATATTTTTCTTCAAATTTTATGGATGTATAGATATGTGGAGCAATTTTTTTTCATCATAGAAATTAAATCATTTGTAACTATCTTTAGTTTATCTTTGATTTTAAAATCTTTTAATCATTTTTAGATCTATTTTTTTAATTGTCACATCAATTTTTAAAATCTTTTTTATACACCATTACATTAACCAATTTAAAAGATGTATAAGGTTTAAATTATTTGCATTTATATTTGATTTTAAAATCTTGATTTTTATGGTTTTTTAATGTTAATTTTAGTTTTATTTTTAAATCTTCACATTCCTTTATTTGAGTTCTAATTTTTTTTGTCGAACTCATTTATTCATAAGAGAAATTGTATTATTAAATTTTTATAATTTTGTTCTCTTTTCACATGCAATGCACGTACTAAAAAACAAAACTAAATATTATTGTTGTATTTATTTATTTATTTTGTTAAAGTGAAAAACAAAACTAAATATAAACGACTAAATAGAGAAAGAAAAAAAAAAGGTTAACTTGTAGACTCCGTTCACAAGTTTTTTGTAATAGATGATATTTGACCAAATTTATATTGAAGGAAATTATGGACCTATACACGATTTTCTCTCCTATTTTTGTCAATATTTTCTGAGACATATTTTTCAATTATCATATTATTTTTTTTAAAAAAAATTTACAACACTCTATTTTTGTCATTTTTTTAAAACACAATTAACCTAATATAAGTTTAGTATTCATATTTCGTAACTATCCAACGTTGTTCAAAAGAAAAAAACTATTTAACAAAAACTTACTTTTTTAAAAAATCAGAAATATATCAAAGGCCTCCATCTTTATATACTAATTTAATATAGGAAAATTAGATGTCACCAAATATGGATTTTAAATTAAAATTTTAAATGTTTCATCCATCCTCTACTTTTAAATTTCAACAAATTTTATTTCTAATTTTTCAACATTATTTTCTGAACTTTGATTTTCAATATCACTTAAATATGATATAAATTTGAACATGAATGTAACAAAATTATTTGATTCCAGATCAACTCTATGGTTTGAATTTAAAATTTATTTGGGATGAAAAGGCAAATATTAGATTCTAATAAAAAAAAAATTATGGCAAATTGCAAAAACTACTATTTAAGTATAGTAGTAATTGCAATTAGACTTCAAACTTCATATAATTGCAAAAATCAGCCCTAAAATTTTACAAGTGTTAAAATTAATCCTTAATCTTACAATAATCGTAGAATTTGGACCCACAAATAATAAAAGTGAACTTTTTAACTTATACAAATGTTACCGTTCATAGAATTATATAAATTTAAAGGTTCAATTTGAGCCAATTTAAACATTTATATAATTTACCTCATCATCACCTAATTCAAACCAATTAACGTTATCTAAAACTAAAGAAAAATTATTTATTTCTAATTCGTTTTACATTCTGTTTGTTGTTGGAGTGGAAAGAAATTTTATTGAACTATTGGATCAAACAAGCTAAAGAATTTGCTGTTGAGGTTTATAAAAACAATTTAACGAAAGAATATCAATATCAGTGGAATACATAGTTAATTAATTACATTTAATAGAAAAAATTAAAGGGCTTTTTTCCAAATATAGTAAAAAATTTATAAATATAGCAAAATTTCACTGTTTATCTGCGATAGATGATGTATTTTGTTATTAATTGTAAATATTTTCTGCAATTTTGTCATTTAAGATAATTTTTCATTATTAAACTTACTTATTTAATAAAATATTTTTTAAAAATGTTAAGCTCTCCTCAGTTCACAAATTAATTTCATTTTTGATCAAATGCACAAATTAATTTTGAAGGGAAAGCATTTTCCTGATTTAGATGGGCAAAGCCATTTTTTTATTAGAATTGTGATGTAAACTTCTGAGTCTAGTTTTGATTGCAATATTGAGTTGATTTAATCTTAATTAAGTACTAATTCACTTTTTGACCTATTATATATTATTATTATTATTATTAATGGACGCAGAAGCTTATAAAACACGAAATTATAAATTTAGAGATTTATTGAGATATTTTAAATTTTATGGATTTATTAGAAAGTTTAGTGTAGGAATTAACTTGAAATTTAACCCTAAATAATTTACCTTATTCAACTAAATCTAGGGGCAAAAATGACTTTTTGTAAAAAAAAATAAAATAAAATTCAAAATGTCATAATAAAGCTTATCCAAAGGTAGTGGGGGACTCCCAGACCAGAGAAAAACACCATGGCTTTTCTTCTCTACTCCAATCCCCTCTCCACCTCTCTCCATTCATTTCCCTTTTCTCCGTCTCCGTCGCCGTCATGTTTTCCAGCGACTTCTGCCACTCCGAGTAAGTCTCTCTTCCTGGATTTTGACGGGATCGAATGAATGTTTTTGTTTGATTTTTTATCTTCGTTTCTCTTTGTACTTCATGGTTTGCTGTGTGTTTATTCAAATGGCTAATTTTTGTTCTCGAACTCGAGAAACTATGTTGTTGTGCTTGAAATAATTTCATCGCAGTCAAACAGTTGGTATCTGTGTGCTGAGACTGTCGATTTTACGCTTCTCATTTGATGTGCTCTGGATCTCGCTTGCCTGAATGTGTTTTGTGTTCTGTATCTCGTGTTTTATATGCTGACTGCTCTGTTACTTGTTCATCATCCTCAATTTGATATATAGTTTACAAGTTTCCTAGTCTTGAAATACAGTTGTATTTCATTGAAGAGATATTGTTTTGTGAGTGAATTTCATATTTTATATATGTTGATTATTAATTTGATTCATGTATATCAAATAAAGAGAAATTAACATTGCAAGGATCCCTAGTACTCCACGCCATGATAGATAACATATTAAAAAAATGAACTCAATCAAAAGCCCTTGGAATAGATTACAGTGTAGTTAATCTTTGGTTATATTACAAGCTTGTTAAGGTCTCTAGACAAGCTATTTAATCTTGGTTATATTAATGAAAAAAATATTACAAGCTTGTTGGCGAAACTTTTAAAGTTGTGTCTACTAACTAATGGGTCTCTAAACTTTTAATACTGCGTATGGTAGATCCCCAAGGTCTAAACAATATCTAGTAGGTCTTTAAAATATCAGTCTTAAACTACTAACTTTGTCTCCATTTGGCTTTGAACTTTTAAAAACATCTCATTTATCAAGTTTAGGATCTATCAAACACTTTTTAAAATTAAGAGATTCGATTAGACATAATTCTAAAGCTTAGAGACCAAATTTATACATACTCTTGGCTTTAATTTGAATGATTATTTCCTTGCATTCTATGTATCCCAGCCCAATTACCACTCCTTTGTTGTGGTTTCCATTTCAGGTTCTATGTTGCTCATGAAGCCTATTGGGTTTCAGCCAAAACACTTCAATGGAGTCCAACTTCGAAACCCCTCTTTTGTTGAAAATACAATGTTGTTAGTTGTCAAAGCTGCGTCTGAGATTGATGCTACAGGAGAAACTGACAGTAGTGAACCGCAGCCCCCTGCAGAAGCTAAAACGGAGGATGTTCCAGTTGATAAACTTCCATTAGAATCAAAGTTGCAAGAAAGGCTGGAGCAGAAGGCAAGGATGAAGTTAGCAAAAAAGATTAGGCTGCGGAGGAAGCGGCTTGTTCAGAAGCGCCATTTGAGGAAGAAGGGGCGATGGCCTCCATCAAAGATGAAGAAGTTGAAGAATGTTTGAAAATCTTTAGCTCCTTCAATTCAATTCTTGCAGATTTAGAGGTGACCCCATTTCTCCTCATTGCTTCCAATTTACTCTGTCTAATTTCTTCATACTTTCAAGGAAATGTACTTGCTTTCTTTATATATCTGAAAGAATCCAGTGAGTAATGAAATGTGCAAATTGTGCTTAGTTTTGAATGACTAATGCCTAATGGTGAGTTGAAAGATAACTGTACAGTTCAACAAACTGAATACTTGATTTAGATTTTTATCTGTAGATCCCCTGATCTCTTGAAACATTCATCTCCCCTGATCTCTTGAAACATTCATATATAGCTTGCTAAAAAACCTTGCACAAAGCATTATCTTAGGAACTTATACTAAGATGAAGTTGGTTCATTTGTTCCTTTTAAATGTACTACAGATGTATTCTTGTCTGGCATTTCTTTTCCAAATAGAATGAGAACACGTCAAGATCAATGCTCCCGTCAAGGGAGGAGTATGAGCTTGACTTGTATGTTTTAATTTGTAATTGACTGGTTGAATAGAGATGAAAGCTAGGGGTGATATACATTTCAACAAACAAAGAGTTCTGGCTTTTGATGGAGATGGACTAGTGAGTAGATTTAATTTGTGGGAAAGGATGGGCACTCATGATAGCAAAAATATCTTGTTATTTAGGATTTAGAGCTCATTTGCATTTCTGCTGTGAGCTTTGTCCTTTGATTGTGGTTGAGAACTTTGAACCCCTCAACAGATGGGTAGTTCTTAGAGTTTAGTATAACTTGTAATTCTCTAAAACTACTCATCAAAATTTTTATATTCTTTAACAACAGGACGTGGAGATTCGGATCACTAATCTTTTGGTTATATGCCTTAACTAGCTATGCTTGCGTTGTTTGTATTGTTTAGTTACGTCGTGAAAGTTATTAAATTTTTTCTTTTTCTAAAATACTAAAAAGCACTTAAACAATGGCTTCTTTCCAAATGTATTTATAGGGAGAAAATGCGCTCTTTGAAAAAGCACTAGTCTAAATATTTGTCCTAAATTTAGCTCTTAATTAGGTTAGTCTAAATATTTGTCCTAAATTTAGCTCTTAATTAGGTTAGTCCAAATATTTGTCCTAAATTTAGCTCTTAATTAGGTTTTGAACTTGTCATCCTGAAAATATTAATTTAGTCTCTCAAGTAGGTTTCCAAGCATAAATGGTTAATTCCTCGTGACAACTACTTAACCTAAAATTAAATTTCTTATTAAGTTATTTAATGGAAAATTATATAAATAGAGAAAAAAAAATATACCAAACTATTTACAAATATAGCAAAATTTTACTTTCTATCTATAATAGATCCAATAGGTCCAGATAAACAAAGTGAAATTTTGCTATATTTCTAATTATTTTTAATTTTTTTTTTCTTGAAGACATCCCTTATTTAATTATACATACATAAAAGTCTAAAAAATTAGTGGGGATTGAGAATTTAAAAAATGGACATCTTAGATGTGTAAGGTAATTGCAGTTGTATTGTCTTGAAAATATGTTTGTTTGTTACTAGCTTTATTATAATCTCCTCTTAAATCTTAGGTTTAATTTTCACTTAATATTTACTCACTAATTCTAGACATATAACACTTAAATCTTAGGTTTAATTTTCACTTAATATTTACTCACTAATTCTAGACATATGTTATATAATTATTTAATGCACATGGTAACATTTTCATTGACGATTTTGAAATGGAAGTCCTGCGAAAACATTAAAAAAAAAAAAAAATCGTTTTGATTGCACAAATTTAAGGGTCGGTTTAGATTAACTTATAAAATAAATATTTTTTAAAAAATAATTCTCACTTTTGATAATAACTATTTAAAATAAAGACACTTATGACTTTTAAAATACATATAAGTGGTTGGTAAACATTTATATTTCTTACAAAATGACTTATTTTTTAACTTAAACATTTGAAAAAGTATTTCAAAGACACTATAGAAGTGATATTTGTATTTGTTTATTATTTATTTTTATTTTTATTTTATTTTTTTATTTTTTTTGAGGAACTTAGAGTTTTGCTTCTTTAAATCAATTCAAATGGGTGAAAAGAATATTATCCATCCCAAATCAAATGGAGGATTCTTTGCTTCATTTATTGCTATTTTAAACGTGGGAAATATAAAAATTTTCTCCTTCGATTTGACTTATTTTATATTACAGAACTTTTTTAATAAAAAATTAATATATAAAATGAGAAAAGAAGAAAAAATCAAGTTGTTACTTTTCTTTGAGAAAAAGATGAAGCCAAGTTTAGAACATTACGCAATATTTTATTCCATTTAGCACTATTATTTGCTGAAAATTATTTAGACCACGTTTGCCAACTTCTAATGAAAATTGATATAATTATAACGAGATTCTATTGATAGATAAATCTTAATAAGCTTGAATTGCATATGTAATTGGATTGTTTTTTTTTTTTTTTTTAGGTTTACATAAAATCATGAGTTTGGTAACGGCAAATGTAGTGGGTTCTGCGTAATTTTCAACTACAATTAGATTGAGCACCCTTCACTTCTTAATCAAATTACACATTTTTTTATTATAAGATTTGAAGTTGGGCCTCACAATTTATTGCAATTACGAAAAACAAGTAACCAACAACAAACGTAATCAACTAGGACCCACTTTTTAGATTACCATCGATGGATTACGTAATTTAACCCTAGATAAACGTGGTCTTAATTCAATATACATATAAGTTCAACAATATGTGAGGTAGGTGATTCGATTCTCCTAGCTTTTGATTAAAAGTATATCGTCCTATACCATTGAAGCATGATATTGACATAGTAGTTGAATTTTGATTGCTTTATTAAGTGAAAAAAAAAAAAAAAAAAAGAGAAATCCTAGCCCCCATTGATAATAAAGGGAACTACTAAGCTCCACTAAGGTTGACACACCAAGTAAAAATTCAAGAATTTATTAGGTTTGTTTAAAGCATAGAGATTTATTAGCTTATGAAACTTGTTAGACATTTAAAGGACTAAATTTGTAAATTAACATACAATTTCTTTTTTACATTTTAATTAATTTAAAATTATCATTCAAAAGAGCTAAAATCAAGAAAACCAAATTTAAAAAAAAAGAAAATTGAAGAGAAAAGTAAAAAGAATTAATTATACATTTAGCAAACAAACCATTCATGATTCCACTATGTGAGACCAATTCAAGTATTAGTTTGATCTAAATTTGAATGGAATATAAAAAGTTATTGTGGTTATCAATCTTTACTTCTTTAGTCAACAGAGAGCACCTAAAAAAATATATTGACTAACACCAATTAATTGATTGCAATGTAATTGATATATATAAAAATCTTGACATAGTTCATAAAATCATTAACTTTATGAATGTCAAACTTGAAGAATTAGAATAGGAAAAGAAAGTGGAATTAACATTACAAATGAACATATATGTAATGTAACATTAATAATGATACTGATGTTGATGTTTTAGTGTTAGTTTGGTTGAGATTAAAGGAAATTTGGTTGAGACAAATATAATTTAAAAGATTATTGATTATTTTTTTAAAAATAAAAATTAGGTTAAATATTATTTAGAGTTTGTTTAATTTTAGTTCATATACTTTTTAATGTTCAAATTTAGTCCATGTACTTAATCTTAAATTTAGTCTCTCAAATTTATTTTTAAAAAAATTGGTTAAACAATAATAATACTTTTCAAGAAATTTGGTGTTCAAAATTTATAGTGAAAATGCTAATCAAATAAAGGTTTTCTTTTAAGAAAAACGCAATAAACTAGTCATATGGACTAAATTTAAGATTTACTGAATGTACTGACATTAAAATTTGACTTTTAAATGTATGGAGATTAAAATTGAACAAACTCCAAAGTTTAGAGACCACAACGATATTTTGACCATCAATTTAAATCATAAACTTTTGTAGCTATATCAATTTACACTTTTCATCATGTTCTATTTGAATCAACTTTGTGTGAGACTTATATTTTTATCAATTAAACCTCTATATTTTTATAAGGTAATCAATTTTGAGATTCTCTATTAAGATTTCTTTAAAAAAAAAAAAAAATTTGCCCATGTATAGTTCTTATCCTCCCTTTTATTAATCTGACATTTGAATAAATCTACAGACGTGGAAGAATTGAATACATAGACATTTTTTAGATGTAATCTTCATAAAGAGTTTAAATCAATTTACTTATAACAATTTAGAAGTTTAATTTGAAATAATTATATATTTATTTTTAAATTAAATTTGAAAGAATTGTTAATTTATATACTTACAAAAATTCGAAATTTAAATTAATATAATTATTAGTTTAGGATTTAAATTGATACCATTACAATTAAAGTTTAAGGGTATATATTGAAAATTTCCAAAATTATGAATTATCAATCAATAAATGTTAAAAAAAAAAAAAACATTTATAATGTTATTGAATTAATTTGCATTTACTAATGAAAAATAAAAGTCCTTCAAATTAAATTTTTAGACTACATATTATTTTATCTTCTTACCACTATAACTTTTTAATAAGTTCGTCCCGTATTTAATTCGATTCCATTCCCAATATATATATATATAAAAATTCAACTTTTTAACTTCGAGATTGATAGTATAAACACTATACCATATTAATTAAACTATATTCATTTTTTTTTATTTGTTCATACTAGTTCTTTTAGTATAATGTGGATGAATTTAGAAAACAAATCTTTTGACGACTAACATATGTATTTGTGAACCAAGTTATGCTCAATTTAGTAATTTTAGAATAGTTTGAATAAACACAATACTAAAAGTTTTATTTTAATTAATTTCATTCTCAAATTTAGAGAGGTTCAAATATTGATTCTTAGGTTTTGAGTATAATTTTATTTAGTTGTCGGATTACATATGAAATTATTAAAACATAACTAATAAGTAAAAGAGTAATCTTTTAAAATCTACTATTAGAGAAAAATTATATCCAAAATCTGGAAATGAAAAATATATTTTGAATTTGGATGAATGGATAATTTTCAAATTTAAAATTGAAACCGAAGTGTAGTTATAAAATTTGAAGTTTCTTAATGGAAATTAGGATGAATTAATGAAGCATAAAGATAAGACAATCCAATTAATTAAATTCCCCATTATCCCTTTATCCGAACAAAAACGAACCACCATCCAACCAAATGCGACGTCGTTTCAAAGGGACGCTATAGCTATTCTATTCGATTACTCCTCCATTTGAACTCTCTCACTGTAACTCCTCGCTTTCTTCACCGGCGCCTTTTCCCTCTCTCTCCGACCACCTCCGCCGGCGCTCCGATCAATCGCTCTCTCTCTCTCTCTCTCTTCGTCGGGTTTGGCTTTTCATGGACGACGGCGGACCATCGAGCACTGGTTTCTTGTCCTGGCAGCGAACCATGAGCTCGAGATTCGCGCTTCCGTTGATTCAAGACGCCGCGAATTTGATCATGGAACATCGCGGCGTAATATTTGGTGACTGTGCCGATCCTCGAGTCGACGATGAGGAAGACGATAATGAATACGACCGTCGGGTTCTATTCCGGAATGGTTCTTCTTTCATCAAGCCTATTTTGGTACTCGACTTGTTTTGGAATTTGTTCTTCATTATTCTGTCTGTGATAGTGCTGGTAGTGTCTGCTGAAGAGAAACCTACTGCTCCTTTGAGATTCTGGCTTTCCGGTTATGCTGTCCAGTGCCTTTTCCATGTCTTTTTTGTGTTCTTTGCTTACTTGAGAAGGAGTAATCGCTATCGATTTGGGTTTGAGAATCGTGGGACTCAGGATGAATTTCGCCTTTCTCATAATCGTATAAGGTAACTTCTGTTTTGCGCAAAAGTTTGTTGGGGGTGGTTTTTTGTTTGAATTGGTTTCTCTTTTCTGTCTAATTGTAGATTGTATTTCGGTTTTCCGACGAATTTACTCATTGGGTTCTTAGAATGATTGTGGTGTCAAGATGTTCTACTAGTTTCTGGCGATTTTTATCAAATAGCTTATGATCAGTATAATTAACTATTGGATTCTACGCATGTGTCATCCCATTTATTATTTCTTTCATGTCCTTCCTTCATGGTTTTTAGAAGGGGGGGGGGGGGGGGGGGGGGG
>QLSR01000264.1:1701575-1726682 GCA_031780015.1 Citrullus colocynthis
GGGGGGGGGGGGGGGGGGGGGGGGGAAGTGGAGAAGAAGAAGCAAGAAACTACTCAAGTTGTTGGAATGGTGGTTACATCTTTCCATATGGGTCGTAGATCTTTCTTAATTGGTTGATTAATTATCTTGTGGTTTTCTTTTAGATGTTACGCTAACTTGATAAACGGAGTTCTGCTACTTAATTTCCAAGGGATTCTGTATTTTGACAATCTGTTGAATTGAGTATTCTTTTCCATGTCAAATCATAAATAGTGTTTTTAGAATGTAGGAAAGTTTTGGCATCTAATGCAAAATTGTTGTTGAATTCAACCATTATTAATAAGGGTGAACTTAGTGACAATGAAAAATTTGATAGTATAGTTATGGTTCTTATAGAAAAAACAGGTTTATTTAAACTTTTTGCTTTTGAAGTAGATACTATGCGCAGTATACCTATAATTTATATTTGGAATGTAGTTTTGTCCTCTCATCTAAAGAATCTAGGATTTATTATAGATGGTAATGAACTTGATTATATATGGTAAGAAACTATGTGTCACCTGTAGGTGTTTTGGGTTTTCCCCTTATTTCATTCATTCAAAGAAATGTTTCTGATCTAAAAAATATGTATGGTAATGAACTTGTTTAGGAAATTTCATTTCATTTATGGTAACAAATTGTCTTCTTGTTTTTCGATTTAAAATGTATCGAATTAGGTTTTTGGTTTCCATGTCTCTGAGGATTTTACACTTATTAGCAGGAATTTATTTCCAGTCAAGATATTTGCATGTTTGCTTACTTTTCTTCTTGTGACATTTTACATATGGATGTTTCATCAATCTTTCTATTTCCTATATGGTTCAACTCTCTTTTACCCCTCTGTTTTTTTTCCCAGAGTTATGAAAAGATTAGAAGCACTGAACACAATGATAGCATATATCTGGTGGGTATTTGGATTCTATTGGATAGTCATGGGTGGTCAAGCTCTTCTGGAAGGTTCTCCTCGACTCTACTGGTAAATACCCTCTCCTAGGGTCTTCAAACCCTTTGCTTTCTCAAGCTAACGACGTCTGTAGTTTCTCAGCAACTTAGTAGGATGTGGATGTAATTCAGAATGTGCATTATACATTCCAGTTTGCTTGGATTTAGTAGTTTTCTCGAATTATTTCGTCATGATAAATATTACCTTTCATTGTGATCTCAACTCTTATATAACTTCTGTAAATGTGCGAGTGAAAACTATCATTATTTTGTGATAATTGTGCTCTTTTTTCTCTAACTCCTGTCACCACTGAGAAGGGTATTCAGGTTGTGTTTTCATATTATTTTTTAGTTACTTTCAGTCTTCTTGTGGACCTGTGGTTATATCTCCCGTAGGTTCTGTATGGTTTGTTGCTGATAGCCTTTTGTTTATGTTGTTGTATCGTTTTAATGTCATTTTTGTGTGTGAAAACTTCTTGTTTGACTTGATGGAAGCCGAGTATGAGGCTTGACTGATGGACTCATGGTATTAAATGCAGGTTGGCAGTTGTTTTCCTAGCCTTTGATGTGTTCTTTATTATCTTTTGCACTGGGATGGCATTTGTTGGTTTCTTTGCTGTTTGCTGCATAATACCATTTTTAGCATATGGTTATACCATGACTTTCCTAGAAGGTGCCTCTGAAGATGAAATTAGGGCACTTCCCAAGTACAGGTTTCACCAAGACAATCCACTTGAGTCGTTCGACAGTGACAAGAAACAAGAAGTTGGGATGACATTGGAGCCTGGCTACAGTAATGGTCATACAACTGAACGCACTCTAAATCCAGAGGACTCAGTGAGCAACAATCTTATTTTTACTTTCATTCTATTTTCATCTATTATGAAACCAACACGGTAAATGGAAAATTTTCCTGTGTCAAATATTTTGCGAAGGTATAATTTATTAGCACCATTTCTACTTAAGAATCATGGACACTCTAGTTTGGCTAGCTTGTCCTAACTGACATGTATTCGTCACTTATTAGACACGTATTAGACACTTGTTTGTGTGATAGATGTGGTAGCACTAGTTCAAAGTCAAAGTAGATTCAATATTTGTTAGCCATGCATCAAAAATACATCAAACTAACTTTTTAACATATAAGCATAAACTCATTTACCTTAGAATTTCTTCTTGTATAAAAATGATATATATTTTTTTTATGTATATTTTTATCGTGTCCTTATTGGCTATGTGTCCTAGATTTGAAAAATATGACGTGTCATTGTGTCGTTCTTTGTCTCGTATTTGTATTTGTGCTTCTTAGGTTTTTACTTTGCCTCACCCTGAAAGAGTTCAACAAATTTTTCCTATTTTTACATTTATGCCTATCAACCTCTAAATTATTATCATGCATATAGGATTTTCTAATATATATATAGATAGATCTTTTAATGAAACAAGATATCCTGGTTACTGTTAAAAGATATTTTCTCCATGGAATTTTTCTTTTAAAAATGCTTTTTCTAACAAACCATGAGTTAGCCTAGTGATTAAAAATGAGACATAGTTTTAATAAGGCTAAGAGGTCATAGGTTCAATCCATATTGGACACTTACCTAGAATTTAATATCCTACGAGTTTCTTTGACATCCAGATGTTGTAGGGTCAGCGGGTTGAAAATGCTTTAGCTGACACAAACTATGTCATGATTCCTTGTTTCCATACCTTTTTTTTCTTCATTTTGCCTTTGTTGTACCCTTTTAGGACTCTGTGCTGATTGATTAACTCTATGGTATTATATTTGTAGGCATGCTGCATATGCCTTGCGCAGTATGTACATGGAGTTCAACTGTGCATGCTTCCCTGTAATCATCATTTCCATACTCGATGCATCGTCAAATGGCTTCGAATAAACGCAACCTGCCCCCTCTGCAAGTTCAGCATCGGACAAGGTGATTCCTTGGTCTGATTCATCTTTTCAATTGAGTCAGAGCATTCTTGAGGCTGAGACGAGATCTCTAACAAAAGGAAACACACACAGGTCACATGCATCATCTCTCAACATATGTTGGTTTGAGATTGAGAATGGGGTAGGGTGGGGTGGGAGGGTAAAGTCTAGTTGAAAGGGAGGCCTTTTTCTCTTGGAAAGAGGAAATGATTTCCTTAATGACCAAACTGTAGATAGCTTCTTCATCTTTTTATTTACTTTTCATATTACTTAGGAGACCAGATTAGTGGGGAATACTGTGAATAGAATTTGATGCACAGCTACTAACTTATATGTTACTAAGAAGACTACTTAGTTGATAGTAACATACAGTAAATAAAGGCAAAGAAGTCATTTGCTTGAAAAATGCTTTTTGACCGTAGATTGTGCAAATGGCTTAGAGTGGCTGCTTAAAATAACTTATCTTTAAATTTGTTTTTCAAAGTACTTTATTTTTTAAATCTCCTTTTTAGTTTAAGAAAGTGTTTGTATTTTATTTATTTGTTTTTATCTACCAACTTGAGAAAAACACATTCAGATTCCACTATCTTGGCTAATAGAATCAGAATGATATTGCATTAATTACCTCATTCCCAACCTAGTGACAATGGTTTTATATTTATTGATGCTTTTTCCCAATTGTCCATTTGAGGCATTGTCATACTTTTAGTTAAAAAGAATCTTTTTACTTAGCATTTATGGAAGAAGTGATTTCAGCTCATTCCACTATGGGACCACTACAATTCTTTTTAAATTTGTCATGTTTCTTTTATTTGAAGATATGAAATAGTGTGAGAAAAAAAATAAAAATAATGGTTAAAAAAATAATAAAGAAAAATTATTATAAATAGAGCAAATATAAAACTATTTACAAGTGTAGAAAAATTTCACTTGATCTTGACTTATTTTCTTATATTTAAAAACAACCCAATAATAAGAGGTTATTTGAAGATATGAAATGTTGTTAGAAGACTAGTTTTAAAAAAATAGTGGTTTAACAATGGTCAATAATAAAAACATTTTTTTTTTGTTGCTTTATATTGTAAATTTTGACTATTCATTCATAATTTATTTATTTTAAATAATAAGACAATATTTTTAGAATAATAATGAGATGATGTTAATTTATTAACTTATACTTCAATAATTTATTACTTCACTTAAAATAATAAAGTCCATTAGTTTATTTTAGGAAAAGAAAAGTTATGTCCGTAGGTTATCGTGTATCATGTAAATGATTTTGCTAAATCGTGTACAATGTACCTAAATTATATATCTAAGAATTAGTTTTAAAACTACCATATTTTTCTTTTTCTTTTTAAACTACATTTAAAAGAAAATTCAGTTTTTGTTGATATTTTCTTGAAATTATTAGATTTTTATTACTAAACGAATTAAACTAATAACAAGTTGGAAGAGACATATAATATGGTACCATGAGATATAAGGGGGATAAAAAATTGACATTAAGGGTGAGTTTGGATATATTTTCAAGTATTTAATTTAAAAAATAAGTCATTTTGAAAAAAATTAGATGTTTTTAACCGAGACTCGTACACACACACATATATATATATATGTATATATATGGCATGAAAACACCCCATTTAAGTTAAGTGTAAGAGTAAAAAAATATAAATTCAAGTGTTACAATTACTAATATTTTTCTATTTGTGCCCAAACTCAAAGACTCAAAACTTATGATAGGAAGGAACTTCGAGACGTATACAGGAATGAATTATATGACATATATACAGTTAAATACATGTAAACTGAAACTAATATATATATTCAAAAACCTTAGATGTTTTTGAGTTTATACATAGAGTTTATGAGACTTAACTTTAACATAGGGGAAAGTGTATAAGGAAAACACCATTTTCAAAGGAAAAATTATGATGAGTTTTCATGCAATTTGTAGCTTAAGCTTGATGAAGGATACAACCTTCATTGAATCCCCAATAGAGAAAAGCACTCAACTCCCTTCCTTCTTCCATCATTATCACTCAAACCCATCATTTTGAATCCCTTCCTGAAACCCTTCATCCAAAATTCTTCTAATCAAACCATGCATAACCAAACCTAGCAAACACCAATATCGCATATTAATTCAATTGAGATTTGAATATTAAATTTTAGAAGAAATTATGCTCCAACAATATGATTGGAGATTCTACTAAATTAAAATAAAAATATTAGAATATAGTAATGAGATAGAAAATTTATGCATAGGTAAAAAAAATCTTAAAACAAAAATATACTTTTATTTTTTATTTTTTATTTAAGAGGATTCATCTAGTAAATGAGACACATAAATTATACATAATAGAATCCAAACAAAATCTATTTTTTCAACTTAAAAAAACAAAATAATAATTTTTTAGTCGCATACTGTGTTTTTAATTGTTGAAAAAGCTATAACATGACTTGTCACTCAAATATGGATGTTAAATAGAAAGCACAGACAAGCACTTGTAACAACCAACAAATTAACAACAAGTGAAAGAGTAATTGCACTCAGGAGTTGGTGAAAGAGTAATTGCACTCAGGAGTTGGTAACCCAGTTCAGCGATAACCATCTACATGTGGGGGCAGTGTGTCCAGGAAAGAGAATCCACTAATATTAAGCGTTTACAACAAAGTATTTATTTGAAATATCAACTTCTACCGTGACTCTTGCAAAACTTAACTTGCTAAACACCTAGGCTCCCCCTAGATGTGAAACTCCATCTCAATTGTACTTAGAGTCCTCCTAAGTGTGATAATATTAGTGAAAGAAACTTTGACTTCCGACAGTATGCGAGACTCCCCTCAACTTGATTATCTTCCCTATAGCTCAGTGAACTACCTTCACTGATGGATGTTAGGTCTCCTAAGATGGAGAATCCTTCTCAAGAATGAAGCCTTAGGCTCTCCCTAAGACTGAGAATCTTTTCTTTGTAGAGATGTCTTAAGCTCCCCCTAAAATTGAGAATCCCTTCTTTGTAGAGATGCCTTAGGCTCCCTCTAAGACCAAGATTATCTTTAGGATTTTTGCTCTCGACGAATAAGGAAGTTGCACAGTGGAATAAAGTGAGCAAAGAATAAATGCAATGATGCACAATTCGACTACCAAGAACACAAATTCTCTCTTCACGATAAACAATTGCGACAACACTAAATGTTCACCAATAATCTCCTTTAAGAAAATGAGCGCAAGTAAGGAAATAAACTTCGTAATCGGAAATAATAATCAGAGCCTCCAATAAGAAAAATATCGGGCATAACATATTTGTAAGATAATTCTATATAATTAAGGAAAGAAAATATTCTGCATTAATTTTTATTGTCATAGTCAGATATTAGGAGTATATTTGTGACAATAACAAAACCTCCACAAACTACCTTGAAATAATAGAGAGTCAACAAACAAATCTCCACCAATTGTAAATCTAAATATTAAGATATACAAGGGGTAAAAGTGAGACATACATTATACGCAAGAGAATCCAAACAGGATTTTTTTTTTTTTTTAGTAACAACTTAAAAAAAAACAAAATAACAATTATTTATTGGGAAATTATCTTAACAAAATTGTTGAAAATATTTACAACTAATAGCAAAATACATAGTCTATCGCGATCTATCACGGTCTAAGACAATAAAATTTAGTTATATTTATAAATATTTTGGTTCTTTTTGCTATATGAACCCTTATTTATTCGCTAAAATAAGACTTAAGAGACGAATAATTGTGATACAACTTTAGGTCTTACACAGATATACTAGGAAATAACTGAAAATTAAAATCTTCAATCTCCTCCCCAAAAATCTGTTAGGCATTTTTGCGATACAACTTGCAAAATGGATATTTTTCATTACAATGCCTTTTTTTTTTTGGTTTTATATTTCTCATAATTTTTCAATATATAATATAAGATATACAAATGTTTTATTTTCTAAAAATAGAATGTAATAAGCAAAACAAAATCAGGCTTATAAGTTAAATTATTTATGCTATAACTATAAGCATTAAGTTAAATTATTTATGCTATAACTATAAGCATTCTAAATTTCAAATGTAATAAGAATCTGGAATATAAATAAAATTTGATATCATAAGAAAAATAAAATAGTATACATAAAATAATTTTTTTTTTTTTTTTTTTTTTTTTTTAACCACCTCCACTTGAACTCTAGCAACCCATTAATATCAATTGTATCTATTACTCTGTAGACATATACATCCGAAGAATCATGGCCCATCTTGAATAGTTGTATTAATTGCACCAACTAGACTCAAGAGACGAATAATTGTGTCCCATCTTGAAAGGGTAAAATAATATTTCATTAAAAAAGGTAGGGGTAAAATAGAAAACAGAAGATTTGTGATGTCAATCTTGAGGAGAAGGGAATATTTTATAATGAGCACTATTGTGGGCAGCTGACCCTTATTTGACCACGATGAACGAGCATCACCTGTCAACTCAAACACTAAGTCTTTCAACGAGGGACATTATTCGTTCACATTTTTTGGAGTATTTCAGTGCATAAACTGGTTGATTAAGGTGGGAGACAAGACAAACTGATGGCATCTGATATGAACTTTTTGGAACTTAAGAATAGCAGGATCATAAATCTGAGGTCAAATTCACAATGAACTCTCAAAGAAGAAGGTATTTGATTCATCCCAAGTAATACTAATTTTGAATTTATGCTTTGCATACTGAAGTATAACATATTATTGATAAAACTTCATTTTTTCCTTCTTAATGTAGTTGGAAATTTTTTCCCTAATAGCGACTAAGGAAGAAATAAGTATGTCATACTTTCAACCCTTCATAGCTAAAGAAGAAGCACTTAGAAGAGAAGTTGAAAGGGAGTTGGGAAATAGGGTTTAGTACACGACATGGCTGAAATGGCAATAGGTAGGAGTATCCCATATTTCTACGATCAAAGGTATATGGAAGAGAAGTTTGAGTCCATCGAACAATCACAAAACGTGATAAAAAAAACCAACTTGATCTGGCAGAGCGAATGGATGAGATCGTCGACACAATAAACCTAATGATAAGAAGAATCTTAAAGGATTCGATGACCTCTAATGTCGAAATCCATGACCTTGCTAACAATGAAGGAACCAAATTTGAAGTGTTCAATGTAATATTAATAAGTATATTGTATTTGTTATAATTTTTATACATGTTAATTGCTAATACCTAAACTTTTGTATGATTTGGATTGAACAGGAGACAACTGACTTCACTAGGGAGTTGGATGCATTGAAGAAAGATCAAGATGAAAATGAAAACTAACAAGAAATTGATGACAAAGAAACAAATGACTGACGATTAAAACTTTAGGAAGACGACAAAGATGATGACGACCAAGCGCACATGGCAAACACCTCTCACCAAATTATTGGACCAAACACCCAAGTGATTAAGCAAACAAATCCTTCCAAGAATGAGAGGCAAGAGCCCAAAGATGAGCACTCCAAAAAGGTATGAATACTTGTGTACAATATATTTAGTAATTTAGACAGGTAGTTAAGAACGGCTGGAGCATTTTAGGAATGTGCCTATGTGGATAAGTCAGATGAAGCAATCAATAGTTTAATCAGTTCAATTGACGAAAGCAAAGTGTACGAGGATTTTAAATATACCTTAAAAGGAAATGTTATTGTAAAGGTACCACGTACTAGTAAACTATCTTGGGATATATGCACTCACTAATCCTTACTTAACAAATCTAATAACATGAAACTTTCCTAGGAACATGCACCTACATACACGCACGTTGATAAAATTACTGAGTCAATTGTAAGTCGTATACTGTTTACGTACCTCACGATCTACACTAAATATGAATAAGTAATTATGTTTTCTTTCTTTCTTTTTTTACGATGCTTAACAAAGGTTAATGGGCTAATGTTGTTGCATGAGTATGGAAGCACGTTAGTTGTTAAAAGGGGATAGGGTCCTAGCAGAGGTATGTACACCCAACCAAAACCATCTAAGCTGCCTACAATGTATCTAACTATTTTCATGTAATAGATAGGAAACAATATGCGGAAGAGGACATTGGTCATGCTGGGGTTTCACACACACAAACCCCACAAAAGCCTCGCTTGGTCGTGCCAGGAGTACATGCTCATAACACATCAAATTGCCCACCCATAGATGGGAGAAAAAGGAAGACATTGATAGCAACATACGTTTATATAGATGCACTAACCAAGCCGCCTCCATACAATTACACTCCTCCATCATTTGATTTGCACCTTAGTCAAGACCAAAATTGAACTTGCTTATGACCCAATTGTTTTGTTTGAACTCTTTTGTTCTACATTCCAAACTCCTGAGATAGGTTTAGTATGTTTATGTTTTTGGTATTATCTTGCATATGAGACTAGTATTTAAATATTTTATTTACTAGACACATTCAACATATTACTGGATGAAAATTAATTTGATGTTCTTAAATCAGCAAAATTATTGTGGATACAATGTATTTGCTACCAGCAAAACTATTTGATGCTCCATTTTCATCCATTTTCACCTTCTTTAGAGAGAATCTATTAGTCACATTTTCAGAGACTTCTTTCCTTTTGCAGTGTTTTCTCTAGTACAAAAAAAGTTATGGTGAACAACTTTATAGGAAAAGTGACAAAGCTTCCTTCCTGATAAGTTTGAACTTATTGGAAGGAATTAGATCTCTGTGACTTTTCCCGTAAAGTTTTAATCAAAACTTTATGGGAAAAGTCACAGAGTTTGGGGTAAGTTCAAACTTACTAGGAAAGAATTAGTTCGATCAAAACTTTATGGAAAAAGTGACAGAGAGCTCCCTCCTGGTCAGATGAAATTAGCTCTCTGTGACTTTCCTGCAAAGTTCTGTCAAGCTCTCTGTCACTTTTTTCATCAAGTTTTGATCAACACTTTACGGGAAAAGTCACAGAACACATTTCCTTCCTGGATACAATGTATTTCAAACTATGATACAATGTATACACCATATGTGTAAATGTTATTGACCTAACTAATCTATTATTTAAACTAAAAGGTTGCTAGTAACTTGGTGGCAAAAAAAAAAAAAAAAAAAAGTAAATGAAAGGTATTTTTTAGAAATCGAGAAAAAATAAAAAAAAAAAAAAAAAAAATGTTAATGTAAGGTATTTCTTAGTAATCGTGGACAACTTACAAGTCAAAATGAACCAATGACACCATCAGCACAACTACATAATAGATAAACTTTCAAGAATCCGTTGAACATAAATTAAATGATAGAAAAAAAAAAACACCCTAACATGAAACCTAAAAGTTTTTAGTACCTAGGTGTCCAAAAAAAAATACCAAAATCATTGATTTACAAAGTATTTCTTAGTAATTGTAAACAACATAAAAGTTTAAATGAACTAACAACAACCATAACCATATAATAGATTAACTTAGAAAAATCTGTCTACCAAAAGAAAAAAAAAAAAAAAAAATCCAAACATGAAATATAAACTTGCATTGTTTAAATGACAAAAGCTACAATTATGGACCTTTAAGCCACATCGTCTGCACTTGTTCCTTCTTTGGTCTTCCAGTTGGTCGTTTAGAATTGGGTGGGAGAATAGCATCTCCATTCAAAGAAGTTGAGGTGAGCTGATCAACACTGCTTATAGGGTACACACTCGCACTATAAACCTGTTCTAATTTAGAAACCCAATAAAATTCATATGCATACGAACGTGAGGCAAGGTTCCTACGACATTAAGGCAGCGCATGCATGGGGGCAAGGGATCATGTCCATATCCCATCTACATGTGCATGTCCGGCAAAGAATGTTGACCCCAAAATGTTTGGTTCAATCATGAACCTCAAATTCATTCTCATTTATAGGATATAATTGCAACAACAACATAAACAACAAGAATTACAAGTAAAAAACATGTGTTAATAAGAACAAATACAAAGTACCCAAAAAATGACTCACATCCATCGTGTCACTCTCAATTAATGCTGACCGGATCACCCCTCAGATAAATCAATCTATTGGAAGCTAGAAAATGTACGGCTTTCATAAAACTATATTTGTAGCAAAGAACGCATCTGACTCAAAAGGGGATAATAGAAAGCTCTCAAGTAGCTCTTAATGTCGAATTCAAACCATACCTCCTCCTAGTAAAGAATGCGAAACTATTTGTTCCAACTATCTCATATAAAATTCAAATTCTATAACTGTGTATGCCCTTGGGGCGGTCCAACAATTTTGACTTATGCCTATCCTTAAGGTTTTTTAGCAGATGATATACACACATACCATGCTTAGCAGAAACATACACACTCCTAAAGCCTTTAGGTATGCTAGCATGTTTATCAGACACTATAACACAATCATCCGGCTCACCAAAAGCAGCCTTCAAATTGCGGAAGAACCACTCCATGAGCGTTATTCTTTGAATCAATAATAGCAAATGCAAATGCAAGAGGAACAATTTGCCAATTTCCATCCAGAGTGCATGAAGAAAGTATAGTATCCAAGTATTGCACCATAAACAGAAATGATAGGCAACCATGCATTAATACTAGCAGATAGAGCCATGAAAAAGAATTCAAACCTACCATGGTCGTCTACTTCTTGTGTTGTATATGTCCTTTGAAAAAATTTACAATTAGTATAATTCCTAAATAAATACTCGATATCTCAGAACAAATATAGTGTGAACAAACAAAACAATAATTATGTACCTGGATTTTTTTTTTTTTTTTTTTTTTTTTTTTTCTTTTTTTTTAGTTTTTAAATTTTATTATAATCAAAGCTGAAAAAAAAAGTGAGAATTAGGGCATACGAATCTTCCGCTGACCCCCCGTATCGATCTTAATGCAATTTCACATCCTCTCCAAGCTTTGTTGTAACTAATACTAACCCCGTGTTTCCTTCTCATGTAGTGAACAATATCAATTGGACGACACCGAATCTTATCATTTGTCTTTAAAATGGACTTAAACACACTCGCTCGCAATGAATGACGTTGCATGCCTATGATCACTTTTGACAACATCTATTGGACATACGTGTTTGTCAACAAATTAAGGAATGATCCACATCCCACCCTCGGAAACTATTGTTCGACTAGATTTCACAGTTTTCAATTGGAACTTACCTTCCAAGGCAAAAATGTATGTTGCTTTCTTTAGTTCAATTTTGCCATGAAAGACATAGCCTTTTTTAAGCACAATTTCTTCTGACATTGCATCGACATCAACCGAATCAAAAAACCTGCATTCCTTTCTACTGCTACTAGAAGGATTAAGTATGATACTGTCATTAACATGCATAGACAATGTATTCGAATTTTCATCATTGCCAACCTCACAACAATCCACAACTATGGAGATATCATCAGATATATTGCTAGAAATAATAGAAAGACACCAGAAAACATCTTTGTCTTCTGAAATCCTAATCATATTCATTTGATTTGATCCATAATTAAACTTGAAATAACTTGGTTAACTTCCTAGCAAATTGACGAAAATTGGCATCAATCGAAACATGGAAACAAGCAACATTAAAATTGTTATATCGTTTGTTGTCGTCCCACACGCCTCCGTACAAAATTGTTTCCCGCCAAAAGGGAAAAAGTAGTCTTTTTTTTTTTTTTTTTTTTTTTTTTTTTCCCCCAAGTTACTCCCACCCTTTTTTTTTTTATTTTTTTTTTTTTTGCTAAAGGGAATAAATTGGCATGTTGATCGAAATGCTCAAGAAGCAGGAAAAAACCAAAACTATAATTTTAACTTAATTAAATTTAAAATCAAATTCCAATAAAATCCCCCTAAATAAGTTTTAAACTGCCATAAACACTCTAATTTTAATTTAATTAAATTTAGAATCAAATCTTAATAAAAGCTCCCTAAATATGGTTATCCTAAAATCATGTGTTTTTGTTTTTAATTTGTTAATGTCGTCGCGGGTAATCCACCATGGTAGAATTGGAAAATGATAATTGCAGATAAACCCTGCCCATAAAATTTTGGCCATAAATCAAACAATTAAAAAAAATGACCTTTTTTTTTTCAATTGACAATCTCATTTTGATCATTCCATACCATTTTAATTAAAATAGGTAAAAGTGTAATTATTATAGATTTTCTAAATATCAGGGATTAAAGTGTTGGTTTTGAAATTTCAAGGACAAAATAGATGTTAACATGAAACCTCTATGGAATTTTACCAAAGGGATGGGAAATTGCACAAAATGACCCAAAAACGAAAAACTTTTTTATTGATAACCTCTTCCTAGAAACTTTATCATGTGTGACCTTTTTGTTATGTGAAATACTAATTATACCCAACTTTAAAATACCGAAGGGCGCACACATTTTTTCTTTTTTTGTAACTAAAAAGGAGAGGGATGACCTTGAAGAAGAACATATGTCATTATTTAGGAAACAGTCATTATTTAGGAAACAGTATGTTGCCCAATTGTGGGTAAATAAATATTTACGGTAGTTGAATGTAGTTTAATTGCAATTGTATATTGATATTATCTTATTTCATTTATAATACAAATAAATATTTATGGTAATTGTATTAAGTTTGAGTGCAATTGTAAATTGATATTATTATCTAATATAGAGTAATGGTTATCAAATTACGCACAAAAAAAAAAAAAAATGGTAACCAATCAGTTAACAAGCGATTGCATAGTAAGTGTCTAAGCGATCACATAGTAAGTAATAAGTGATCACATAGTACGTATCTAAGTGATCGTGTAGTAGGTCATAAGCGATTGTCCTCAATCATTTACACGATTGCCTATTAATCAGTTACGATGTTTGTGCATGTCATTGCATGTGTACGTCAGACACGGAACCAACCCTGCAACCATTCATGAATATGCTTTAGTAGCTTTGTAATTGGTAGTTCTCGTGCATCTTTTAACACTCCATTGAGACACTCTACTATCACTACAACAAATTCCACCTTCCATGACTTTTGTACAGTAGCAGAAATAGAGGAGAAAGAGAAAAAACAGTAATTAAAGCCAAAATCACCCGTTTTTGGCGGGAAAAAACAGAGTTTTTCGGATTTGTCGGCATTGATGACTGTTTTTTTGTGTCATTAATTGATGACTAAAAAAAAACAGTCATTAAATGTAAGAAAACGAAAAAGGCGCAATTTTGGCAGGAAAAGACGTGAATTTTCGAATTTTTTCGACTATATTGACATTTTTTTTGTGTCACCAAATTATGACTATAATAAACAGTCATTAAAAAGTGACAGTTTTTAACAGTCATTAATATTTTTTAATATTTCAATTTTTTACGAATTTTTTGTGTCATCAATCTATGATTTGTATTAATTATCATTAAAAAGCATTAAAATAGAAAAAAACTAGTTATAGTGTTGGATTGACTAGAGAAAAAAAGTGTTTTTTAAAAAACTTGTTGGAAATCACTCACATCATCTTTGTCCCACATTGGAAAATTAAGGAATGGTGAGATTTGCACTCTTGGACCATGGCAAAAATAGAGAAGAAAGACAAAAATAGTCGTTAAAGTCGAAATCACGCGTTTTTAGCTAGAAAAAAATGGAGTTTTTTGTTTTTTTCGAAATTCAAGACTATGATTTGATTAATAATAATTTTATATTAACTATGATTTGATTATCTTCTATTTTTAGAAATCTAATATAAATCGGGGAAAAAAAAGGATAAAAAATAGTCATTAAAGTCAAAATGAAAATAATTGAAAGCTACAATTCTTGACCTTTAAGCAATGGCGAAAGTAGGGAAAAAAGAAAAAAAAAAAGTCATTAAAGCCAAAATCATGCATTTTTTTAAAGAAAAAAATTGTGTTTTTCAGATTTTTTGAAATTCATGATAATTTTTTCATATCATTAATTTATGACTAAAAATAACAGTCATTAAATGTAAGAAAGCAAAAAAGGGCGATTGGAAAAGACGTGAAATTTCGAATTTTTAACAAGCTAGTCCCTGGTAACGATTTAGTCCTTGCACTTTCATATTTGCAACAATCTAGTCCCTGAACTTTAGTCTAATTATTCAGTCCTTGTACTTTGAAATTTATAACAACTTGTTCGTAACGTAAGAAAAACTCATCAAAATTAGATGGAATCATTTAACTATTTTATGATGTAGACTTTCTATTTTATAAAAATATTGAGTCTCTAATTAGTTAATCGATTTATTTATGCAAGAAATCTCATTAAATCTCAACTCTTATTTCTATGATAGAGACTAAATCGTTACAACTTTTAAATTACAATGACTAAATTGTTACATAATAAAGTTCAAGGATTAAATTGTTAGAAATTGAAAATATAGAGACTAAACCGTTATAAACAAAAGTCCAGGGACTAAATTGTTACTTCTATGAAAATTTATGGACTAAAAGTGATTTTTTTAATCTTAATTATAAATTAGAAAAATATTAATAGTGCTTAATAAATTTTTAATCTTATTCATTCTCTAAAAATCGAGAAACAAAGCTAAACCTTCAACGTCCGTCGTCGATCTCTGCAACGCCGCCTTCATGGGAGTTATTTCGAGCTTTAAGGGTAAAAATTTACTTTTTGGTATTTAATATAATCCAATCTAAATTAAGTATTTAAGATTTTGAAATTGGATTTATTAATAAATTGAAAGAGATTTAGGAATTAGAAATCCAATTTAGGAAAAATTGGGAAGATTGCTGTATATTTAAAAGTTTATTGTGTATTTGGGAAGAGTAATTTTATTTTAGGAGGTTTATGGAGGAAAAAGAAAAAGAAAATGAATAATTATATTTGATAAGGAAGTAGGGTTTTTTTTATTTATATATAATAATAATTATTTAAAGAAGGAAAACCAAGAGTTTATTTGTTCTTTTCTTCTTCTTCATCGTGTAGCAGCCGCAGCCCAGTCGCCGACGCTCCCTTCGCTGGTCGTCCACCGCCGAACAGTAGACGCACGCCCTATTCGAAAAGCTGCCGCCAACCGCACTGTTGGGTCCGCTCGCCGCCTAACCATCAGGTCGCTTCAGTCCGCCTGCCGCCTCACCGTTCGGTCACTTCAGTCCGTCGCTGACTGACATTTTTGCCGCCGCCGCTGTTGAGTGAGCTTTGGTGTTTGGGAGTTTTTTTTTTTTCTTTTTTGGGTGTTGGTGTTGGGTTTTTACACAGTCCCTTGTGTTTGTTATCATGCGTTGATTCAGGATCATTTTTGGTTCGTCTCTTGTCATTGATGTTGCTTGTTGTGGCTATAGGTAAGAGTTTTGGGTGGAACTTTTGTATTTCCTTTGTTAGGTTCTTTTTCCCACTAAATTTTGGTTCATAGCTTGTTTACCTATGATGTTGTGGTGTAGATTTGAAGTTTTGAGTAGATTACAGATATTGTTTAGCAAGATTGAGGTCATTTGTTGACGTTTCGAATTGTCACTACTGAGGTGTAGATTTGTAAAAATTTTACTTGGTGGGACAGATATAGTTTGTGACATTGGAATAGTTCATATGGAATTTATTGCTTTAGGAGTTAATAGTGTTCTCACTCTCTAAATATAGTTTCAAACTAAGTTTTGACTTTAAGAGCATGTTTTTATTGCTTTAGGAGTCTTCCAAATAACTACGGAGCACTTTGGAACGTTAGGTAAGTATTATTCTAGTCAAAATATTTATCTTCTTGTAGATAACAAGATTCTAGGCCATTCATGTGGTGAAGAGATGGATGAGACTATGAGTGAATGGTTTGCTTTATCATTGGAAGCTACTAATAATGTTTTATACATTTTTGCGTGGTTGTTATTAATTATTCTTTATATACTTTGGATATGATGTTGATACTAATTCATGTGGTGAAAGATGGATGAGACTGACATTTTTTGGCTGTCAACGAAGGTCAAAATTGTAGTAGTGTCGAACATTTTAGATTTTGGGGTATTTTTTTTTTCTTTCTAATAAGTGTGTGACTAACGAAATTTCACTCATAGGTGCAGAAGATACAACTTCTCTTATTTGAGGTCCGAAATCGTCTCACCCTCGACGCTCTACTCTCATCGCCGCTCGCCTCACCCACACCATCACCAAGGTATCAAGTTATTCCTTCTTTTTCTTGCGTTAAATCTGAAGGTGGTATAAATAAAGTAGACTTGCTGGAGTGATTGTTTTTAAATAGGAATTTGTTAGAGTAGTATGTTGCTAGGGGAGAATTCTTCTATTAGTGTTACAACAGTTGGAAAAAACTAGATTCATAAAGAAGGGTAGGAAATTGGAGACGTAAAGCATAAGAAAAATCCACATGAGATGGAAGCAAAACGAAGTCACAATAAAGAAAAACCACACAGCTGAAACTTATGTACTGTTAAGGGAAAATATTGCAAAATGGTGAAAACGCCACAAAACACCAAAGAAGAGCAAAAGCTGCTGAGAACTTAGGTTGGGATGGTTATGTGAAGCCAGAATCAAAAGAGGGTTTATCGTGAAGAAGGGAGTGGAGGTATATATACGAACTGTGCATGTACCCAATTCTCATTTCTTTTTAATCGGTTGTGCATATCGAAAGCATGCTACCTAACTAAGTAAACTTGTGTCTTTTGTGGAATAATATGTATGTCCATTTGTATGCACTCTGTAAGACAAGCTGAGGTTGGAACTGTCACTTCGGCACTTTTTGTCTTTGTTTTGAGCTGAGAAGCCATGCTTAGGTGCCCTTTTAGAAACTTTGAGATACGAACTGTGCATGTACCCAATTCTCATTTCTTTTTAATCGGTTGTGCATATCGAACGCATGCTACCTAGCTAAGTAAACTTGTGTCTTTTGTGGAATAGTATGTATGTTCATTTGTATGCACTCTATAAGACAAGCTGAGGTTAGAACTGTCACTTCGGCACTTTTTGTCTTTGTTTTGAGCTGAGAAGCCATGCTTAGGTGTCCTTTTAGAAACTTTGAGATACGAACTGTGCATGTACCCAATTCTCATTTCTTTTTAATCGGTTCTGCATATCGAAAGCATGCTACCTAGCTAACTTAACTTCTTTAATTAGATTCGCATAGGTTTTGTGGCAGTAACAGTTGTTGGAGTCTGGAGAAAACAGAACTTTTTTTTGTGGATGGAGTACTTATATTTTGTTAGTCAATATAGAATTGAATGCATTTGCGAAATACCTTTTGTGGAGTTGAAGCATGAATTAAACCGGTATGGGTATGATCGTTAAATGTCATCGTTTTTTTGGAGGTATTGTGGAATTCTGGTGTGTTTGATCTGTTATATAACTCCATCACTAGTTTTATATTAACATTTATATTTTTTGTTTGGAAAAGGTTGGCATGACACATGATATTGTCTATGGTTGGGTAACATCACAAGTGATTTTTTGCCATCGAATCAGAGAAAAAACTTTCAAAATGATTGTTAGCAAAAAGGTAAAATGGGGGTGATGGAAATGTCGTAATTGTTGGATTTGTATTATGTTGATCTTGTTATTAAACTTTATAATTTTGGTTGACTCTTACTCTTCTATATTTATCTTATTTGTAGTTCGTATTTCAATATTTTGAGAACAATGTTATGTGGAAGAAGCAGGTCGGAGGAAGAAGTTTTGAAGTTGCAGTCTTTTTTGGTGCTTAAGAGGTATATATCACATAACCTACAATTATTTGTTTATTTCAATTGGTTTATATTGTCAAGACCTCAGTTCAAATATCGGCTCACATTACTAGATTTAGGTAGGCTTAATTTCTTCTTATAGTTATTAGAATTCTTTCGAAATAGTTATTGGCATCGATTGACACTGGATTTGTCTATGTTGTGGAAAATTCCCTAATAGTTATTACAATTGGTTCAAAATAGTTATTGGCATTGATTGACGTTGAAAGTGTTTTTTTTGTGGATAGTTAGACTAATATGAGTATTTAAATTATACATTTGTTTTGTTATTTTGTATTATGTTCACTTGCCCCCCCTGCTCCTCCTCCTCCTCCTCTCAACGAAGCAATCAATTCAATTAACCCTTATTCTTTCTAGTAGAGTAGTGTATAAGTTAAGATTGGAGGTGATTCATGTTATTAAGGTTAAAAAGTGAGATTATAATGTGATATAGTATATATTTATGTGGCTATATTGTGATACTATGCATAATTTTTGTTTGAAAGTGTCCATCGAAGCTTACTTGTACTGAGTCAAATTCTAAAATGAATGTTTTTTTTATAGGGTTCCTGGACAATGCCATCGGAGCAAGGAAGCTCACCAACCAAGATATTTAAATAGGTGTTGTATATATATTTTTTGGTATTATGCCAACACTTAGTTGTAAGTACTAAATTTGTAAATGATGTACCTAGAGTTTGATTACTAGCTAGCTTCCTTGTATTAACAGTTGGAACTATATTATTATATATGAAAGTTACTTTTTATGTTCGTGTATACATTTTGTGTTGAAACTGAAGGAAACACAGGTGTAATAACATGTATGAAACACAGGTGTAATAACGTATATCGTGGTAATGGTTTCTATGATATCTGACAAAAGTCATGGTATGTAATTAAATGACCTTAAAAAAATGTCATAGTTAATGTATTATTGACATTTTAAATGTGCCATTATTTGTTTTGCGATGACAAAAGTGTAATGTCAACGTAACTCTTTATTTGATAGAAAAAAGTCAACATTTTGATTTTTTAATGACGGTATAAAATTGTCATAAAAACCGTTTCCATGACTTATAATAAATGTCAATATATATTTATTGTTGACTGTGCCTACAAGTCATGAAACTATCAACGATGGCTGATTTCTCATGTGTCATCTATACACTTTAGATGATGGGCGATTAAATGACTAAAAAAAAGAGTCAAGAAATGTGGTAATGACTGTTTTTTTTTGTTGTAGTGTATATTTGTTGTCATCTTGTCGTACCTACAATGAACTTGATATACTAGTGCCCATAGTAAAACTAAATGATTGTTTAGGATTTAGTAAGCGATCTTTTAACCTAGTATAGGTGATCGTATACAAAAAGGTACGCGATCTTCTAACATAATCTAGTCGATCGTATACAAAAATGTAGTCAATCGTTCGACCTAAATTGGACAATTGTTTAACCTAAACTGAACTTAAGGGAAATTAAATACATTTCTATCACGATGAAGATGAAGACAACGAGTAGATGACGAAGTAGAAGACGAAGATAAAGACGACGAAGGGAGAAGTTAAGAGAAAACGAAAGGTTTCTAAGTGACCACTTAGGTGAGAGTGTAGGAATGTGAATGATCCCTTAGTGATCACTTAAAGAAAAGTGAAATGTACACCTTCTGTATTTTAAAGTTTGGGGTAAAATGGGTAGTTCACTGGCCAAAAAGATCACTGAGGGTAAAGTTTTTAGGAAGAGATCATCTATTGAAAATTTTTTTGTTTTTGGGTCATTTTATGTAATTTTTCAAAAAAATCACTTATGATAAAGTTTTGAAGAAGAAGTTACCTATGGGAAAGTTTTTGGTTTTTTTTGGGTCAATTTTTCCAAAAGATTATTCCATGTATCAAATTTTTTGTAACGATAGATATATGTCGGTGAAAAAAAATTGAAATTCAAACCTATTGATTAGCGTTCTTTCAGTTCTTCCCCGCCGTTCACAAAGTTGGTATTTTCCCCTATCTTATAAGTTCTCTCCATGATTTTGCTTTCGCGGATTATTATACTATTTCGTTTTTGAAGCTCTTTTCTGCATATAGCCAAATGGAAGGAAAGTTATGTTCTGTTCTTCATTACTTTGCGTCTTCATTTAGTTTCCTTGAACTGTTTGCTTCTATAGCTTGTTATTCAAAATTTTGAAACTTCTACTGTTTCTTCAACGTGGGTATTCAATGTCTTCTGGATTGATGTTTTTCCGTCTAGTGCTGAATCGTTTCTACTGTTCTCCTCATGGAATTTCATCTAATTCTCTTATTGCCCGGTATTCTCGATTGGGTCAAATCGAGAAGGCTCGGGCTGTGTTCGATGAAATGCGTTACAAAAGCATCGTTTCATGGAACTCGATAGTTGCTGGGTACTTTCAGAATAATCGGCCTGAGGAAGCCCAGAACATGTTTGATAAAATGTCTGAGAGGAATACTATATCTTGGAATGGTTTAATTTCTGGGTATATTAAGAATGGGATGATCAATGAAGCTAGGAAAGTGTTTGATAGAATGCCTGAGAGGAATGTTGTTTCATGGACTGCAATGGTTAGGGGGTATGTGAAGGAGGGTATGATTTCTGAGGCAGAGACACTTTTTTGGCAAATGCCTGAAAAGAATGTAGTATCTTGGACGGTGATGTTGGGTGGCCTTATTCAAGAAGGTCGGATTGATGAGGCTTGTAGGCTTTTCAATATGATGCCTGAGAAGGATGTGGTGGCAAGAACTAATATGATTGGAGGTTATTGCCAAGAAGGCCGTTTAGTGGAAGCTCGCAGGCTTTTTGATGAGATGCCTCGTCGAAATGTTGTATCTTGGACTATGATGATAACAGGATATGTGCAGAACCAACAAGTGGATATTGCTAGAAAGCTGTTTGAAGTCATGCCAGAGAAAAATGAGGTTTCATGGACCGCTATGCTGAGGGGCTACACCAATTGTGGGCGGTTTGATGAGGCTTTGGAACTTTTTGATGCAATGCCAATTAAGCCGGTTGTTGCTTGTAATGCAATGATTCTTGGTTTTGGCCAGAATGGGGAGGTCCCAAAAGCAAGACAAGTGTTTGATCAAATGAGAGAAAAGGATGAAGGAACATGGAGTGCTATGATTAAAGTGTATGAAAGGAAAGGCTTTGAGTTAGAAGTACTCGAGTTTTTTCGTATGATGCAAAGAGAAGGAATAAGGCCAAACTTTCCTTCTTTGATCAGCGTTCTTTCAGTTTGTGCTAGCTTGGCTAATCTCGATCACGGCAGAGAGATACATGCCCAGCTAGTGAGATCCCAGTTTGACCTTGATGTCTATGTTGCCTCCGTTCTTCTCACGATGTACATAAAATGTGGCAATCTGGTGAAAGCAAAACAAGTATTTGATAGGTTTGCAATTAAGGATGTTGTTATGTGGAACTCTATTATCACAGGATATGCCCAACATGGTCTAGGGGAGGAAGCATTACGAGTTTTCCATGATATGCATTTTTCAGGTATCATGCCGGATGATATCACATTTGTTGGAGTTCTTTCGGCATGTAGTTACACTGGCAATGTGAAAAAGGGCTTAGAAATTTTCAATTCCATGGAAACAAAGTATCAAGTGGAACAAAAAATTGAACACTATGCTTGCATGGTTGATTTGCTTGGTCGAGCAGGTAAGCTAAATGAGGCAATGGATCTAA
The DNA here is from genome assembly GCA_031780015.1 of Citrullus colocynthis. Taxonomy (NCBI): domain Eukaryota; kingdom Viridiplantae; phylum Streptophyta; class Magnoliopsida; order Cucurbitales; family Cucurbitaceae; genus Citrullus; species Citrullus colocynthis. The sequence continues at coordinate 1,723,817 of QLSR01000264.1, forward strand.
TAGAAAAAATGCCAATGGAAGCCGATGCTATTATTTGGGGTGCTTTATTAGGTGCTTGCAGAACCCACATGAAATTGGATTTGGCTGAAGTAGCAGCCAAAAAGCTTCTACAGCTCGAGCCTAAAAATGCAGGGCCTTACATTTTGTTGTCAAATATTTATGCATCTCAAGGTAGATGGGGTGATGTTACTGAGTTGCGGAGAAATATGAGAGATAGAAGTGTGAGCAAGTACCCAGGCTGTAGCTGGATTGTCGTGGAGAAGAAAGTACATAAGTTTACAGGAGGTGATAGCTCGGGACACCCTGAGCATTCTGAGATCAATAGAATATTAGAGTGGTTATGTGGATTGCTAAGAGAGGCAGGTTATTACCCGGATAGAAGTTTTGTGCTACATGACGTAGATGAAGAAGAGAAAGTGCAAAGCTTGGGATACCATAGTGAAAAACTAGCTGTGGCATATGGAATTCTCAAAATACCAAAAGGTATGCCGATCCGTGTAATGAAGAATCTTCGTGTTTGTGGGGATTGCCACACTGCAATTAAACTAATTGCAAAGGTTACAGGAAGAGAGATCATCTTGAGAGATGCCAATCGGTTCCATCATTTTAAGGATGGCTCATGCTCTTGTCAAGATTATTGGTGATCTCCAATATGTTTCATTTATCGAGCTAGAATTAATGCATATCCACATTTACCCACATGAGAGAAATGTGATGGACAACCTCATTCACCCCTATGGTCCTATGTATGTTGCTGATTTGGACTACAATCTATCTCGCTGGAGGAAAAGGGAAATCTCCGAACAGTTTGTAACTACTTATTGTTGGATTCATCAGCCAAGTGAGTAAACTTCAATCTACTTCTTTGGCAATAAAAAATGTTTGTTTGATAAATGCTGAAGAAGACCAACCTAAATTGATTTTTGATATTTTGTAGGAGAGGCTCTTAGGTGTAAATCTTTAGTTTTCTAATTCTTCTCCACATCCTTACCCAATAATCCAGGAATTCGCGTGTCTTACTTATGAGGCATTCTGTACTTAAATGGTGTTGCCCATCTGAATGAAATCCTCCTATCATACATTAATCTTCTGTGAAAATATGAAATCAGACTCGATATTTCTATCAAGTATGCAATATTTGCTTCTTTTAGCCCTTCTTGCTGGTTTTTTGAGACGATTTCTGTAGGTAGTCAATAATGTAAAGCATAATTTAGATCCATTATTACATGGGGAAAGAAATTGTGTCAACCAAGCGGTAGAAAAGCTGAAACTTATGCTATGCAGACCCTACCTCTTGGACATCCACATTTTCATATGAGCACAATTCATTCCTTGGTTGTTCTGTGTTCTCTCTAGAAAGAATATTTCTACATGTTGCTACCGCTAGAGTAAGCCTATAACTATGAGGTAGCATTTGAGTCGTTGAGTTAGTTATTATAGTTAGTGGTTATTATAGTTTATGAGTTAGGATAGTTTGTTTTGGAGGTGTAGACTATTTTAGTCTGATTATAATAGTCTGTATTTGGGGAGGAGGAGACTATTTTAGCCTAAATAGGATATAATAATTGCTATAATAAAGTGGGATTTCAAATTGTATTTCTGTAATTGATTGTAGGTTATAAATAGTTGTAAACATTATTTATATATTTGAGCCCCATACAGGGAGTGGACTATAATATCCCAATTCCCACCCTACTAACGTAATTTTGGGGCTCAAACAACCCCTATCTATCCTTGTTGAATCTTGTATTTTAAATCCTAAATTTTACATCGAAACCATTTTAGTTTCTATCTTCACATTCTCTGCATCTTATGTGTGTACTCATTTATCTTTTGGTTGTGCCTAATTATTTGATTTCTCTCAAATTTCTTGCCTTTTCAGAGGGAGTGAGGTTGCTTTGATATTACTCATAGATCAGACAATTTTTCTTTGGAGAATCCCTTGTTTGCAATGGGACCATATAGATGTGAAGGTCAAGTGATACGGCCACAAGAGGCTTATTCGAAAGAAAAAGGTTGACTGTTGAGATAAACAAACCAAACAAAGAAGGGTGCAAGAGCCGAGTTGAGGATACTATATTGAAAAAATCAAAGGAACTTACCATCTTTACAACATAGATGGACTACTCCTTCCATTGTTAATTATTTTGATATGAAAATTCATGTTTATCTAATATGGTATCAAAATCCATAAAGTTAAAATAGGCATACGGTCCAAAAAGAAAAAATGGGATCTGATTCAAGATTGGTGAAAACAAGGAGGGATCATGTTGAGGATGAATTGTTTCTCTCATTGTCAATTGATTTTGAAATGGAGCATATGTTATTTAATAAGCTCGACCTAGTCAAATGTCTCACGGATATCTTTTCTCAACATAAGGTGGGAGTAGTTTTCTATTTGACTTGTATCATCCCCATTTTATTAATGCCTTGACCTATTGAACATATTGTAATTGTCGTGTAACTAAAAGCTATTTACATGATTTACATATTTACGACAACTATTGTTAGTTTTTGTTTGGTTAATGGTAAGTTTAATATCTAAACTACATTTCTCTCTAATAAAGCATGGAACAGTAAAAACAATCTAAAATCTAATTGGTCTTTGAACTTTTAATTATGTGTCTATTAAATTCATGACACTTTTAGCAATGCTATTTATAGGGTTTTGGCATACTTAATGATTATAAAATTATCGAATTTAAAAAGTTACCTAAGTAGTTTCAAATGTGCTTGTTTTATCCATTTTTTGAATGCAATATTCTTCTAATTGATAAGTATAGTGCTATGATATTGGATTTATATATATGAATATATATATATATATATATATATATATATATATATATATATATATATATATATA
>QLSR01000264.1:1726835-1811835 GCA_031780015.1 Citrullus colocynthis
TTTATATATATATATATATATATATATATATATATATATATATATATATATATATATATATATATATATATCAAAACAAGTCAAAATTAAAAATTTAGAGACATACTTGTAAAAGTTCAAACCAAATTAGCAAACACAAAAGTTAAGGACTAGAATTGTAATTTAACTATCTCCCTATTGTGTATATATGGCTTATATTATTATTATTATTGTGTATATATTTAAAACTTTTAAGCTTATTTTGACAATTTCTATCTTCTAAAAAGTATTTCATTTAGCATGTGTTTACCAAGACTTTTTAGGATGGTTTAAATTGAGGGAATGAAGAATGAAGATATGAATAAGAGTGAGAATGAATAAGGGATATATATTCGATTGTTTGTTACAACTTAGAAGGTTTGTAACATTAGCATGTAAATAAGTTATTTCCATGTATCTTTTGTAAGTTTTTTTTTAATTATTTTTTTATTTTAACAATACTCTTGCATAATGATATGTTTTCTTGATGTCCCCTCTCTCTCCTATTTAATACATTTTTTTTCCTTGCATGTACTCTTTTTTATTTTATATATTATATATTATTAAAAGTAAATAATTTAAGTTAATTAATATATGCAAATTAAATTTATAATTTACAAAATTACATTAAAATTATACTTTAATAATAGGGTATGTGTTGTAAAATAAGACTAATGCAAGAACAAAACAAGAATAAAAAGAAGCAAAGTAAAGAACAAAGTAAAGAGAAGAAAGTAGAGAGCACAATTAAACTCAATTGTTGGTGTGTATTACAAAGGCATCATACACCACTATTTATAGGACATGGAATGGTATATGTTACAATATAGAATTCAACGGTGGTGTATGTTACAACATGAAATTCAATGGGAGGTTTATGATATTGGTAGGTAGGTTATGGATATTTACACTAAATAGTATTTTATAATATCTATTACATTTATAATAGTATGAATTTAACTATTTATTAAATTTATTTATTTAAATAAATACTTTCTAAAAACAATTTACTCTAAAATTTGTTGTAGTGCCACTAAACAAGTTTCTAAAACTAGTAAATCATATTTACCTTTTTTGGTCTTCTTCTATGCCAAATATTTGGGGTAGTATCGTTTCTAGTGTCCCTACTGATTTCAATGGAAACAGTTCACTTTTGTAATCTTGGCCTTTTTCTTGTCCTTTTGGACTGCAGCTTGATTAGTTTTATTCCTATTATCACTTTTTTTCTTCTTTCATTTTTTTTTTTGCGCCAGAGGAAAAAGACACAGACTTAGCCCCAAATGTCGAACCTCTATGGAAATTTTTAGAGGAACTGGCAACATTTGCCTCACCTTTGAGTCTTTTGTCTTTGTGCATGGACTCGTAAGTCTGTAGCTCATTCAGATTGGTAAAGGTGTAGTTCAGCTTGTTCATAACAGTGTTTACTATGGACCTGAAGGAAACTCTCTAGTAGAGATTTCAGAATAGATCTAACTTGATTGGCCTCACCTGATGGATAAATGAGCATGCAGCGAAAGTTAATTTGATCAATTTTCACTCTAAGATGCTCAATTTAGAGGATTAAACATGCAATTAAGAAGAAAAACCAAAGTTTCAAGAACACTAACTCTTAAAGCTCCAAATTCTCCTTCAATTCTTGATGAATTTCAGTACCACTTAGTTGTAGACCACCACAAGAGTCTTCTCTACTATTCTCTAGGCTTAGATTGGATGGTACGATCCAAATTTGTGGTGAATTTGAGAAAGAATGAAGGTTGGGAAGAAGATGAACAATGGATGGAATTTTGCAAAATTAACCCTTAATTTCACAAAATTCTTAACCATTTTTATGTCAAAATCATTTCTATTTATTAAAGAATAACATGCAATCCAATTGCATCAAACTTTGACAACACAAAATGGTTAATTTGTTGGTTAATTGTGAAGAAGACAACCAAGCTCCTAGCTTAGTTAATGGGAAAATTCAATCTTCAAAAATCAATTTTAAAATCAATTTTCAATGAATTTCCAAAATTGAATTAAATTTATTTTTAATTTCAAAAAATAATTAAATAATTAAATAAAAATATTTTAATATTTAATTAATTAAATATTATTTTAATATTATTTTAATGTTAAATAATAAAATAATATTATTTTTTCCACTTGTCCTGATTTTTCTAAAAAACCGATATGAGTCCATATTCATATGATTAATATTTAAATCATATTTAAATATTATAATTAACTCTATTTGTATGTTTAATTCGTAATTAAACGTCGATATATTGCATATATCTGACTTTCATTCCTTAAGCCAAGATTTGAATAGTTCAAACTTATTCACCACATTATCTAAGATTTTAGTCCATTTATGAGCTAATAGAGGGACCCAATGGACCTACATATCACGAGCTCCAACGATCCAAGATTAACTGGCCAAACTCTTTAACCTAGTTAACCAACTTTTGTTAACTAACGGGACACTCCACTAAAACCCATAGCTGCACTCTCTTCACTGTAGATATATTTGTGTCCATTTGATATAACCATCATCGATAAGCCAATCCTTCACAGGTTGTTCATAACTTCAGCTAGGTCAAATACCGATTTACCTCTAAGTTACATCTTTTCTCCTTAAGTACCATTGTCCCTCTAATAAACAGTTGATTTAGGATCTAATCACTAAATTCATTCCCTCTCGGGCCAGTGAGAGGATAGGGCCCCTTGTTCAAGTCCTGGGAACAACACTTAAGAGAACAACCTCTCTTCTATCCCTAAGTTGGGTACCTCTTCCTCAATAGTCTATAGTACATGGATCAGGTTTGGTACCTCTTTCTGGAGACACTATTGAATACGACTCGCTTCATGATTGTTATAAATGTTGTAAAGTGTCCATAAATGAAGTGATTCTAATTTGCTCATGTAGAGACATGTGAGCGGGGGTATTCTACATAATGAGATTGTGTAAGACTAACCTTGAAATAATCACTATTACGTATTAACACCGTTTACGATTAACACTGATTAATTTCATCACCAATGAGGGTCCATTCATTTCTACCACATTGAAGTGGACCATCATATTGAGAACATGTTCTCACATTGAGGCCCCCTCATTCGTACGGGCATTATAAATGAATTTTTAGAGCATCGTGCTTGATTTGTGAGTACGATTGTCCAAACATCTTTTGCAATGAACCCATGATCTCACGTGCAGTGACCATGGTTTCATGTTCTTTTGGCAAGACTTGCGATCCGTTTTGAGCTAGGACTTCAAGACATTCCTTGTTAAAGGCCAATTTTATATCCTCAACTATAAGTATAGTATTGATTGTATTTTTCTACGTTGCAAAATTTGCACCATTCATTTTCTCGGCACTAAACAAAGTAATTATGGTGCTCAACATGATTAGAAGGTGCTGAAACATACAAATTATTTCTATTAATAAATTGCACAACTCTTTTAAACCAATCAAAATTTAGCAAAATTTTAATGAACCCAATAACATATAATTTTGCAATGATACTTCAGTGATTTAGGATAAAAGCCATTGAAGGATGGTCAGTCACCCCTTCATTGATTTAAGACACTTTCAACCAATTATTACACCAGAATAACTCTTATTCCTATAATAATTAGTCACCATTTGCTCAGTCAAGAAATCATTAATTACTTAACAATTTCTTATAAGTGTAACCCTTCATTTTAGATCTTAGAGTTCCGCCCCAATGAGCCAACTGAAGGAAAAAATCGATTGAGGGAAAAACTAAAGCGATCCTATCCATTACTAGAGTTTAAGATAGATTTCATGCAAACATCTTCCATAGGGAGGACACTCCAAAGATGCCACGAGACCTAGCATGAAATTTTTCTTGCAAACCAATGGAGACCGTGAAATGTGTTGACACACGTCCCTCTCCCACTTACTATAAACACTCTCCATTCACCTTGGTATTGACCTTATGAAGAGAGGACACTTCTAAGGTGCCATGAGGCTGAGCATAGATCTCAAGGTGTGAACATTAAGGGAGAAACGCGAAAGGAAAATGACATATCATATATATCTTTTTCCTCCCACCCCAACTGTTTTAAACCTAGGGTTTATTACTTATAAAGTAAATCAGGCTAATAATTTATCTAGGTCCTTTGTTAATTTGCTCAATGTAACTCTTATATTGGATAGTTTAACCACTTTGATTATCATTTATTAAACACTTCAATAAAATCAAATCAACCATTGCATGCTTATAAAATATTTGATTAATTCACCTTCTAGATTGGTTTCCAGGTAGGAATATTTCGTTTTCGTCAACTTAAATACCCTAACCTTAGACAAAACCTTCCTTAGACAAAGATCCCTTATTAGCAAATATTTTATAAATTTAATCTTTTATTGCATTCATTTTAATCCTACTAAAACAAAAATAAAAAATTAACCTATTTCAAATCAAATTAGAAACATTGAACGTAAGTCTAAGTGAATCAATTTTAAACTATTCGAAACTAATTCATAACTTATGTTTGCATGCAACTCTTTATTATAGATTTTATCTATCTCATTAAACAAAAAAACACTTATATTTTAATGAATTATTAAAACCTATAACATGCATTATAATGATATTAGCAAAAAATAACCATTATATTAAAATATGATGCATGGAAATGCTAAATAATACATGCAACTATGTAATATAACAATTATATTAAATAGGATGCATGAGCATGCTTATAAAATCATGCAATCATATTATATAACATTTCTATTAAATATGATGCATGAAAATGTTTATCCTAAGGTGGGATGTTAATCTATATGGCATACATTATGCAACATACATTATTTAATTATACATCACATGCATAAATCAAATGAACAGCAAAATAGACCAAATTTGGCACCCCAAATTAAATTAATATAATATTATACTAATTTAATTAAAAAAAATAATAAAATACATAAAAGAGCAAAAAACTGATGCAAACCCACGAACAAGACTCGAACCGATGATTTGGCAACCACCTAGAACGCGCGTCTGGAGATTTAGAGCACCCAGGCGCTTCAACATAGAGAGGTAAATCGTCGAAGTGTGCACTCTCGCCTAGCATCAAGGCACTTGGCAATTTTGAGGCCCAGCACCTAGGCACTCTGACACAGTAGCTTTTTGATCTGCATTGTTTTGCTATGTTTTTGCTCCAAATTTGCTCTGAATTTGATTTTCTTCCTCAGCAACACTTGCTATCACTATCAACATGGACTTACAGACTCGATAGCAAAAATTAAATGCCCAAAATCGATATCTATTTTTCAAACCCAACATTCACATTAATGCTGTAAAACACCCACCTTTTCTCTAATTTTTGTTTCCAAAAATGAAAAATAAAGGTACTATTTGGCTTTGGTACTAATTGAAGGAATTGAATTCCTTGCGGAAGCGATTGATCGCCCTGTGCCAATAAATTTCTTTTTGGAAAAACTTAAAACCAGAGAAAAACAACACATAGATAAACATTAATATATTACAACATGCTTAAAAGGAATTGAAAAGAGAAATCAACAAACCTTTGAAAACTTTCTTTTCTTGAAGTTCTCCCGAATAAAATCCCACGAACAATCACGAACTCAACGAGTTTTTCTTCTTCAAACTTAACAAGCAAAGAACACCACCACTGAGACCTTCCTTACTATTCTCAAGGAAGAACCAAAAGGGGCTATGAACTCTTTGAAAAAGTCGAAAGAGATTGAGAGGATGAGAATACAAAGAAAACTTGGAAGTCACCAAAACACAAATTCTCATTCTCCTCTGCAATCTGTTTCACGTATTATTATGTGAGAGGGGGAAGAAGGGAATAACTCCCCATCGTGCAGAATACAAACGCAACAATTTCAGGAGAGAAGAAGCATAGGAAGATTCATCCATAAGTTTTCAAAACCATTAGTGCAAAAGCCTAACTTTAATAACTTAAACTCACAATTCACAATAACATCTTAATTTGATTAATCATTCCTGAACTAAACAAGAAAAGAAGAAACAGAAAATCCAGGCAGAAGGGCAAAAAAATTGGAATTCCATCCAAGCCAAGCATTGTCTTCTTCTTCTATTCCTCGGTCTTCTTACCACTCTTTTAAGTTGTTGTCTGAGAGAATACAGAAAAGTCCCAAAAATGGCAATGGCAGAACCAACAGCATTCAAAGGCCTAACTTGGTTTTTAAGCCACAATCACAACCACTCTCTTCAAGTACACACCATCTTCTCCAAATGAGTTTCTATCTTCAAATACTAATATTGAATATAGAACTTTTGAGAGAAAAAATTGAGATGCCCTCCGAAGGCCATCCTAAGATTTTCGGGTGGGGAGCATTTTCATTTTACATTTTTGTCCTTTTTAAATTTATTTTTACATATATATATATATATACATATATTAATCTTCATTTGCATTATATGATGTTTTTTCAAATATAGCAAAATGAACTAAAATATTTATAAGTATAACAAAATTTAACATATTAGTCTATCACGATCTATTATGTTCTATCGTAGATAGATCGTGTATTTTGCTATTAGTTATAAATAGTTTCAGCAGTTTTACTATTTAAAATAATTTCTCCATTATATAACTAAAAGAAATATTATCAACCATATATTTTTATTTTTTTTATTATATTGTAATTTTTATTATTTTTTAGCAAGATGTTCAAATTCAAATTCAAATTAATATTTATTTTATAAAAAATCTTAAATTATGGTATATAATTTAGAAAAATAACATATAAAAATATTATAATTTTATTAATTTAAAAAGAAATTCAAATTGATAAAAACAAATATGTTATTTAAGTTCAAATTATATCAAATTAATTATAACTTAATAAATAATGGTAAGATCATTTTTGGAACATTATGTAAATTTGAGATATTTTTGGGTAGAATTCCTTCAAAACAAACACAATTATCAAAATATTCCCAGATACCTGTAAAAATATTCCTACAAAACAAACGTGATAATTTAAATATGTTGGACATCTATAATTTTGGGCATCTAAGATATATATATATATATATATTTTTTTTTTTTGAATTTAGGAATGTTAATGAATAGTATAAGTTTAATTGAAAAAGAGAAATGGAGGAATTTTAATGATGAGTGGGGAGAGAGAAAAACATGGAATTCAAATATTACTGAGAGAGAGAAACTTATGATTAAATGATAAATAAATAATTAAATGTTAAATGTTAAATATTTAAAATAATTAGGTGGAGATAGTTTGAGTATTTTAAAAAGGATCATGGTTAATATCGTTAAAAAAAAAAAAAATTCTAACTCCTCCGTACTTTTATATATATTATAGATTAGATATATAGAGATTATAAAATATAGATATAGATAAGAGCCGTTTTCAAATATAAAAAAATAAACTAAAATATTTATAAATATAGTAAAATTTTATTGTTTATTTGCGATAAACTGCGATAGATTATTATCTATGTCTATTTATATAAACATAAATAGTAATTTATCGTAGTAGATATATTATGATATTTTAATATTATTTATAAATATTTTTAATAATTTTATTATTTGAAAATAATTTTTCCATAAAATAATGTGTCTAGAGATGATTTCAATAGTGAAATTTTAATGTTGTAATAATAAATCTTAAATTAGAATAAATAAACTTGTGTTATAAAAGGGGAAACAAACAAACAAATAAATAAATAAACTTGCAAGCAGGAAAAGAACAGTTTCCTTCGAGGACAAGTTCGAGCGCGAGACGGATGCAATTATCTGCATTTATTTAATTCGAATTCAATTGACTTCGACTTCCATGTGAAGCAACGCAATTTGGAATAAATTGGGCAGTTTCAGAGGATTTCTTTGTGGCGAACATTCTTCGATTTATGTTTCTTTTGGGAAATTTTGATTGATTCGTTGATTTTTCTCTTCAACATAGCTTTCAGGTAATACTTTGTTTGTTCCTTTCCCTAGTTTGTAACTCCTCGATTTCTCTGTGAATTTTCTTCTGTTTAGCTCAACATTCTGCCGTTTACGATGTCGTTGAGCAGTTTCTGTTCCACTTTGTATCGCAGTTCTGTTCAATTGTTAATCAATTGTATGTTTTCGTGATGACATTCGTTGTTCTTTCTGTACTAGACTTAGAATGCTACCTTGGTGCTTGATTATGGGTATTTGGGGGGGTTTTATAATTGTTTGATGAGATACTGAAGGTATTTGGGTTTGATAGGCAGCAGGGTTGTTATAAGAAGTTATTTAATGACTTCAAGAACTTTGAGGAGGAGGCTCCATCATGCTGACGTTGATGGGAAAAGGAACGAAAAATATGATACTTCTGGCTTCGAAGGTTTGAGTGAGCCTCTGCTTGGCGGCCATGAGTATAGTGATAGAAGCTCAGAGGTTAGAGCTTAATCCCCTTTTCTTCCGCCTCTTTACTCTTTTTCCCCCTCTCGAGTTATCTTTACCCTCTGCTTTAGTCCTGCGTGCTTATGCTTTCGTGTTCTTTGTCTGTACTTTTTTTTTTCTCCTTATTAGTCTTTGGCAGTTGATTCCTTTGTTGTTTTTCTTATAAAAGGTACGCACACTTGAAGAGATTTGGGATGATGAGCGGAAGAAGCAACAACTACACTGGACACTTCTGTTTTCTCAGTTGATTGCACAATGGGCTCAGTGGATAGGTACAGTTATTTTCTTGAAAAGGTTCTGTTAATACAAGATAGAGCATTCAGATTAGTATAACTAATTTGTGATGAACTCATGGGATCTGATAGTTTGGCTGAAAGCTTTGTAATGAACTAAATTGTATTGTACTTTCATTTATTTTTATTGAATAGGGGAAGGAGAATTTATTGGCTTCAGTGGGTTTAAAAGTGTTGTCATTATGTTCAAACAATCATTTAAAAATGCTATTGTTTCTTTATTGTTTCATTATCCCATTATTCATGATGCTTGCTTTTTGAAAAACACCAGATATATATTATAATTATTTGGTTAGACAATACCATACGGATACATCACCTTCTAGATTTCTCTCCCAGCTCTTCACAAACATCCTGGTGTAACCTTGTGTTTTTGTAACTTCTCTAGATCAAGTTACATGTATATTTTTATATATTTCAGATTTGTAGTTATCATAGTGGCTGTACTACTTTAATTCTGATGAGGACCAACACTAAAATATTTTAGTTCTTTGTTATAGACACTTCTTTTAGTTCTAGCGACTACTAGAGTAAGGTTTTGTGTTTTGGCCTTCTTCCTTGAGCAGGTAATGTTGTGTTCTACATAACTGTTTTGAGTAGGTTGTGAGCTAATTGTCTTTTTAAGTCAGGGATAAGAAGCTTTGAAAATAGTTTTCTCTTAGTTCTGGAAAATGCTTGATAGTGAAATAGAGTAGGAAGCTTCAAGAAATTTGGAAAATACTTCTATTTGTGTTGGGCTTTCCACTGACTTCCTATGTTAGTTGGTTTGTAGTCCTGGGTATTTCTTTCAGTAATGATGCAATGAGATGATACCTACTTCTTCCTTCCTTCCTTCCTTCCTTCTTTCTTTCTTTCCTTTTTTTTTTTAATTTTTAATTTTTTTAATTTTTTTTTTTAATTTTTTTTTAATTTTTTTTTCTTTTTAAGGAAACAGTAGTGGGTAACAATTCATTGATATGATGAAATGGGGTACAAAAATGATCCTATCATGAAATAATTACAGAAAACAACTCAATTGATTAGTAAGATTGTTTAAACTATAATTTCAAAAAGGGGGAGACAACTTGCTCCATGAGATACCCAAAAGAGAAGATCATCAGCAATTGATCTTAAAGGGTGGGTAGAGGTGTGATTGGAAGCAAGGGAGGAAAAGGAGCTCGAAAGTAAGTCTTTATTGTGGTCTCGAAATATTCTCTACTGAGGAAGTTGTTTGTCCCAACTAGGAGCTATAGCAGATAGAAATGAATGTGAATCGATGTGGTTAGCTCAGAGAAGTGATTGAGTGGTGTGAAGTCTGATACATGGTAGGCATGTTGATAACTGTTGACTAACGCTGTCTTAATTTTTGTAGCAAACATTGTCTTTGGTTCTGGAGCACTTTTTGGTCGACTTTTGCCATTTTCTTTGACGATGCACAATGGACAAAACCATAGGGTGGCTCCACCTCTTAGTCTTTTACAGGTAAATGAAGTTTGATGCCTTTTGAATTTTTATTGCAATTAAATCAGAGTAATTATTTCCTTTAGAAGTTTATTAGGCAAGGTCTGAGTATGATTTAATAAAATGGCTATATTGGTTTTCTATGATGTCCTGTTATTAATTGGAATAATGTTTCTTGTTCAAATCCAGTTTGTTCAGTTAATCAAGAGATCAATAAAAGATTAAATTACAAATTTGGTCCCTATGGTTTAGAGAAGGTTAGAGTTTGTCCCTATAGTTTTAGAAGTTAGAAATTAGTCCCCATGGTTTGATAAAACTTCATAAGGAGATCCTATGATTTGATAAAATCCTCATAAATAGTCCCTACCGTAGGGACAATTTATGAATGTCTTATTTATTTATTTTTGGATAAGAAACATTTCATTGATGTATGAAATAATCTGAAGTGCACATATGGAGAAAACCCAATTAGATAGGAAATGACAAATGAAGCAAAGAGGAAAAATGTACAACCACTAATTGGACAAAAACACAACAGAGGGGCCCACAACCAATTGATGTAAGAAGGCAAAGTCCATTAAGATCAGCACAGAAGAGAGGAATCCATTAAAACCAGATTTGGCAACCCCATTCCAAAAAACATATGATGCAAAGTCACATAGAGCAAGTTCAAGTCGCTTTTTTTTTTTCCCACAATGATGGTGCTTTCTAGATTTCGTAGTTCACGCATTCCTCTTTTTTCTTTGTAGATAACCGGTTGGGATGCTTCCTAGACGGGATCACTTTTAGGCAAAGACCAAGATCTCTAATTTATGAAAGTCTTATTAAACTATAGGGTCTAAATTCTCATTATAAACCATAGGGACTAAATTATAACCTTCTCAAAACCATAGGGACTAAATTTTGCAATTTAACCATAAATGAAATAGTTCCCCTTTACAAATAAGTCTTATAAATCAATTTCTAAATAAAGTTTTGATTACCCTCACATTTGGGAACTGGAAGCTTGAAAAAAGAAAACCTTCACGTCTTATGGAATTGCCACTGGGTTGTATGGGTCTCTCATGAATTTGTGGGTGTGAGGCCCCAATTTATGATTACCAAAAAAGGAAAAATGGCGCACTCTTTTCTATCGAGTTATTATTGTTCATCTGTGAGATTCTGCAGATTGGGAAAGGTTAAATGGGCAGCTTTGTTGGTGATCACTTATTTGTTTTCCTTCCCCCGCCCCCTCTTAGGCTAATTTTTCTTTTGATAAGAAACACAATAAATTATATTGGAGATTTCTATTGGCTGACTTAGCAATGAGATAATGGTAGGGAGGGGAGGGTATCCTTAAGTGGGATGAGGCCTGCTTGCAAAGCCCCTAAAATTTGATTATTGTTTCATCTCCTGCAACTAATCTTTAGTATTCTCAAGGTGGCTGTCACATTTAGCGATCGAAGACCAACAATTGTCTAGTGGGTTTACCAAATCTAGATTGACTCCGGCCAAAACTAATTTAATTTTTTTTATTCCAAAAACTACCTTCCAACTAACTTCAATATTTAACTAATTGAATCAACTCACTTACATTGGTTGTGTCAGTTTATCATGTTTATTGGTTTGGATTTACACCCTTGGTCTTTTATATTGCCATTTTTTTTAAGGTAGAGTATTTGTTATCAAATGTAAAAATCTCCTCTCTGTTTCATAGGAAGAAAGACTCAGGAATTTAAAGCAAAGGCTGGAAGTTCCCTTTGATGGCTCTCGTGTTGAGCACCAAGTGAGTCCTTTAACATTTTTATGGGTTTGCAAATTCTATGGATTTTGTTATATATGTGTTACTACCCTCGTCCTCTTTTGATGCCTTGAAATTTATGTATTTCCTGCATGCTATAGTTACAGAATTCTTCTCAAGACTTCACAATGAAGTGAATCCTTTGATTGTAAATGAATGAACCAGTTGGGACATTTCCGTTTCTAGTGGTCCATGGATATCTTCAAGTTTACATATCTACGACTCTTGCAAGAAAATGACTTTCATTTCTGTTCATCTTTATTATGTCTTGTTCATATCAAGGTCTTCTGTCTGTGCTTGTATGTTTATTGAAAGATGTTTGTGCTTGTATGTTTGTTTCTCTACTTACCTGCCAAAATTTGCTGTCTGACAATATCCAAGTTAGTTTGATTTGCCAACTTGAAGTTATGCAATTGTCCTAGAAGATATCGTTCCAATATCATACTTAACTTCTGTTAGTCACTAGACCGATAAGCCACTGGTTCACTTTAGGTAATGCAAGAAGGAAAAAGTGGTCTTGAGGAGAATCAGATTGAGAGTTTGGGAGAGGTGGGAAGCAAGGTTGCTTCGGTAAAGTTATGTTATTCTGAGCAAGCCTATTCCATGTGTTCTGATATTAGATATATTTGATCGTGGATCCATAGTAGTTATAAGGCTAGATGGAATTTCATCATATTACGTCCATTTTAAGGAAAAGGAGGATATTATTAGTAAGAGTAGGGAACCAAGGCTATGTCTGGTTCAAGTTTGAAGGGTAGAGATACTTCTATAACAATTGAAAATAATTATAGAGAGCCAAAGAATTCAATGAGGCTAATATTTCTCTCCATTCTACGTCAAAAAACATATTCCCTTACTCTATACTCTCCCAACCCAGACCACTAAATCACATGCGTGCATACAGATTAACAGTAAATGGCGTAATAAAGTTCTCAGTTCTCACTCATATAAGCACTTTTTATTAGTTCAATAAAAAATTATTGCTATTGAAAAATTTTGTTGTCTGGTTCCAATATTTTAAAAGTGTTTTTGATCTAATTAGAATTTATTTTTGAAGGATCAACATTTACTTTACAAAAATTTCTAATATTGAAAAATGACAAAAATGAAAGTAATTGAGTTACATAAAGACTATGAAAATTTTATTGAGTTTATGTTTGGAAAGGAACTTCTTGAGGTGCTAAATGGTTGACATTTTGAGAAGAAGCTAAGATTTTATTGAATTGGGTAGCTTGGGAACTTTTGTTGTTGTTGTTCTTTTTTCCCTTCCTTTTTCCTTTCGGTAAGAATCAGTGGAACTTTCATTGAGAGAAATAAAAGAATATACAAGGCACACAAAAAACAAGCTACAACCAGAAAAGGAGTCCGACCCTAACTCCAGAAAAGGACTCCAATCCTGAAGATACTGAATGCAATCATAATTACAAAAAGACCTATTGATTGATACCCACAAGAGGCGTTAAATCTACCACCTCTGAGACTTCCTCGCTTGATCTCTCCACCTCTTTAAAAAATCTATTATTCCTCTCAAATTTTCTATCAAAATGCCCCACAAGATTGCAGAGAAGTTAGCCTGCCTCAAAACTGTACCCCTCTCTGAATGGAGAATGCAAAAGTACCTCCTTCAGTTGAGCTATGCCATCTCTATTATACCATCTCTATTATAAACCCGAAGACTTTAAATTCTCTCAACCAACAGCTCCAAAGGTTTACCCCCAATGCCCTTTGGCCGCTTTTTCTTTTGTGGCCAGAATATATTTCTACTTAGGTTTCTTATAAGAATAATTATAAAATGAAAACGAAAATTACAAGGAAAGGAGTGAATGGAGTGAAAGTGTGTATAGAAAACCAGTAATAAAAGGTGTGCCTAAAGGGAGCTTTGGGATACAAATGTTGGTTATTTTCCTTTTTAGTTAAATAACAATATTATATATGTATGTACACTGGTGAGTTTAACACAATATGCAGGGTGGGGGATACGAACCTCTGAACTCTTGAATGAAAATATATGCTTTATGCTTGTTGAGCTATGTTCATGTTGGCAAAATCTTTTACATTTGCTATATTATATTAGCAGTAATTTGTATTTATTTGTGAGACTATTTCCTTTTCTGTAATTGGGTTTTCTTTTACTTGAGAAACTTGTCTTTCCTTGTGAACAAGGAAAGAATTAGGTTTTCTCCCTATTTTGCCCTCCGAGTTCAATCTGTAAGAGCCTTGAGAAGTACATGAGAGACTTTCTTTGGGAATGGATGGATGGATGAAGGGAAGGGTTCTCATCTAGTAAGTTGGGAGGTTGTTGGGTGCCCCCTGAATCAGGGAGTGTTGGAGATTGGAAATCTAAGGTTACACAACAAATCTTTGTCGGCTAAATGGCTTTGGCATTTTGCCCTTGAGTCTGAATCCTTGTGTTATAGGATCATTGTGAGTAAGCATGGCTCACATCCCTTTGATTGGGTGGTTAAAGGAGCTAAAGGCACACACTAAAACCCGTGGAAAGATATTTCACTTGAGCTCTCTTCTTTTTCCCATTTGGTCCGTTGCATTCCGAAGATCAATGGAACGCTTCTGCACTGCGTTTCCTCATCTATATCATTTGTCTTCCTTTAAAAATTGTTTTTTGGTTTGGTCGGAAAGCTCTGTGTCCTTTTCTTTTGGTTCCCGTTGTCATTTATCCAATAGGGAAACGACAGAGGTTGCCTCTCTTCTTTCTTTGTTGTAAGAGTGCAATTTTAGGGTTGGGAGATGGGATGCTCGTCTTTGGAGTCCTAACCCTATTGAGGGCTTTTGTTGTAAGCCTTTCTTTAGGCTGTTGTTGGATCCCTCCCAAGTTGGTGAATCGGTCTTTGATGTGGTTTGTAGTATTAAGATTCCCAAGAAACTCAGGGGGTGTTTGGAGAACTGTTATAGGATAGACTTGTAATGTAACATAATCCAAAATGAATGTTCGCATTGAGCGTTTTGGGCTCGATTTGTAATACAAAAGTCATTATGTTCCGACAGTTTTCAACCCGAACTATTTCCCACCATTTTCATGGTTCACGATTTTATTTTCGTTTTCTCCTTAAGTGCTCACGCATTCTAATACTTTACTGATTCCCAGTAATCCTATATATTCCAACTCCCCAAACAGCCCCTCAAGTTCTTTACCTGGAAAGTTTTGTTAGGTTGAGGGAATACTCAAGTTCTTTACCTCTGTCCGCCTTTCCGAGAGGAAGTTCATTTCTTGAGATTTGTTGGGGTGTGTGTGTTGTAGAAAGAACATAGCTCGATCACCAAGTTGTTGCCAAAAATAGACTAGCACTGTAGTGTTTTAGGGAAGCGTCACGGCGGTCTACCCTTTTGCCGCAAAACAGAGTGGCGTTGCCCGATAAGGTAGGTCTTGGGTTTTTGTGCCTCAGCACTGCCCTGTTTTTGGGCTGTTTTGCTTCTTTTCCTCATTTTCTTCCCCACTGATCCTTTGGCCCCGGTTTGTCTTTAGTATTCATTATTGGACCATTTTGACTCGTTTTAGCTCCAAATCTTGCCCTATTGCTCAAACCCTGGAAATCTACAAACAACATCAAATCTAACAAAATCAAGTGAAATCCCCTCTTAATAAAATGCAGTAAAAGCACTTTTTAAGTGCTTTTCAAAGTGTGTATATCAAAAACTTTGATATAGCACCTAACAGTTCGCTTTTTTGAATAATAATTCTATCTGAAATCCTCTTCAAAATTGTAGCCAAACATAAGTTTTCGGAATAGGGAGTGTGTTTAAGCATTTAAAAATATTTCTGCTTAGTTGAAGACTTAAAGGTACTTCATAAGATACTCTTTGTTCCTTTTGGATGTTATACTGAGTGAGTTGTGTGGATATCTCCTTGATTTGTTTAACAAAGCTCCTTCTAATTCTGTGTTGGTTACAATTCAAATGGATGATTAGGAAAAAAAAAGTAATAAAATAAAATACAATAAAGACTGAGGCAGGAATTTGGTTATTCACTACATTTTTTTGGATGGAAAAATAAATGAATCCATGCACTGTAGGATGCTCTGAAAAGGTTATGGAGGTTGGCATATCCAGACAGGGAGCTTCCACCTCTTAAATCTGAGCTCTGGAAGGACATGGGTTGGCAGGGTACCGATCCTTCAACAGATTTTAGGTGAGCACAATCTTTGATCTTTCGAAGTGATACTTTGTTTGTTTCATCTCTCTTCTGTTAATATTTAGTACTCTTCTAATTCTTGTAGAGGTGGTGGATTTGTTTCACTGGAAAACCTTATCTTCTTTGCCCAGACATATCCGGTTTGTTTCCTTTTCCTATGTTGTCATATTTTCTCTTCTGAAATATGATGATTTTTGTATCATATTCTTGTTTGACGCTTTATCTTTTCTCTTATGTTCATATACCTGATTCTTTGATCAGATATATAGTAATAAATGTAAATATCTAATTGTTAAAATTAGGAGAAAAAAGAAATAATAGGTTTATGTGAAAAACCCTAGAAAAGGAGAAAACTTCACGTTTTAATTTTTCTCTTATTATTTGATACTCTACCATGTGAAAATAAATAGTCTCTAGAGAGCCCTAAGACAATACAAGGAAAGAATATTGTGGAACATAAAAGGAAAAAATACACAATATAAAATCTAAAAAATCCCCAAATATCATTCCTTATTTTCAACACTCCCCCTCAAGATGGGACATAGATATCAGTGAGACTTGTCTTGCTAATACATGAGTCAAAACTCTGCTTACGTAACCCTTTGGTGAGAACATCAGCAACATGTTGGCTAGATAGAATATAAGGAATACAGATACTTCTGTTTTCCAGTTTCTCCTTTATGAAGTGTCGATCAATCTCCATATATTTTGTTCTATCATGTTGAACTGGGTTGTTAGCAATGCTAATAGCAGCTTTATTATAACGTAAAGTTTCATTGGTAAGTCATTGTTTTGGTGGAGATCAGAAATGACTTTCTTCAACCAGATTTCTTCACAAATGCCCTTACTCATGGCTTTATATTCAGCTTCGGCACTACTTCTAACAACCATACTTTGCTTTTTACTTCTCCACGTTACAAGATTACCCTAAACAAAGGTACAATACCCAGATGTGGACTTTATGTCAATTACTGATCATGCCCAGTCAGAGTCGGTATAGGTCTCAATGCATTTCCTGTTGGTTTTTCTAAACATCAAACCTTTTCCTGGAGTACTTTTCAAATACCTCAGAATTCGGTTTATAGCTTCCATGTGTTTTTCGTAGGGTGCCTGCATAAATTGGCTAACATCACTGATAACATAGGAAATGTCTGGTCGAGTGCGAGCTAGGTAAATTAGTCTTGCAACAAGGTGTTGGTACCTTTCTTTATTAACTGGGACTTTGTCAACAGAGTCTCCCAATTTAGCATTATAGTCATACCTTGAGCTTGTGTTGGTTCAGGTGCTGAGACTGGAGCTGGCGAATCAGTAGGGAATAACACTTCCTTTCTGAGATTCTTCCTGTAGTAAGTTATCCAGAGGACCTGTCTGGTAGTTTGAACAGTGTCTTGGGTACTTAGGATAGGAAGTGGTGTAGGAAGAATATCAATGGGAGTTGGAAGTGATGAACAGTTAGTCTCTTCACTACTACTCTCCCCCTGAAGAGGACTAACGGGAAAGAAGGGTTTATCCTCAAGGAAAGTGATGTCCGTAGAGATGAAGTATTTTCGGGATGAAGGATGGAAGCATTTGTATCCTCGTTGGTGGAGAGGGTACCCAACAAAAACACATTTTTGAGTACAGGGGATAAACTTAGTTTGGTTAGGGCCAAAGCTATGGACAAACGTAGTACACTTGAACACCTGGAGAGGAACATCAGCAATAAGGCATGTGGTAGGGTAGAAGGTTTTGAGGCACTCAAAAAGGGTTTGGAGGTGGTGCACATGGGAAGGCATCCGATTTATAAGGTAGGCTGCAGTCAAAACTGCGCCCCCCACAAGTATGATGGAAGAGAGGTAGAAAGCATGAGGGATTGGGCAACCTCGAGGAGATGACGAATTTTTCTTTCAGCCACTCCATTTTGTTGGAGGTTATAGGCACACAAGCTCTGATGAACGATACCTTCAGTGGATAAAAACTCACTAAGGGCATTAGTAAGGAACTTACGACCATTGTCACTCCGAAGGATGATAATTTTGGCATTAAACTGAGTCTCCATGGTAGTGTAAAATTGTTGAAAAATGGATGAGACCTCAGATTTATCAGTGAGGAAAAAGACCCAGGTAAGATGAGTGTGATCATCGATGAAGGTCACAAACCAGCGCTTACCCTAAGAGGTAGTAACTCTCGAAGGTCCCCAAACATCACTGTGAATAAGAGTGAAAGACCGAGAGGGTTTGTATGGTTGGGATGGAAAGGAGACTCGATGCTGTTTTGCCTGAATGCACACGTCACAAGATAGGGTGGAAATGTCAACTTTGTTGAACAAATGATGAAATAAATATTTCATATATTGGAAATTTGGATGACCAAGATGAAAATGTCACAACATACACTCATGTTCGGAAGTTGAAAAATAGGAAGACAACAAACTAGTCCTATAACTACACCTAGAAGAAGTATCATCATCAAGGAAGTAGAGTCCCCCATTGTGCCGAGCAATGCCAATCATCGTCCTCGAGCTTAAGTTTTGAAAAATAATATCATTGGTGAGAATGCCACACGACAATTCAGATCTCTAGTAATCTTACTCACAGATAATAAATTGTAAGATATTTTAGGGATGTGGAGCATATTTTGTAATATCAAGCCATCAAATGGAGAAACTTGACCCTTGCCCGCAATCGGAGCAAAGGAGCCAACAACAATTCGATTTTTTTATTACCAGCGCATGGATGATATGAGGGAAAATGAATCAAGAATCCAGGGCTTCTTGCCATTAACACTAAGGAGACTCAAGGACTGAGATGTACCTGATTGAACAATCTCCCCGAGATGAGAGTCACTAGAGTCTACTAGGCAATTCACTTGTGATTGTGGCTGGGAGCCACTAGCAGTTTCACTCACCATGGCCTGGATAGGATTGGGCTTGTCGTTCGGAGGTCGTCGTTTGCCATTTGGTGGTCGACTATGTAACTTCCAGCACTGATCCTTTGTATGCCAGGGTTTCTTACGGCGCTCACACACTGGAGGTGGTTTCTCATTTTGCTTGTCTCCAGTGGAACTAGATGTTTTAGCACTGAAGGCTGCAGATTCGGTCATGGGTATGACATTCGTAGCACTGGATCTGTCTTCCTCAAGTTGAACCTCGGAACAAACTTCCATAAGAGTTGGTATTGGTCTTTGTCCCAGTATCCTTCCTCGAACGACATCAAATTTGGAGTTAAGACCTGCTAAAAAATCATACACGGTCAATTTCCTCTATTTTATAATGTTGAACTCCTCCATACGGCCAATCCCAGATTGGCACAAATCCATTTCTTGCCAAATAAGGGATAGTTTGTTAAAATATGATGTGACATCCATAGTTCCTTGCTTACATTCATGAATCTGTTTCCTTAAGGTGCAAAGCCACGATGCATTCTGTCGTTTGGAATATAGCTTCTAAACTGCATCCTAGATGTCCTGAGCAGTAGCGGTATACAACAGAGGTTTTACGATTTGAGGTTCCATGCTGTGAATCAATAGAGAACGAAGTAAGGAGTCCTCTCCCTTCCAGATGTGCTCCTGTGGATCTCCGGGTTTGGGTTTCGGTAATTCATATCCAAACTTGCCGAGAGGTTTGCAAGTTGTTGAATCATGTTTGAAGAGAACCCACCAGATCCTGCGGTAGCCTCAGAATCGAGTAAAAGCCACCAGATTTGGCCGTAGCCATAGTGGTCAGAAGTAAAGACTGGGTGCTGGCGACTTTGGGACAGAGGGCTGACGACTCGACAGCAGCGATGGTGGCATTCTGAACGACTGGAGTTGCTGTTGCTACAGATCCCATCAGCGCTGTGGCGTTAGGGTTTTGACTTGCGGCAACCTTGAAGCTCGTCAACGGCGCTAGTGAGTGGAAGAAGATAGCTGCTTCGCTCGGGCTAAGGGATCTCACATACCTATCGATAGCTTCTTGGACGGCGGATTCGGTGGTGACAGCGGCCTCCATCGACGATGGCGGCAGATCATGCTGAGGTTTGTTTTCGTCAATGAAGGCTAGGGTTTCTAGGGTTTCGTCACCACGCTCTGATACCATGTTAAAATTAGGAGAAAAGAAAATAATAGGTTAACGTGAAAAACCCTAGAAAAGGAGAAAACTTCACGTTTTAATTTTTCTCTTATTATTTGATACTCTACAATGTTACAAGAGGGAAAATAAATAGAGACACTAGAGGGCACTAAAACAATACAAGAAAAGAATATTGGGGAACATAAAAGGAAAAAATACACAATATAAAATCTATGAAATCCCCAAATATCATTCCTTATTTTCAACACTAATAACATACACTCACAGTCGTTGTTTAATAAACCATGGAATTGGATTACTTTATTAGTGGTTAAAAGCGCAATATGGAGAAGCATTACGTTTATTTTAGTCATTTAAGTGAGGATTTATGAAGCTTTGGGGTTAAAAAATAGTTAAAGTGTACTATAGAATGTTCCTTTGATTGTGATCGACTGTTACTTCCACTTGGCTTAAATTATTAAGGACTTGCTGAATGTGTACTGCCAGATATGTGAAGGTTAAATTGCAAATTAGCCCCTATGGTGATTTAGAAAAAATTAGAGTTTAGTTCCTATAGTTTAAAATTAGAATTTAGTTTCTATAGTTTGATAAAACGCTCATAAATGGTCCTTAAAGCATGGATTGAATTCTAATTTTTCCCAAACCATAGGGACTAAATTTTAGATTTTTCCGAACCACAAGAACCAAATTTTAACTTTTGAAAACCATAGGGTCTAAATTCTAACTTTTCCAAATAGATCAAACCATAGGGTTAAATTTCGTAATTTAACCCTATGTGCATTATATCTTGTTTTGGACCTAAGCATGCAAGTTGGTCCTGCTTTGCGAGTCATTCTAATTAGATCTCCGAGTGATATTATTTCTTTCCTTTTGACTAAATTGATAATATATCATCTGTGATTAATACGTGTAAATGGTTGGTTGGGTTTCTGGTCGGTTGGATTTCTGTACAGGAGTCATTCCGCAGATTGTTGTATAAGAAGGATGGTAAGAGAGCTGAGTGGGAATATCCGTTCGCTGTTGCTGGTATCAACATATCGTTTATGTTGGTGCAAATGTTAGATCTTCAATCAGGTAAGATGGATGTTGCTCTTTGGTAGGTTCCAATAACCTTTTTTAGGTTTCGATCTTGAAGAACTTTTGTAATTATTCTATAGGCATCATTTTACCTAATTGGAACCCCCTTTCTTTAATGGGTTTTTGTGAGTTTATTTTTTTTATGTCCGTGTATTCCCCTAACTTTTTCTTAACGAAAGTTCTTTCTATAAAAAGAAAAAGAAAAATCACGATGCTCGCATATGCGATCATGTCTATGTCATTCATTCTTCAGAGAGAATTTCAAGACATTAATAAACTATTGAAGTTATATGTTAGGATACTTTCTAACTAGAATATGATCTTAAATATATTGAACAATTGTCTCCCTTCCCTCACTCACCCTTCTTCTATTTATAACAAGATAAACTAACTCCCTAGCTAATTACCCTTGTTAATACCATACTAATATCTTTAATTAGGTACCTTATATTATATTTTGTTGCAGGGAAGCCAGGTTCATCGGCAGGGATCCGTTTCTTAGAACTTCTGGAGCATGACGAGATGGCATTTGATAACCTGTTCTGTGTAGCCTTCCAATTGATGGATGCTCAATGGCTTGCGAAGCGTGCTTCATATATGGATTTCAATGTAAATAATTTCTACTAATATCTGACCATTTGAGTCTATAAATAATGTTGAAATGAAGAATCTCTATCATCTCTGACTTTGGTTCTTACTTTTCAGGATGTTTTGAAGTCTACGAGAAGTCAGTTAGAACGTGAGCTTGAACTTGAAGATACCTCCAGTGTGAAAGAACTGCCAGCATACAATCTCTTGAGAAGATAATCTTCTTTCTCATCATCATTAACTTCTTGATTCAGCTATAGTTCTCTCTATCTGATCTTCCTTATCCTCCAATTTTCTTTGTTGCTTTTCCAACAATTGCATTGTAATAAAATTTAAAAAAGGAAAAAAAAAAAAAAAAAAAAAAAAAANCGAGAAGTCAGTTAGAACGTGAGCTTGAACTTGAAGATACCTCCAGTGTGAAAGAACTGCCAGCATACAATCTCTTGAGAAGATAATCTTCTTTCTCATCATCATTAACTTCTTGATTCAGCTATAGTTCTCTCTATCTGATCTTCCTTATCCTCCAATTTTCTTTGTTGCTTTTCCAACAATTGCATTGTAATAAAATTTAAAAAAGGAAAAAAAAAAAAGAAAAAAAAAAAAAGGGAAAAAGAAGAAAAGAAGGGGAAAAGAAACCACACCATTAATCATGAAAATAGAGTAAAATTGTTATGAATTTCCTCTCTGGTACCAAGTCCAAAGCATTGTATCTCTAATGGAAAGGAGAAGCTATAAGCTATAACTGGATGCCATCCCTATCTCTCTCCTGTCAGTATATATATATATATATATATATATATATATATATATATTGTATCGGTGTGGTATGTGTTTGGAGATTTCACCTCTTATTCGGGAGCACATGTCTTAAACATTTGAACATTTGAACTATGCTCAGATTAGTCTATCTCCTATCAATATGTTTCTATCGCAATGGCAGCTTTTATGTTTCCGAAATTAATTACATTATCAAGCCATTATTGGAAATGCGCCTAGATGAGTATAGTTCAACCGACATAGTACTTATACTATCAATCTTGAAGTTAAAGGTTTAATTCCTCCGCGCTACATGTTTGTCAATAATAATAATAATAATAAGTGAATATTTGAAGGAATCGAACATTTTTCAAGTTGTTTTTTTTCCTATTTTTCTCCAATTTTCTTGAATATGAGTCGAAACTTTCTTTGACAAAGTTATTTCATGTTCTTAGGTTTCACGAGTAAAAAGTAGTAAAAAGGGGTGTTTGAGTTTTTAGCTATCTACTTTTTGGAAAAGTTTAGTAGAAAATGGACATAACAATTGCGACCAAGGATGGCAACAGGTTGGGGAGGGTTAACAAGTTTGATACATATATGAAACTTTTGATATATATACCTATATGTTGTAAATAACAAAATTTAAAAATAGCAAAAATTTTCTTTAATTTTTCACCAATGTGTGCAACAATAATGTCTACTAGATCCTATAAGTGGAGATCTAAGGATGTGTGATTATGAGACACATAGTCTTTGTACAATAAATATGCACATCTAAATTACCCCCTTAGATGCTCATTATATATATATGAAATATGTTCCGTTAAAACCTTACTAGGAAAAATCCAACAGAAAAAAAATCTAGTAAAAGAAAAAGAATACATATTTATAATCTAATACTCCCTAAAGAATACCGCATTCCAATGTTGTGCACCAATTTTTCAAAGGTTGCAGTTAGTAATGATTTTGTAAATAAGTATGTTAGGTTATCCTTCGAACAAATTTGTTGTACAATGATACGTCATTTTCTTGAAGATTTGGTGATGTTTTATTCTATATCCTTTAATATATTCTCTAATTTGGGCTATACATGATGTGTTGTTTTCGTATAATAATGTTAGAAGAATTTTAGGAGAAGACAAACCATATGATTCACGAATGTGTTGAGTCATTGATTTTAGTCATACACATTCTCGACTGGCCTCATGAATTACAAGAATTTCAACATGATTTGAGGAAGTGGTTGTTATGGTTTGTTTCATTGATTGCTATGATATATAAAATTGTATCTTTGTACTTAGTAACATGTTTAAGATTTAGCTTATATGGGCTAGATAAATAATCTGCATCTTTACAGCCAACTAGATCACAATTAGATTTATTAGAATAAATAAATCAATGTAAGTTAATTCTCAAATAAAACATAACATATGTTTAAACTCTACATCAATATCAGTTTTTTGGAGGAATATTATGTCGACATTTTTCATACTTACTTTTATAAATAATATCGTGAATAACATTGTATGCAAAAATGTTGTTAACTTATATGGTTCCATATTTTTTATCTCATGACATAATTTATCGAGATCTCATTATTATCCTTATTTACTTCAATATCCTATGAGTACTCATATTTAGGATTTTTTTTCCGAACATCTATATTCTTAACTGAGTCGTTTTGATTATAGACTGCTTCTTTTTCAAGGATTTATATCTTTGGAACCGAATGGTCTATCATGCTTCTGGCATATTCCAGACCCATTAGTGACAATTTGCTGCACTTAATGCAACATTTACAGGTGGTATATATGACTTAGTCACTTTCTTAGTACCTATAAATGCATTTGGTAACTGATTTGTTATATTATGCAAATGAATTATTTTCTAAACTTAAAATTCACATCAATCTGTACTGGGATCTAAATGAGACAATAATGATGTGTTCCATATAATTATCTTTTCCAATTTCTTAATTCCTCCCCTAATGTTGAAAAATTTGCCTCATTAAAATGACAATCAGCAAATTGTGCAATAAATACATTACCCATCGGGAGTTCAAAATATTTAATAATTGATAGGGAATCATATCAAACATAAATTCCTAACCTTCTTTGAGAACCCATCTTAATACGTTGTGGTGGAGCAATTGAAACATATATTGCACATCCAAAAATTCTCAGATTAAAAATATTTGACTCATGGTTTGCTAATTGTAATGGTGAGTATGGCTTAATGCGTATAAGTGACGAAGCATGTAAAATAGCATGACCCCATACAAATGTAGGAAACTTAGCTCTCGTAAGCAATGATTTAGCAATTAATTGTAAACATTTCATAAATGATTTTGCTAAACTATTTTGTGTATGAACATGAGCTACAGGATGTTCAACATTTATCCCAATTGACATACAATAATTATCAAAAGTATGGGATGTAAAATCAACAGCATAACGAAGAATAGTTTTAATTGTACGACTAGGAAATGATGCTCTTAACTTAATTAATTGAGCAAGTAATCTTGTAAATGCAAGTTTCAACTTGATAATAAGCACACGTGTGACCATCTACTAGATGCGTCTATTAATACCACAAAAAATTTAAATGGTCCACTTGGTGAATTAATAGGTCCACGGATATCACCATAAATTCATTCTAAAAATGCAGGTGATTCAGTTCTACTTTAGCTAGTGATGGTAATTATTAATTTCCTTGAGAGCAAATATCACATGATAATTCGTTAGATTAAATAATCTTCTAGTTCTTGAATGGATGTCTATGTGAATTTTCAATAATTTTTCTCATCATTTTAGACCTTGGATGACCCAATCGATCATGCCAAATTGTAAATATATCTAGATTCATGAACTTCAGGTTCATTGTTGTATATGTTTCAATTACTCATTTATGAGTATAATATAATCCAGAAGATCTAGTTGGCAGCTTTTCCAGTAGACGTTTTCATGTGAGAAAGTAGTTATAATATAAGATTTTCTATCTCATTCTTTCTATCAGTCTCAATATGATAACCATTACAACATATATCTTTAAAATTTAGTAGATTTCTCTTTGATCGACTAGAGAACAATGCATTTTCAATAGAAAATTTTCTTTCCTCTAGGCAAAATGGCTTTTCCAAATTCTTCAATTAGGTTTACAGAACTTGACATTGTATTGAGTTTTGTTGGGTTGTCAATTTGAAAAAGTATTTTTACTTGTAAATATTGTATATGTAGTTGCACAATTTGCCGAACATAAATCTTCATTCTTCATTTTTAAGTCACTCAACATATGAAAACTATTCATGCTTTTTTATTAAACAAAAATAATTACAATAAGAGAAAGAAAGCTTAGACAATAAAAGTTTAACCTTAGTTAAAGGAAACATAAAAGATAGATTCTAAAAAACAAACAACATTAATTCTAGATACCCTCAAAATAAAAAGAAACTCTTGTTATTCCATCAATTGTGCCGATTTTCTCTTCAAGAGATTCAAAGAAGTCCACCACATCCAAATTTGTTATATTGGATGGGTCAAATATATAATTATCCTAGTATTGCAAAATTTGTTTCCACATTTCCATTTTTCTTGAATTCTTATCTTATAGAGTTTTTCATTTATAATCACCATTTCATGTGGTTTCTTTGAAATTTTCGATGATTACCACGACAAAAATCAATACNTTGTGCCGATTTTCTCTTCAAGAGATTCAAAGAAGTCCACCACATCCAAATTTGTTATATTGGATGGGTCAAATATATAATTATCCTAGTATTGCAAAATTTGTTTCCACATTTCCATTTTTCTTGAATTCTTATCTTATAGAGTTTTTCATTTATAATCACCATTTCATGTGGTTTCTTTGAAATTTTCGATGATTACCACGACAAAAAAAAAAAAAAAAAAAAAATTATTTCTTCCTCTACCACAATCATGACCTCGACTGCGACCACGACCACAATTATTAAAATTCATAACATTCACTTCAAGGAATGGTGTTATTCCAGCTAGTTGGCTAAGATTCATGATAATTTTTTAATCAATAACTCGATATTTTGTTCCGCCACGAGAAGACATTAGATGAGTTCATAATACTTTTTAAAATATTTCTCTTGATATCGCTACTGCAGGAGCATATTCGAGACACAAAATGTAGAAAATGTCTTGATATCTCTCACTTCATTTTGAACGGAATAAATCAAGGGACCTAATAGTCATTTATGACCATTGTTTTGTGTTTTTAATTTCAATAGGTAAGAAAGTTCATCATTAAAAAAGGTTTATATGCATGTGTAGATGGAGCGGTAACTTAGCATCATTAGAACACTTAGAAAATATGTTGTTAATATACCAACTATCATTTTACTGACTAATGCAAACCAGGTAACACCTTATATCTTTCCTATAAAAATGAATATTACATAGTTTTTGGGTTCTAATTATTCTTGTATGAAATTTTAGATCAATTGGGTGTTACCATACACAAAAGATATTGTGACATTATTGCCTGATTATTGTCATAATGATCAAGACATTTGGTTGATGGTTAACCCTCTTATATGCTTTCATATTAGAGTGACTTCAACTAGATCGAGTTTTGAGACAGTTCGGCCTGTAGCAAACAATACTATCGTTGTGTTTTACAATAATGCAACTACACCAAATTGATTTGCGAGGTAAACACGACCAAGATTGGTACCGCCTTCATGCGAACTATACATCATTGTAGCGTGCACATTGTGATTATTGTGCACGGAGAGAAATAATAAATGGGTCAGCTGTAATAGATGATTATTTGTTATAGTCTGATTTCATGGACATAGCTGCCACCTACCAGCCACGATGAGTGTTGACTAGGTTAATGAAAATCGGGTACACGATGTTCTTCCCCACAGCTACTCCCCTATTTTTGTTGAGTATCAACCTTATCTTTAGAATTGGTTTGTTAAACCATTTTTCAATTTTCTTTTAGGTACCATATTGTTGTCAATATTTTCAAAAACGACATTATTTTTTAACTTAATCCCTAATTCCGTCATTTAGTTTACTTCCTTGAGATTAAGGTTAGCATATATATATATATATATGAATATAAAATAATAATAATAATAATAATAATAATATTAAGATTAGAAGATAGTTCTACAAGTAAAAATAACTCTATTCTCAATTTCAACTGTTATCATAAATTTTTTGTCGATATATTTGTAAAAATTAAAATTTCTTTTTAATCCCAGCTACAATTGCACTAATGTCTTCAACCTAATTTAACATGTGATTAAAAATTGGAATGTCTTCGAATATAACAAAACTATTACAAATATAGCAAAATTTTATTTTCATCTATGATAGACCGCAATAGGCCCTGATACTATCACTTTAGGGATAGACACTGATAAATGTCTATTGAGGTTTATCGCAGTCTATCACAAATAATAAGTAGAATTTTGTTGTTTTTGTAAATATTTTAAACAGTTTTGCCATTTAAAACAATTTTTTTAAAAAAAAATTTCATGATTATAATAATTATATTTAAATTGTTGTGATTTTGTTTTCTTTGAGTTCAACATTTTTTTTAGGCATTAATTGAGACTATAAGTCCGAAACAGTTGAATTATGTTCAATTTGGCAAAGTATTGTAACAAAAATATAATAAAATAATGAATATGAAGAATCCAAAATAAGTATAATACTTTTCAACCTCCTTAAAGAAACCAATGAAATAGTTCTTGATTTCAACATAGGTTAATCTAAGTTGGAACCAATCCTCCAACCCATCCTTGATAGAAATTAATAATGAACAGAAATAACAAATAAGAATGAGACAGAGTGATTTCAATATTTTCTTCCAATAAACATGGTCCTACAAAGGAGACCTACCATGCCATTTTGACCTCAGAAATCAAGGCACATTCCACCAATTCTACAAAGTTTACAAATAGAGACTTTGGTAAATTCTCTCTCAACATGTTATAGCAACAGAGTTTTTAGAAAGAGAATTATTTGTCTAAATCAAATACATTTCACTAAGAGATTATCTTTATGGTAACAACAATTTTTCACCATCAAAAGCTATTCCCTGAAAACAAATATAAAAATTCTCTGCCTCCAAAAGCCTGATTGCCAATAATAACAACAATGAAGTTCCATCTCCAGTCTCTTATCAGGCACAAAGAAGATTCAAACTATATTCAAAATTGGATTGTGTTCAAGAAGATTCAGAGTTTTAAGAAGACTCCGATTCGGAGCTCACAGAATCTTCACTTGAATCAAGTTCTTCTGCTGGTGCTGCTTCGTCCGACTTTTCAGGGCCGGGACCGGCTGATACTTTTACCATCGATGGACGCAGGAGTCTTTCACCAAGCAAGAATCCTTTACGGAACTCGTCGAGTATGATACCTTCCTCGAACTCTGTGGAGTCCTCCCTCATAATTGCTTCATGAAGCTGTAGGAAGAAATTGATTAAACAAGTTTCTACTTACCAAACTTGGTCCCCAAAAAGAGAGAGGGATTAAACAGCAGGTCCCTGATTAGTTCCATGTTTGATCATACCATGATAGTTTAGAATGCATATCAAATAGAATTCAAAAAGGAAAAACACAAAAACATCACCTCAGATTTCAATGGAAAAAAAGAGATTAGTCACAATATCAGACAGAACTAACAGCCGTGTCATTGATAATAATAATTTGAATAAAGTTACAATATTTCAGGAGGAAAATCCCTCCTTGAAAGATATAATTGCCGAGGAAAAATCACCTATTGAACGAAATAGCTTGAGTGGTAGAACTAGTAAAGTCTTCTACCTTTTTGCTCCAACAATGTACACTATCAGATTCACTCTGAACCTGATCTAGATCTTCAAATTTATCTTCAATAATTCTTTTATTGAGCTCCAACCATAAAACCGATAACGGATCCAAGATAGCACACTTCCAAAGTAACTTTCTCTTCTTTGATCCTTTTCCATGAAAAATAACCCATTATAAGATGCATCACTTCTTATGGATGGATCCAGGGAACTCACCAATAATTTACATCACATATTGTTTGAAGTAATATACCATCAAGGAAAATATGATTTACACTCACATCATTACAAATGCAAAACAAAAGTGAGGGCAACCAAAATGATTCGGTCTTCACATTAGCAAAAGATCACAATTCTTAGTTTTCATATGGTCAAAATCTAAACAAAATAAATCAACATTTATGGGCTGGTTTAAATCATATTCATGTTTGAGATTCAAAGATCAGATTTTAGAAAAAGTTCATCCAGTAATGATTGTAAGGTTTGCAAGGAAAGGTCCTACAGTTCCACTAGTTTCTAGAGTCTGATCCCAGTCTTACTGAAATAAATAGTATTAAACATATACCAACATTTTACTTATCAAGTTGATGTAATAAATCCACCATGTGCAGATACTTTAAGAACAGAACAATTTGATAACGAAAACAGGTTCATCAATTATTAAGTTTCAAGAAGTTACCAATATGGAAAGTCAAGGAAAAAAGACGGTCATTTTAACTAGAAAAGACTACAGGTTCACACAAGTATGCAATACAAGTTCACTAACTAGGCTGTACTGACTGATTAATAGTGACATAACTTTGATGAATAAAGGGAAAATAAGGCGCATGAGATGCAAATTTAATAAGTTGACAAGAAGCAAAAACTCACCAGTGGGTCAAACGGTTTCCCAATTGTCTCAACAGGAACTACACCCAAGGAGCCTAAAATCTCAGTGAACTGCTTATAGATGCTCTGGTAACTCTGGTTGATCTTCTCTTCTCCCTCTGTCTCCACCTTAATCTGTGCCCTAGCTCTCTCAAAATTATCCAGGACACCTAATAAAGTCTCCACTACTTCTCCTTGAGCATTTTTTACCAACGAAAGACGTTCTCTCTCTGTTCTCTTCCGAAAATTATCAAAGTCCGCACTAATTCTCAAAACCCGATCCCTCTCTACAGAAAGTTCTTCAGTTAAGGATTCCAACTTCCTTTCAACTGCGAGCTTTTCATCTTCAATTGACTTCAGAAAAGACTCTATTTCAACTATCTGAGCTCCATTGTTATCAGCTAAAGCCTGCTTATAGGACTGAAGTGCTGCTACAATGACTGACTGAGCAGAATCCTCAGCATTGACTTCTGAGTCGTCACTTAAGTCATTATCACTTGTAGCATCTTCCACACCAGTATAACTAACAGAAGAGTCCTGTTACATAAATATACGAGCAACAAGAAAGTGCAAGGCATGATTTCTGTATAAACTTAATTGAAACAATCTAAATTCATGTCATTCAAATTTATTTTTCACAGTCAAAAGTTTTAACAAATTAACAATCTCTAAACATCCAATATCCAAAATCTTCCAATTTCAAAAACTCAACTCAACGATCTACACTTGTAGATGTAAAAAAAGACCATAGTTTGTGCCTTATGGACCATGTTTCATTTCAACACCTAAATTTTAGTCTTCAATTGAATGGAGCTTATGGCCCTATCATTTGATGATATTATTGTAGTATCCACAAAGCTGCATAGGACACATAGAGGAATCCAGAATTATTGAGGATTAGACTTCGAGAAGAGCATGGTACTTTGTTTTTTACATAAACTTACTAAGAGCAATATGGCAAAGGTGTCAATAATGATAAAACCAAACTCAAATAATGCGCCCAGAACTATCAAAATTGCTTCCATTCTCCATTTTTTTAGTTACCACAAAAAATTGGAATATTAAGTGGATAATTCCAAGGTGAGATTAGAGAAGGGTCTAAAAACTCTTAACATATCTGTCTTTAAATGTCTTACTAGACATCATTCAGTTGAATCATTAGAACCCAGAAATAGACAATGAATTGAAGATAATGTCAGAATGCCACATTCCCACTTACTGAACTGTTTCCAAACAGCAAAGCAAGGCAACCTCGCTCCACTCCGATCGATAATATTAGAGAACAACAACGAAATACTACCAAGACCAACTGCTCAGCATAAAACAATACCTATCCAACACTAACTAACCTAACCAATCAAAGAGTCTAAAGTACAAAAGTAGGGTAAAGAAACAGCAACCACAAAGCAAACAATATAATATCCCCAAAAGAAGAAGAATTAAGAGTACCTCAGCTTCAGATTCGCGAACTTCCTCTTCAACCTCGCTAATTTCCGTTTCACCGGAGGAAGCAAAAGTGGGGAGCTTGGGGAACCGGAGAGAACGAGGACGAGGTGAAAACTTGGAGGAATTGATGCAACAAATGATAGAGTGAGAGGTTGTAAAGGATAGAGAGAAGGGTTTTAGGGTGGATTTGGACGAGGAAATGAGGGAAACACTCACCGGAGGAGTCGCCTGAAAAAATGGAGTTCTGAGAAGGGTCGCCATGAGAGAAATTTACAAAGCAGAGAGAGAGAGATAAGGGTAAAGAGGAGAAGAAGAAAGTGGGAGGTGCCAGAAAGGAAGGTTGGGTCTGGGTGAGAATAAATTATATATTTAGTATTATTAATTTTCCAAAAATATATTATTAATATTATAAAATTGGAATTAGGAATTTGATTGCAATTGCCAGACATTCATGGAAATTGGACAGGTAAGGGTACCATTTTTTTTTTTTTTTTTTAATTCTTTAGATCCTTGCAAGGATACCATTGATTGGTTAGGTGATAAAACGTCAAATAACCAATTTTTTTTTTCTTTTTCTTAAAGGCGATTCTTATTCTTTTAAATTTGTTCAATTTAAATCCTTATATTTTTAGTTGCCAAATTTTAGTTTTTTTATTTTAGATAAAGCTTAAATTTAGCTCTCATTGCTAGTTTATTATTGATTATTAGAAAAACTTTTTGTTATCTATTAGCATTTTTACTATAAAGTTCAATAACATATTCATTATTTGCATTTTCTTGCATGAAAATTAGTATTATTGTTTAACTAATTTTAGTAAAAATTAACTTTGAGGGACTAGATCTAAGGTTTATTGAAAGTAAAAGGACTAAAATTGAACAATTAAAATTATAGGGTTTAAGATTGAACAAACTTCAATGTGTGGAGACCAAAATGGTATTTTAACCTATTCTTTCCATGTACAATAAGGGTATGGGGATTCGCATCACATACCTCCAAGTCGCTAACACATATATATGTCAGTTCAACTATAATTTCTTTGTCAAATGTCATGAACTTTCTAAGTTTGTATTGAATTAGTTTTTAAACTTCAAAATGTGCATAGATGTGTTAAAGTTTTTAAGTTTGTATCTAATTGGTCTTAAAAAAATATATATTTAATAAATTTTTGGACTTTCAATTTTGTGTTAAAAATTTATCCTTATTAATTAACGAACCCAATTCAACCCTGAAACGTTGGGTTATGTTGGTTTGAGTTAGTTGAGTGACATGAGTAATTAATATTCTTGTTTTAAAAAGAAGTAAAGTGTTAATATCTATTAAAAAAATTATGAATTTTTCTTAGATATTGAACTAAGACTAGCCACTCAAGTTTTTGTTTATATGATCATGAAATTTTTCTTCCCAAAGTATTAAAAGAAATATTTGAAAACATTGCACAAACCACCCCTAAATTATGGGTCTGGTACAATTACGCCCTCGAATTTTAAATTTGATCAATCAATCCCTTGAAGTTGGTTAAGTGTTGCAAATCAGCCCCTTCTCTATTAATGGGTGTTAAATTAGGAAAGAATAAATTTGTAAATTCACATATTCTTCCCTCCAATGGTTTCGCCTTCAAGTCCGTCACCTTAGTTCTCTGAAAAAGGGGATGCCTTCCAACTGTTTGTTGCAATCGATTTTTTTTTTATTTTTATATTTTATTACAACAATTGAAAGGCATATCTCATTTTGATCCGATGACAAAAACAACCAAAAACATGCACAATTCAACCCATAATATTTTCATTTATGTGAATTCAATCAAATTCAAATTGTATGGGTTGTGGATTGGGTTGATCGGGTTTCTTTGAGTCATCGAATTTTTTTAACACCTTATTTTTCAACGCTTTTCATTTCTCCATCCAATATTATTTGTTTGTACAATTTTTTTTTTTATTGACATCGAAGGTCCAATTTGTTGTAGTGTGGTGCAACTGAAAGTAAACAAGTTAAAATTGATATAATCTGCAAAGTGTGAGGTTTAAATCTATGAATAGATAAATGACCTTAATTAATTAAGACATGAAATTGACATTTTAGGGATTTGAAACTTAAAAGTATATATTCACAAAATTAAACAAACCCATATATATATATATATATATATATATATATATATATGCTTTTAATCCTATATTGTGCCTTATGTATAAGGTTATGTGACGTCCTATGTTATGTTCTTAGTCCCATATTCTTTTATGTTCCGTTTATTACTTTAACCTTCTCAGCAATAAATCTCAACTAATATGCTAACTAAAATGACTAATTTAAATTAAGAAGATAAATATTGCTTTTCAACAAAAGAAATAGAGGAAAAGAAATGGTGCAATGCTTTACAAAGTCTCAAGACAATATGTTTTTCTAGGGCATCCACAAGATCGAATTCCAAAAAAAATTTAGCTCATGATAGAAAAGAATAATGATAAATTCATTAAAATGAAATTCATAAGTACAAGGTGCAAATAAATAAGAATAGCAAATAATAAAAGAAGGAAAAGAAAAACAATAACAAAGAATTTGGAAATTAAGGTATTTGACCCTTGGACAATTTCTACACTTTTATAATTCTCTTAAGTTCAATTAAACCTTTCTCAAAGTGAATCTCACTTTACATCATTCTCTCTTTGGTGAGGTTGGACTAGAAACTCTAATCTTTAACGAACTCTTAGGTGGAAGTTTCATTCCCTATTCTAAGTATAGATTTTGGCTCAATGCTAGCTTTGTTAATTTTCAAAATGATGACATTTGGTGCTTTAAATAGACTTCAAATGGGTGGGTTGTTGTCGAGATTCACGCCTTAAGAAATCCTAGTCAAGTTTTCAGAGTGGATGAACACATCGGGTGTTACACCCTAACCTTTGACCTAGTTGCTTAAGAGACCTAAAGAAAGGAAACTAGGGTAAAGAGTGTAAAATTGGATCACAAGCCTGTGGAGTTAGAAAAATTTAAGGCAGAAAATTTGGGCTCATGGAGTTGGCCAAATTTTGGCCAGTTTAGAGGATTCTATGCATTGGAAAAGAGAGGAGGAAGAAAAGAGTTTGTGCCAACTTGAGTTTTGGGTTAAGAATAGGTCATAGGTGAGTTTAGAAGAGAACCCCCTTATGTGATTTTCGGGTCTTGGATGACAAGGTAGCCTATGAGTTAAGGAAATCTTCTAAGTGTCACAACTATGCTTGGAGAATTCAACTATGCTATAAGAAGACAAGGGTTGGAAGCATGATTGAGGAGAAGAGAGGAAATTTCACTAAGTGTTAAAGAAAGAAGAGTTGGAAGCATAGTTGGGAACTAGTTGTGAATTTGACACATCCTTGGGGGAAAGACAACCATGTTGGACGCGTGGTTAGTGAGTATAGACGCATGATGACCCTAGTTTGGGAGGAAATTGGTTAAGTGTAGAAGTGTTGGAAGGAAACCGAGGTTTTGGGAAGGAAGGTTAAACTCATAGGGGAAAGTTGAAGGAGAGACTTCATTATACCTAGGGTTGGACGCATAGGCCACTCTTCTAGGAAGAATTGGCTAAGTGTCGGATAATTTGGAGAGTTGAGAAGAAACTCTAAGGAAGGAAAGGATGGGTTGGACGCATAGTTAGAAAAATGGTTGAAAAAAATGGCAAAGTATAAAGACTTAAGAGAGGAAAGTTTGAAGCATAGTGTCACGTGGTCTGTGACAACCCAACTTTTAGCAACCAATGCGTTGAAATGTCAGAAGGAGAGGAATAAAAGACCATGTTGGACGCATGGTCAAGACTGAAGTAACGCGTAGTTAAAGTGGACGTATAGGAAGTACTCAAGCACTTAAAGGGAAAGAAGTAAGACGCATAGACTTCTATTATAAGATATTTCTAAGTGTTGGAAAGTAGAAGGTTGTGAAGTAGACATAAAAATTAGAACATGTGTTGGACGTATGTTAAATTATCGAAAAGGAAATAGTTAATATAAGGAAAGGTTTAAAAGAATAACCTTGAAAATAATCAAGGAATGGCTAAAGATAGGTAGGTCATGGACGTAGGATGGAAGTGAACGCAACAGGACCAACGCATAAAGGAAGAGCATGAGAAGGATTTGTTGTCGTTGACGCTTAGCGGTATTATGTAAACACTGGATTGTAATATGGCGACTATACGTTGAAGGTGATCACGAATGGTTATTGAGTGCTGAAGTAGTCGCCACGTCGACGAGAGAAGAAACGTGTTTGGCTTACCATATGTTGGTGAGGTTGTTATGCACCGAGGTCCCAATGCGTTGAGACGGTTACCTCTATGCGTCAAAGACGATGGTGTAGTTAGTTAAGAGTTAGACAAGTGATAGGGAAGCTCAAACCTTAGGGGAAACTCAATGAACGCATGAGGGCGCTGTATGGATTGGATGGCTGTCTATTTGAAAATAATGGACGAATAAGATAAGTCATAAAGGCCAGGTGGCTTCATATAAACTTGACACCTTAAAATAAGGATGTGTTAAAAAGGCATGTTAAGTGTTTCATGCAAGGTAACACTTGGACTAATGCATGGTTACTCAGACATGCAGAGCGACATATGGCAATCAAATGGCAAAAGAGGAGTAGGATGGCAGGATCTCTATAAATAGGACCCTGGGGGAAAAGTAACGACTGATGATTCTGAAGTAAAAATCCTTGAGAGAAGAAGGAGAATGAAGACGGAAAGAAGGAACCCCTTGCGTTGTAAAAGGAGGTCTGCGGCCAAGAAAGAAGACATTCTTGACAACTTAGTCATCTGGTGTTAAAGAAGTTATCTTGCGTTGAAGAGGGGTCGACTTTGCATTTGAAACGAATCCAACATTTAAGGTGAACGCGGTGTTTGAAAAGAGATGATGCGTTCAGGTTGACCTTGCGTTTAAGAGAAGTCGACTCATCCGAAAGAAATAAGAGGAGTTAGGCTGCACTTTGCAGTAGTCATCAACCTTGCGTTGAAGGGCAGGGTTGTGTTCAGCCAAACTGATAGAGGAATGTCAGTCTTGCGTTCCAGAGTTAGAACGCTGTGACCAACTAAGTTACTGAAAGAGAGAGTAGCTACCTAGTGGACTAAAAGCTGAAGCCTTGCGTTAAGGAGCTCGGGAAACGGGAATTTGGAAGGAAAAGAGGAAATTCCTTAAGAGAATTGTGAGTGACTCTTTCCTTTCTTCGAAAATGAATTTTATTAAAAATATTGTTATGTGATATGGTTTTGAGATGACTGTTTCTGTGAAAAACATAATGTTTGCATATATTGTTCAAAAGGCATGTTTTACTTGATTGCTTTATGGTAACGAAAGGCATGTTGCAAAATATATTTATCGAGGAACATCCTGTTTTGCTGAAAAAATCTTTGATGAACTATTTATGTAAATTGATGGAGAAATATTTTAGAGGAGGCTCAATGCTAATAAGGCATGTGAACTTCCCCAGGACCCAGCACTTGGGCAACCTGCCTATAAATGTTTTAGAGGAGGATCAATGCTAATAATGCATGTGAACTTCCCCGGGACCCAGTATTTGGGCAACCCGCCATATTCCTATGTGCACATAGAGGTTGAATTGGCTGGTGCGTCGAGTTTTGCTCGCATCAAGCTAGAGATAATATCGACGTTGAGAGCGTTAAGTTTTTCTCCGCCTCAACTAAGGGAAAAGATTGAAATGCCAAACGGTTTCCTGAATTGTTTATTTGATAACAATTCCATATGTTTTAGAATGGATTCACGAGATTGATAAGGTTTTGCGGAAGAACTATTTTGCTTAATCCTTGTTTTATAGATGTTGTTTTGACATGCCTCTGTTCAAACTAAAGATAGTCTTTACAAAGCCAGTCACTCACGGAGCTTGTAGCTCATGTTTTCCTATTTTATTTTATTTTCTAGGTAGCAAGCGAGTTCAGGATGCTTTGCTTACACGAAAACCTCGTCTGGGCTGTTCTTGTCGGAAATGGTTGGACAGTGAACCTTACAGAAGAGTCAAGGTTGCTGTCTTCACATCTCTTCTCGGGTTGAGAAAGGATAATCCGGGAGGGGGTGTGACATGGTCACTTTTTTTAGAGGGCCAATCGTGCAGTACTTGGTACACAAGGACAGCCAAGTAAGCCTTGAGGAGGTTTGTCGGGCAAAAGAAAGCACAAGAGAACTTAAGAGAGCGAGAGCGAATGAGAATGAGAGCTTTACAATTGATTTGCCTAAGTTGAGGTTACAAATGGGGCCTCACTCTTATTTATAGAGGCCTTAGCACCGCCTCTCTCCATGACTGACCTATTATGTCGGTTGTGAAGGTTTCTAGAGAAATCGGGCCTAGTTTAGTGGGTTATAATCGTGTATGTATAGAAAAATATCTACAAAATTCGGTCAGGGTGTCTCTAGAAGGATTGGGTTTGTTCCAGCTTGCTTCCGCGCATGTCCGACTGTTATGGCAGCTTCTAGAAGTGTTCAAACGTGTCTCGCAGCGCGTGGCCCTTCCGTAGTAGTCGGGAGCCTTTCAGGGCCATCGGGTCTCCTTTCGCGTGTTCTCACTCCTTCAAGGGCACGGGGGCTGGTTTGCCCGGTGTCACAATCGTAGTTCTGCGCTGGACTAAACGATTGTGCGGCACTTGTTCTAGCTCGTGAACAAGTCAGCCTGATCAAATTCTGATCGCCTACGGGACACCAAGTGCCTCTCGTAACCTCCGACCCTGTTTCAAGGAAAACGTTTTTAGAAAACGGGTTTTAGAGGAAAAGCATTTCACAAACGTTTGAAAGCATGTTTAAGAAATTAAGATGTGTTGTAAGACTAGAAAGCAAAAAGGGACAACAACGGCTTTATAGCTCACAACTCCAGGTATGAGGATTTGATGGTTAGTCTCACCCCCATATAGTACATTCTAAACAATTGTGGAATTGTCACCCTTGCACATGCAAAGTGGCGAGCGGTCACTTACAAAGAAAAACACTAGGAAAAGACACTAACTAGTAAAATAAAGTACATAACATGAAAGCATGGTAAAAAGGGGTCGAGGCGGGCATGCGGCCACGGGCAACACGCCCTGGACAAGCATGACCGTGACATCCTCCCCCACTCAAATGGTTGACGTCTCTGTCAACCGACGCTGCTCGAACTCAGCAATGCGTAAGGCAACAGACTTCAAGTCTTCAGCACGCTCCCAACTGGTTTCTTCGTTCGGGAGCCCTTTCCACCTCACCAAGAACTCCTTCACGTCTCGTCTTGGTCTTCCAATGCGGCGGGTTCTTTCTGCAAGTACCTCTTCGACTT
Source organism: Citrullus colocynthis (assembly GCA_031780015.1). NCBI lineage: Eukaryota > Viridiplantae > Streptophyta > Magnoliopsida > Cucurbitales > Cucurbitaceae > Citrullus > Citrullus colocynthis. The sequence goes on from QLSR01000264.1 coordinate 1,765,783, forward strand.
CCTTCTTCGTGATGTCCTTCATCGTGATTGGAGGGCGAGTCACCGTGTTGCGTTGTTCATCGTCCGGGTCCGGGTGGTAAGGCTTCAGGTTGCTTACATGGATGACTGGGTGGATCTTCATCCATGCGGGTAGCTGAACTCGATACGAGGTCTTCCCGACCTTCTCGACCATTTCGATGGGCTCTTCATATCTCCTTACCAGGCGTTGGTCTCTCTTTCCACGAAATCGAAATTGTTCATAGCGCAATTTGATTAGGACTTTATCCCCTGATTGAAACTCTAGGGGTTTGCGCCTCGTATCCGCCCACTTCTTCATACGCTTCGATGCCCTCTCTAGGCATGCGGGAGCAACTTCTGAAGATTCCTTCCATTCTCAGGTAAAATTATGGGCCTGAGGGCTCTTCCCTGCGTAGGGATGGTCAACGACGTGTGGCATGAGCGGCTGTCTACCACACACGATTTCAAAGGGTGTCTTTCCCGTGGCGGAGCTCTTCTGGCTGTTAAAACTTAGTTGTGCCATGTCTAACATTTGCACCCAATTCTTCTGCCTCGCATCAATAAAGTGCCGAAGATACTCCTCGAGCATATTATTGAAGCGCTCTGTCTGTCAATCCGTCTGTGGATGGCAACTGGAGGAGATGTTTAGTGTGGAACCCAACGTTAGAAATAACTCTGTCCAGAACGTCCCAGTAAACCTTGCATCTCGGTCACTAACGATGCTAGCAGGGACACACCACAACTTCACTATGTGTTTGAAGAACAACTGAGTTGTCATCTCTGCCGAACACAGCTTTGGTGCTGCGATGAAAGTTGCGTATTTTGAAAATCTGTCAATGATCACCAATATCGATTCGAACTCCCCAACTTTAAGTAGATGCATGATGAAGTCCATTGATACACTTTCCCATGGTCTAGAGGGTACAGGTAAAGGTTCCAGCAGACCAGCTAACTTTGCCCTTTCCGGTTTGTCTTGTTGGCAAATAAGACACGTCTTGGTGAACTGCATGACATCGTCTCGAAGACTCGGCCAATAGTAGCCTTGCCTCAGCAGCGCGTAGGTTCTTTGCCACCCATTGTGTCCCGCCCACGGCGTGTCGTGACACTCTTTCATTAACAATCTCCGGAGCTCCCCTGACCGAGGGACATATAGGCGGTTACCTTTGGTCAAGAGGCTTCCACCCAGAACTGCCGCGTCTTCCCCTCTTCTGTCAGTTGAATCAAGGCTTGGGCCGCTGTGTCATTATGGCTTCTCGGACTGTTCCATTCAAGCTACTGGCTTTCAAGTGAGCAAACAAGCACAGGGTTGCATGTTCACTTTTTCAGCTGAGGGCGTATGCCGCTTGGTTAACCTTACCCGGTCGATGTTCAAATTGAAAGTCGAATTCGGCCAGGCATTCCTGCCATCGAGCCTGCTTGGACGACAGCTTCGGTTGGGCGAAGAAATGACAGATCGAGCTATTGTCTATCTTGACTATGAACTTGGAACCTAACAGATATTGTCTCCAAGCTAGCAGACAGTGAACGACTGCCAGCATTTCTTTCTCAGATGCTGCATACCTTATCTCGGCGTCGTTTAGCTTTCTGCTCTTGTAGGAGATGGGGTGGCCGTCCTGGAGGAGGACGCCGCCCAGGGCAAAGTTTGACGTGTCAGTCTCGACTTCAAAAGGTTTAGTCACATCGGCAATTCCAAGGACCGGTCCCTCTATCATGGCTTTCTTCAAGCCTTCAAACACAGCTTGACATTCCTGAGTCCAATTCCATTTGTGGTCTTTCTTCAACAATTCGGTCAACGGTCTCGCCTTTTCCGAGAATCCTTCTACGAATCATCTGTAGTAGTTGGCCAATCCGAGGAAGGAACGTAGTTCAGTAACAACAGTCGGGATCTTCCAATCTCGTATCGCATGGATTTTGTTCTGTTCCATGCCTATTCGGCTGCACCCGATCACGTGGCCAAGGAAGTTTATTCGCTCTTGAGCGAATGAGCACTTTTTTCTCTTCACGTACAGTTGGTGTTGTTTCAACTTCTCAAATACCAACTGAAGGTGGTGTTGGTGTTCCTCCATGGTCGCACTATAGACCACTATATCATCGAGGTACACGACGACAAACTTGTCAAGGTATTCATGAAAAAACCTGGTTCATCAGAGTACAAAAGGTAGCTGGGGCGTTGGTGAGGCCAAAAGGCATTACGAGGAATTCGAAGGCCCCATATCTTGTGACGCAGGTCGTCTTTGGCTCATCTCCTTAAGCAATTCGCACTTGGTAGTACCCTGACCGAAGGTCGAGTTTCGAAAAGTATTTGGCGCCCTGAAGCCGATCAAATAGGTCTGTGATAATGGGCAACGGGTACTTATTGCGAACAGTGAGCTTGTTTAGGGCCTGATAATCTATACACAACCGGAGGCTTCCGTCCTTCTTCTTCTGAAATAGCACTGGTGCTCCAAAGGGTGCTTTTGCAGGGCGAATGAACCCTGCGTTTAGTAACTCATCTAATTGCTTTCGGAGTTCGGCTAACTCAGGAGGCGCTATTCGATAGGCATTCTTTGCAGGAGGTTTTGCCCCTGGCAACAATTCAATTTCGTGGTTGATCCCCCTTCTTGGAGGCAAGGACTTTGGCAGACTATCCGGCATAACATCCCGATATTCCTCTAAGACCACTCGGACAGCTTCGGGAATGAACTCCCCTTCTGTTTCAACTGACTCAACCGGGATGGCCATGAAAGTAGGCTCGTCGCGAGCAAGGCCTTTCTTGAGTTGGAGGGCCGAGATCATTTTCACCCCGTTGGGTTGCTTAATGTTGGTCTAAACTACAGTGGGGGTGGATCCTGTGATTACCAAACACTTTGCCAGCGGCATCGGTATCACTTTGTGTTCGAGTAAGAACTCCATCCCCAAGACTATGTCAAAATCATCCATCTTGACGATCACAAAGTCGACAGGTCCACTCCACTCTCCCAGCTTCACTATTGTTCTCTTCGCTACTCCCGTGATAGGTAGGGCTGCAGAGTTAACGGCTTTCATTTTCCCTGCGTCTCTCTCCCACCGAAGGTTTAGTCGGCGTGCTTCCGTTTCGGTCATGAAGTTATGGGTGGCACCAGAGTGGCTCATGGTGCTCTTAGCCGCTCTTTGGTTCACCCAGGCATCGACGTACATGAGGCCCCGCTCGACGGGTTCTTTGGTCTCTCCGATCTTCCTTTGGAGGGCCGATAAGAATTTCAGTGCCCCCATTCGAGGGTTGTCCCCCTCTTCTGACGGCGAGGTTTCTGCCTCCAGTTGATCAGTTTGCCCATCTGCATTAGTTGTCAGGGCGGCTTGGAAAGCATTAAATGCGGTCCGTTTCAGACACTCGCTCACCCTGTGAGGCCCTTTACAGAGAAAGCACTGTGGGGGTCGGTGGTAATTATTCTGTTGATCGGGCCCCCGCCAAGTGTTCCCGCTCCTAAGTTGAGGGGGTTGATAAGGCTTTCGATCTCCACTCGAAGTTTTGTCCCCTCCAGCATTTCGAGGCGGGCTTGACTGATTGTTCTTATTTCCTCCACTCGAGGGAGTGGATTGTTGTCTAGTGTCTTGGACATCACTGCTGAGATCGAACAATCGTTCGGCGGCAGCATATGTCGACGTGAGGTCCTGTACTCTCTATTTGTACAGTTTGGCTTTTGCCCACGGTTTCAATCCTTCGACGAAACAAAACACTTTGTTCTTCTCGGACATATTGCGAATGTCCAACATCAACCCTGCAAACTATTTCACATAGTCTCGGATCAGGCCCGTGTGTCTCAACTCCCGGAGTTTTCGCCGTGCTAAGATCTCGACGTTTTCGGGGAAGAACTGAGAGCGTAGTTCTTGTTTCAGTTTATCCCAAGTATCAATGGTACAACGACTTTCTTACATGTCTATGTACCGGGACCTCCACCATAGCTTGGCGTCGTCTGCCAAGTGCATCGTTGCCAAGGTAATCTTCGATTCTTCAACAGTCGTGTTCGTGGCTCTGAAATATTGTTCCATGTCAAATATGAAAATTTCCAGAGCTTTTGCGTCTCGAGCCCCACAGAAAGGCTTGGGTTCTGGGATTTTCACTCGATTCAACTGGACTGCACCCCCAGCTGGGGTTTGGTTTCCCACCGCTCTCATGGTGAGATTTACCCTTGTGCTAACATCCGCAATCTCTGTCCTGACGACATCGAGTGCGGCTCGAAAGTCTTCTGACAAGTCCATCACCATCTGGATTATTGCTTTTTGAGAGCTATCTAGCTCCTCGACTCTTTCTTCCATATGAGCTACAGAGCTCGATGAGCTGTCACCACGCTCGAAGCTACTAGGTCTCGCAGCCTTCGCCTCTAGGGTCTCAACCCTTAACATCAACTCTTTGACGGGCATCCCGTCTAAGCGGCCGGCAACCGCGTCAATCCCATCAGCCTTTTCAGAGATTTCTTGTACTCGCGTTTCCAGGAAACGGAGGGCATCGGGAACTTCTCTCAAGTAGAGCATCTGCTCTTCCATTTCTACCAATTGGTCCACTTACGACTTGGTTAACTGTTTCGTGGTTGACATAATTCTGGCCTTCTCTCTTGTGAGCCGACTTGGCTCTGATACCAACTGTCACAATCGTAGTTCTACGCTGGACTAAACGATTGTGCGGCACTTGTTTTAGCTCGTGAACAAGTCAGCCTGATCAAATTCTGATCGCCTACGGCACACCGAGTGCCTCTCATAACCTCCGGCCCCGTTCCAAGGAAAACGGTTTTAGAAAACGGGTTTTAGAGGAAAAGCATTTCGCAAACGTTTGAAAGCATGTTTGAGAAATTAAGATGTGTTGTAAGACTAGAAAGCAAAAAGGGACAACAACGACTTTATAGCTCACAACTCCAGGTATGAGGATTTGATGGTTAGTCTCACCCCCATATAGTACATTCTAAACAATTGTGGAATTGTCACCCTTGCACATGCAAAGTGGCGAGCAGTCACTTACAAAGAAAAACACTAGGAAAATACACTAACTAGTAAAATAAAGTACATAACATGAAAGCATGGTAAAAAGGGGTCGAGGCGGGCATGCGGCTACGGGCAACACACCCTGGACAAGCATGACCGTGACACCCGGCGCCCTGCCCATCCTTCTTAGCGTCATCTAAAGGCTTGTCGAGCCCTTTAGTAGTGTCGCGTGTCTTCCCGAAGTTTCTAGAGCCATCCATTAACTAGCCCTGTCTACGGGGCGCGCTCCTGATTGGGCGCGTCCCTCTCTTGTCGATAGGCACGCCCATGTTTGGGCATGCTGATAATTCCTAGGGTGCGTGCCTGCGTCGACCATAAGCGCACATGCCTTTGCGGTGTGTGGGGGATGCATCTGCTTGCCGATAGACGCCCATGCCTCCGGCACACGCGCAGCCTGTCACGTTGAACGCATGGTGCTGTGCGTGCCGGTGAGACGCAGCACCTACACAGACTCTCTTGGTGGGCTGCGACTACCATTGTTGCAGTCCCCCCTTGGCTTTGCTAGAGGGACTTGCGCCTCATAAACTCGAAATTTAGAGGGCGATGTTGGCACGTGACATCCTCCCTCACTTAAGCCTGCGACACCCTCGTTGCATAGTTGCTCCCAGTATTCCTCGATTAGATTTGAGAATTGTTATAAGTGCTCCTCATCTTCCCAACTAGTCTCGGTGTCAGGCAGTCCCTGCGATTTTACTAGAAATTCTGTGCTACTTGGGACTCTTTGTCTACTCACCCTCCTGTGTGCCAAGATGGCCTCAACCTGTTTGTCATGTTCAGTCACATCCACTGTTGGGGCCCTTTTGGAGATGGCTCTTTCGGGGTCTTCCTCATCTTGATGAAAAGGCTTCAGCATGCTCACATGGAAGACGTTATAAATTTTTAGTTGGGGTGGCAACTGCACCCTATAGGCTGCTTTCCCCACTCTTTCTAGAATAGGGAACGGGCCTTCGTACTTCCTAACCAGTCCCTTGTGTACCTTCCGCAGGGACTTGAACTGGATAGGCAGCAGCTTGATCAGTACCATTTCCCCTTCCTTGTACTCCTTGGGGCGTCTTTTGGTGTCGGCCCATTTTTTCATTCTTTTTGCAACCTTGTGGAGACAAGCTCTCGCAATGTCCTGCTCCTCCATCCATTCCTTCACCATCTTGTATGCTAAAGGGTTCAGTCCAGTGTAGGAGGCAACTAGCTCTTTGGGAGTGTTTGGTTGCCGCCAATTTACGATCTCAAAGGGGCTTTTTCTCATAGATTCGCTCTTCTGGAGGTTATATGAAAACTGGGCAATGTCTAGTAGATCTGCCCAATTCCTCTAGTGGGCACTCACGTAGTGCCTTAAATATTGCTCCAGCAGAGCATTTACTCTTTCGGTCTGGCCGTCACTTTGGGGATGAAAACTAGTAGAGAAGTTCAAATCAATCCCCATCAACTTGAATAACTCTCGCCAGAACTTACCCCTGAATCTAGGGTCACGGTCACTTATAATGCTTCGTGGGATACCCCACATCTTTACTACATTTTTGAAAAATAGCTGGGCAGCTTCATCGACTTTAATGTTTGCTGAGCAAAGGATGAAGGTGGACTTCGGTAGCGCCATGATGAAATCCATAGTGACGCTCTCCCAGGGTTCCTCGGCCATGGGCAGGGGTTTAAGGAGGCCGGCGGGTAGTTGTTGCTCCCCTTTGTCCTGCTGGCAAACAAGGCAAGTCTGTACGTACGCTTCGACATCGTCCTGCATCCTCGGCCAGTAATATTTGTCTTGGACGAGAGCGAGTGTGCGGTTTATCCCAGGGTGGCCGGCCCACAAGGAGTCATGGCACTCTTTTCCTTGCTTAAGTTTCCCCACTTAGGTACGAAGAGATGATTACCTAAAGTGAGGAGAGTACTATTGTCCTCCCAAAATCGTCGAGTCTTACCCTCCTTTGCTAGCTTCATCAGGTTTTCGGCTAGCTTGTCTTGTTTTAGCCCCTTTTTGATCTAGTTGATAAATGAGCTCTCGGGCGACTTGGCGGCAATGGTTGCTAGCTCAGCCTTACGGCTGAGAGCATCAGCAACTACATTCGCTCTTCCTGGCTTATATTCCATCTTGAATCGAACTCGGCCAGGAAGTATTGCCACCGTGCTTGTTTTGGTGACAGCTTCTTCTGTGTTTGGAAGTAGCTGGGGCGACATTGTTCGTCATCACCATAAACTTGCTTCCGAGTAATTAGTGTCGCCATGTCCGCAGGCAATGGACAATGGCGGTCATTTCTTTTTAGACAATGGCAGTCATTTCTTTCTCTTGGATAGTATATTGCCTCTCGGTGTCGTTTAGCTTGCGACTCTCACAGGCAATCGAGTGTCCTTCCTGCATTAGTACTCCCCTAATTGCAAAGTCAGAGGCATCTGTGTGGACTTCGAACGACTTTGTGTGGTCAGGGTGTCACACACTACTTTTAAAAAAATCGATGCATTGAAGAGCCTATAAAGAAAAGAAGTAAGAAGCCATGTTGAATGCTTGGTCAGGACTAAGGTAACGCATGCTAAAGGTGGATGTATAGGAAGTAATCCAAGAGCTTGAAGGGAAAGAAGTGAAACACTTAGGAGGTAATTATGAAGATGTAAATATTGGCGAAGGTAAGACGCATAGATTACTATGAAAGGATGTGTTCTCGAGTGTTGGATGAAGTAAAGGTTGAGAAGTAAGTTTTAAAGACTGGTGAAGGAGGTGGACACATACTAATTTATCATAAGAGACATTTTAGTACAAGGAAAAGGTTAAGTGAATAAACTTGGATTACAAGTTCAGGAACGTATAGGAGGATAATCAAGGAATCCTCAAGGATAGAAGGAAGATTATGGACGCAAAATGAAGTAAAGGTGAATGCAAAGAGTACAAACGCATTAAGGGTGGTTTTGAGTTGAATTTGGTTAACAAGGGTAATTCACATCGTTGGATGTGTGATCACATAGAAGAAGGATTTGTAGTTAAGACTTGACATAAGGGAAGAAAGTTGGACGCATGGTATTGCGGTAGGGCACAGACGCTTAGTAGTAGGCGATGGAGAAATGGGTTCAAAGGTATTATAGCGGAGAGTAAAAAAAAAGTAAGTAAAGAAGCTAAAATCTTAAAGGAAATTCAATGGACACATAGGGGCAGTATGATATGATTGAATGAATAGTTTGTATATTGAAATATGTTGAACGCATAAAATAAGCTTATAAAGGCTAGGTGGCTTTATATAGACTTGACACCTTATAAGTAGGAGGTGTTAGAAGATATGTTAAGTATTGCATGCAAGGTGACGCTTGGATAAATACATGTTTGGTTAAGTGTGCAGCATGACATGTGGCAAACAAGTGGCAAAAGAGAGGAGAAGCAGTATGACAAGCCCTCTAATCCAAAGCTATAAATAGGACCTTGAGGGAAAAGGAGCGACTGATGATGTTGAAGTAAGAATTCTTGAGAAAGGGAGAGAGGAGGCAGAAGGAGGAATCCTTGCGTCCGTAGTAGAAGTCTGCGGCCAAGAGAGAAGATATTCTTGACAACTTAGCTATCTTGTGTTTAAAAAAAAAAAATTGTTTTGCGTCTAAGTAAGACAAACGACGTGTTCAAGATGAATGATGCGTTCAAAGTTAAGGTTGCATCCAACCGAGCTGACAGAGGAATGTAAAGCCTTGCGTTCCAGTGATAGAACGTTGCGTTCGAGAAGCTCGGGAAAAAGGAAATAGTGAAAAGCCGGAGAAACTATTCTTGAGCAAGTATAAAGTGAGTAATATTAACGTTCTTCTTCAAAATATGATTTCATGAGTTTTCGATGAGTAAGTGCATGTGTTTTATTTGAAAAATATTTGAGTATGCTGGTTATTTGCTATATGTTTATAAAACGCGTGCTGATTGATAATATGTGATTTCATGATTTTACTGAAAAGCATGATGTTCATATTAAAGGTTTGAACTTGAGTTTTCTAGAAGCATGCTGTTTTGATATTATATGATTTTAGTTGGTAACGGTTAACTTATGAGTTTATGATATGATGCTTTCGAAACGTAATTGGTGTATTTATAAAACTTAGAAAAAGGGCACTCGAGGCTCAGGGACTTGGAGAAGGCCAAGGGGTAGCCGGGATATAGAAAAGGTACCTAATGCTGAGGGACTCGTAGAAGGCAGATGGGTAACCTGGATACGAAAATGGGACCCCAATGCTCAAGGACTTGGAGAAGGCATTGCGGGCGGCCCGGATTATAATATATCTATGTACACATAGAGGAATATACGACGCTGATGTGTTAAGGTTACTCCACCCAGCTAAGAATAATCGACGTTGAGAAACGTAGAGCATTGTTCCGCCTCAACTAAGGGAAATTATTAAGAATGAACTGATTTTATGTACAACTATTTAAGAATGAATTTATGTGATTTGATTAAGTTGATGGAAAGTATGATTTTACAACAATGATGTTTGAACTATGTTTTACGTAGATTGTGGAACATGTGTAATTTGACTAAATTATCGAGAAATATGTTTTGCGGTAATGATGATTTAAGTCCATGTTTCATGATTATGGTATATAGTAATTTTAACATGCTTGTTTCCGAAATAAAGATAGTTTTACAAAACTGTTACTCGCTGAGCTGTTAGCTCACCCTTTCATATGTTTTCCATTTTTTTTCAGGTAGCATGACAGTTCCCATTGTCGGTCGAAGTCAAGGTTTGTCAAGAGTAAATGGTATCACCGTCTTAGGAAGTGTAGTTTAATGGATATAAAGGAAGTTCGACAGTATAAGTCGACCAGTAAGTCGATGACTGCTGTATTCACGCTTCGTCTCGGGTTATAGGAGGGTAATCCGGGATGGAGTGTGTCACAGGGAGCACCATCAAGGGTTCCTATTGGATGACTTCTTTTAGTTTCTCAAAGGCTTGCCGACATTCCACTGTCCACTCCCATGGTTGGTTCTTCTTTAGTAGATTAGTGAGAGGGGCGGCAATTGCCGAGTACCCCTTGATGAATTGCCGATAGTAGTTTACAAAGCCTAAGAAGGACCTTAGCTCAGGGATCTTGGTAGGCGGCTTCCATTCTTTGATGGCCTTTACCTTTGTTGAATCCATTATCAACTTGTCATCCTTTATATATAACCAAGGAACTTTACCTCAGGTTGGGCGAATAAGTACTTCTCTAGCTTTATATATAGTTCATTCTCCCGGAGTACCTGGAAGACTTGTTGAAAGTGCTCTGCATGCTTCTCCAAGGTTTGACTATATACAACAATGTCATCCAGGTATACCACCACGAACTATTCCAATTAAGGATGGAAAAGTTTGTTCATCAGAGTGCAGAAGGTGGCAGGGGCATTGGTGAGCCCGAAGGGCATCATGAGGAACTTGTATACGCCATAACGGGTTACACAGGCGGTCTTTGGCTCATCATCTGCCTTGATCCTTACTTGGTAATATCCTGATCGTAGATCAATCTTGCTGAAACATCCGGCTTTCCCAAGCTGGTCAAAAAGATCAACTATCAAGGGTATTGGATATTTATTCTTGATAGTAATCTTATTAAGTGCCTTGTAGTCAATGTATAGCTTGAGAGAACCATCTTTATTCTTTTGGAAGAATACCAGGGCGCCATAGGGAGCCTTTGAGGGCTGGATATAGCCGACATCAAGTAAGTCTTTTAGTTGCTTTTCCAGCTCCTCAAGTTCGGGTGGTGCCATTCTGTATGGTGCCATAGTCTGGGGCTTGGCGTCAGGTTCCAGCTCGATCTCATGGTCCACCTCCCGCCAGGGTAGCAATTTCTTAGGGAGCTTGGAGAGCATGACGTCCTTGTATTTGACCAAGACTTCTTCAATGCATTTTGGCAAGAGTCTTTTGTCTTCCCCTTCTTCTTCTTGTAGTACCCGGACCGATGTGATGAAACTTTCGTCCTTCCCGAATCCTCTTTTAAATTGTAGTGCGAACAGCATAGGGTCTTTTAATTTCTCCCTATTTCTTAGAGGGATGACCCTTATTTTGTGGTCATTGAGGATTACGAGAGAATTGTAGGCGGGGACCGAGAAGGCTAAGGCTTCTTTAAAGAATGTAATGCCGACAACTATCTTAAAGTCATCCATAGGGGCAACTCTAAAGTCAAATGTACCTTGCCAATTGGCCAATTTTAATGGGGACGCCTTGTGCTATTCCTGCGGCTGGCTTGGCCTCACTATTAACAGCTTTGATAGTGCCTCGCCCGCGGGTAATCTTTAGGCCTAGCCATGTTGCCTCCTTCTCGTCAATGAAATTATGCATGGCTCTCGTATCGAGCATGGCAGTGGCAGGCTTACCTTTTACTACAGTATCGACATACATGAGCCCTCTATTCTCGGTCTTTCGTGGAGAAAAAAGATCGACGAGGGTGTTTATTTGCTGTATCGAGCCGACCTTGGCTTCGGGCTTTTCGGCCTCCTCATTGGCCTCACGGAACTTGGCTACCAACGCGTTCATTGCCTTTCGGTTTGGACACTCCCTTGTCCAATGAGGCCCATCGCAGATGAAACAAGGCTTAGGGGGCTTGGAGGACTCACATTTTGTTCCCTTGCCGCGTTTATTATGTGAGGGTTTGCCTTTGTGTCCATCCTTGCGGCTCTGCTTCTTCTGCTGCGTTGAATGGTCTCCCCCACTTTTATTCGGACCAGGCTTCTTCCCCTTTTGAGCTGAGTAGTCTACAAGACTTTCCACGGCGGTTATCACGTCATCGAGAGTTTGGACATTCTTCCAGTCTAGCTCTACTCGAGCCCAATCCTTTAGCCCGTCTTTGAAGTAGAAAAGAGCGTCGTTGTCCAGCAGGCTATCTGTCACACCCTCTCCCAAGTTACCTGCACAACCTGAAAGGAGATGTGAGGATAGTATACCTCACCCCTCTTGTGATGCATACCATCCGTTCCCTCACACACACTCTGAACTGTTCACCATGTAATCTCCAGATTCTAGAACATATTAAACATCACATATGGAAAAGTATATACAAGCCAAAACAAAATTTTCTCAATTCTTTTACATGTCCTTACACAACCCATAGTTCAACCCTTGGTAATTGTACAAACATATATACATGCCACCTAATTAAGGTTTAACATACAACTAACACTTCAACAAGTCGAATTATTCAGAGTCTCGAAGCTTAAGCAGGGCGAGTGGGAGTAGGCAAAGCACCAAAAACGTCCTTGCTACCTAGAGGGGAAAGAAAAACATTGAAAACATCAGGGAGTGACAATTTTAACAAACCATTTTAGTTCAGAAATCTTCAGTAGTAAAACTATGTTCAACATCAAACATAAAACATGTAATCACTTCAAATACATTAGTTAAAACAAACTTAATTGCCCTTATCACTTCATACATGATTTTTCCCTTAGTTGAAGTGGAGCAAAACTCAACACCCCAACGTCGAAAACATATAAGGCTCGATGTGGAGCAAGACTCAACGCACCAGCATATAACCTCTATGTGCACATAGGAATATGGCGGGTTGCCCAAGTACCTTCTCATGTCCTTGAGTACAGGGTCCCGGGGAAACTCACATGCCTTACTAGCATTGAGCCTCCTCTAAAACATTTTACAGGTGGGTTGCCCAAGTACTGGGTCCTGGGAAAACTCACATGCCTTATTAGCATTGAGCCTCCTCTAAAAGATTTTCCTTTTTAGAAACAACATTTCATGCAAACCGTTCGTATACAAATCGTTCATAAGAATACAGGGCAATTATTATATCAATAACATTTCATAAACATGCTTTTCAATAACTTTAAGAACATAATATATGCCACATAACGCATTTCATTAGAAAACCGAACTATCATGTTCAACAAATCGTTTAAAAGTAAAAGAAGTGTCACTCACAATTCTTCCTAGGCCTTGAGTGGATTATACGCCTCCCCTATTTCCTCTTGGCCTGAAATAGATATTTTCTTGTTATACTTCTTTCCATTCACAAGAACATAAACAACAATTTATCATATGCTCGGTGTTTATAGTACATCATGCGGTTAGGCTTTCATTAGTTATTCTCAAGCCTTAACTCTAAATCTATAACTACAAGTTGTCCCTTACCCTTCTGCTATACCTTGATTTCCAAGAACACTTTACGTGCAGCTCACTTGCTTTTATATCAACCCTTGAGCCTTAATTTTTGCTTCACAAAGCTGACTGTTACATCTTGATGTCTCTACTTAATCCCTGCTAAAAATGCATTTCCAGCCCATATTAAGACTTCTTCTCTTCTATGAACTTGTAAAGAATTGAGTTCGACAGCTTACCTCAAAATTTCAGGGCTTAACTCTTTTTTGTTCTCCAGTTATGCCAAGATTACTCCGCGTTGCTCCGGATTGCATAGCAGTTCTGTAGTTATTGCTTTTACCTAAGGATTCATGTGATAAACTTCGATTTTAGCTTAACCATCCTTCATAAGACTTGTTAGGAATTATGTTAACTTACTAACCTCAAAATTTTAGCCCCAAACTCGACTTCCTTGAGTCGTTCTTCTCTAAACAACAACCACTGTTCAGTCAGTGTGTCTATAATCGGTCTCCTGTTCCAGTTCGGATTTTAGCACCAAAACAGGTAGAATTTCGCCCAAAATCTATAAGAACACCTTCCTCTTCCTTCCCTGGTGGTTTCTCTAAAAGATGGAACTGACTTAAGTTCTCGAAATGTCTGAAAATAATTAAACTCACTTATATATATACTGCCAACTTATCCCTCACAAGTACCAAGATGATAATGTCGACTTACCCCTCACTGTAGGTTGGCGCTGGTCTTTCCTTCGACGCAAGGCACTCATGTCTATGTTCTTCTCCAGCGTCTTCAGCAACTAACCATTCTCATCGCATAATGTTCTCGGCGCCTCCTACCTCCTACCTCCGACGCATACAACATATTTATTCCCATCACTAGCTTCATCGCGTCAATACCATTCTGTCTTGGACGCAATGTGACTTTAGCTCATGGCTATCTTCGACGCATGGTATCTTCAACGCATGGCTGTCTTCGGCGCATGGTGACTTCAACGCATGGTTCAAGCATATTTCTTTCCCCGCCAATGATCACTTATCCTTCGATGTGCCGACTACCTCCTCTCACAACCCTTCTTGATTCAATCAACAACGCATGGTTTCTCAAATAATTCAACCCTCCACTACATTCACCAATGCATGGTCTTAGCCACCACTTAATTAAAATTTTACTCTACTTCTTCGCTACTTCTCCACTAGCAACGCATAAGCTCAGTCGCATTACTCTCCCCAACACTTGGTTTTACAGGTCAGTGCTTACACTATCTACTTCGAGCATTAGGGTAGTGAATTCATTGACATAGTCAAGGACTCCTCCGGTTTGCCGTAGCCTCCTAAGCTTGCCCTTGGCTTCTTCTCCGACATTATAAGGCATGAAGTGCTTCCAAAGCTCCCTTTGAAATGATCCCATATCTAGATACCGCATAGGTCTTTTTCACGCTCAGCATGCTTCCTTCTCCACCACAACTGAGCGGCATCTCTCAAGTAGGTTGGGGCATTGTTGATGCAGGCCGTATTGTCATTTACCCCAAGGGCGTCAAAGTATCGCTCGAGCCCAAACAAAAAGATGTCCACAATGGTGGCATTCCGGACACCACTGAATGTGTTGGGCTTAAGGACTTTAAGGCTTAGTGGGCCTTGAGCAGTGGACGTGTAGCTAGTAGACGCCGGGCTACTAGCCTTGTGGCGAGCTTGACATTGTCCCTGAATGTCGCCTATCTAATTCACCTTCTACAAATTTACGAAGATTAGCAACTTCTGTAGATAAGGTGCTTACCTTGGCTCGGAATGATTGTCCAAGGTCTTCCATAAGCTTCTTGACAATACTTGTCACCTCGACGTTTTCCTGGGTTAGCTCATCGTGATAATCATTCAGTTTCCCAATCGTAACTTGCATGCTTCCCACAACTTGCTCGAGGGTTGTGAGTTGGGCCTCCATCAGTTTCCTTACCGCGGGGCTCTTAGACTTGGTATGCTTAGCTGGGGCGCGCTTCTCGCTACGTCCTCGGGTGGTCACCATCTTGGGTTGTAGTTCAACTTGTGAGCTATACCCTTCTTCTAATGTCATGTGTGTCTGACGGGTCAAAACGGAGGTAACTAGGTATGGGAACCCTTGCTCTGATACCACCTATCACGTGGTCACTCTTTTTAGAGGGCCAATCGTGCGGCACTTGGTGCACAAGGACAGCCAAGTAAGCCTTGAAGAGGTTTGTCGGGCAAAAGAAAGTACAAGAGAGCTTAAGAGAGCGAGAGCGAGTGAGAATGAGAGCTTTACAATTGATTTACCGAAGTTGAGGTTACAAATGGGGCCTAGCTCCTATTTATAGAGGCCCTTAGCACCGCTTCTCTTCATGACTGACCTATTATGTCAATTGTGGAGGTTTCTAGAGAAATCGGGCCTAGTCTAGTCGGTTACAATTGTGTATGTACAGAAAAATATCTACAAGTGTCGGTCAGGGTGTCTCTAGAAGGATCAGGTTTGTTCCAGCTTACTTTTGTGCATGTCCGACTGTTATGGCAGCTTCTAGAAGTGTCCAGACTGTTGGGTTGTATGTCCTAAAACTCGTAGTTTTTGTACATAGGTAAATTTTAGTACATATGAAGTTATTCAAGTGAATTAATTATTTATTAACTCTAAATCCAATTAAACTACGAACCATTGGCTACTATCATCAGTACTTGGACTTTATGTGGAGACATAAATAAGATCAAGTTCGAGTAAGTAGCCTCAATAGTCTATAGTACATGAATCAGGTTGGGTATCTCTTCTTGGAGACACTATTGAATACCACCGGCTTCATGATTGTTACAAATGTTGTAAAGTATCATAAATAAAGTGATCTTGATTTGCTCATTTAGAGATATGTGAGCGGGGGTATTCTACATAATGAGATTGTGTAAGACTGACCCTGAAATAATCACTGTTACGTATTAACACCGTTTACGATTAACACTGGTTAATTTCATTTATCGATGACCTAGATAACTTGATCTGAATCTTGAGCTATCTATGAACTCTTGTTTATTTAGAATTATCCCTTGATCTGCATAAGTGAGAGTAAGCTCAATAGCACTGCTCAACATTCCTCCCATTTCAGAGATAAGACCAGGTAGATAGTTAGGGACATAGAATTTGCAAGACGGAATTCACTCCTACCCAACTTAGGGATAGAAAAGAGGTTGTTCTCTTAAGTGTTGTTCCTAGGACTTGAACAAGGGGACCCATCCTCTCACTGGCTTGAGAGAGAATGGATTTAGTGATTAGATCCTAAATCAATTGTTCATTAGAGGGATAATGGTACTTAAGGAGAAAAGATGTAACTGAGAGGTAAATCGGTATTTGACCTAGCTGAAGTTATGAACAACTTGTGAAGGATTGACTTATCGATGATGGTTATATCAAATGGACACAAATATATCTATAGTGAGGAGAGTGCAGCTACGGGCTTTAGTGGAGTGTCCCGTTAGTTAACGAATGTTGGTTAATTAGGTTAAAGAATTTGGCCGGTTAATCTCGGATCGTTGGAGCTCATGATCTGTAGGTCCATTAGGTCCCTCTACTAGCTCATAAATGGACTAAAATCTTAGATAATGTGGTGAATAAGTTTGAACCGTTCAAATCTTGGCTTAAGGAATAAAAGTCAGATGTATACGATATATCGACGTTTAATTACAAATTAAACGTACAAAGAGAGTTAATTATAATATTTAAATATGATTTAAATATTAATCATATGAATAGGGATTCATATCGGTTTTTTAGAAAAATCGGGACAAGTGGAAAAAATAATATTATTTTATTATTTAATATTTAAATAATATTTAATTAATTAAATATTAAATTATTTTTATTTAATTATTTAATTATTTTTTGAAACTAAAAATCAATTTTAATTCAATTTTGGAAATTCATTGAAAATTAATTTTAAAATTGATTTTTGAAGATTGGATTTTCCCACTAACTAAGCTAGAAGCTTGGTTGTCTTCTTCATAATTAACCAACAAATTAATCATTTTGTGTTGTCAACTTTTGATGCAATTGGATTGCATGTTATTCTTTAATAAATAGAGATGATTTTGACATAAAAATGGTTAAGAATTTTGTGAAATTAAGGGTTAATTTTGCAAAATTCCATCAATTGTTCATCTTCTTCCCAACCTTCATTCTTTCTCAAATTCACCACAAATTTGGATCTCACCATCCAATCTAAGCCTAGAGAATAGTAGAGAAGATTCTTGTGGTGGTCTATAACCAAATGGTGCTGAAATTCATCAAGAATTGAAGGAGAATTTGGAGCTCCAAAGGTAAGTGTTCTTGAAACTTTGGTTTTTCTTATTAATTGCATGTTTAATCCTCTAAATTAAGCATCTTAGAGTAAAAATTGATCAAACTAACTTTTGCTGCATGCTTATTTATCCATAACAGACGTGTCTCGCAGCGTCGCGGCCCTTCCCGAGTAGTCGGAGCCTTCCAGGGCCATCGAGTCTCCTCGCGCGTGTTCTCACCTTCGAGGTTTGTCTGGCATTATCGAGCCTCCTCGGGAACCTTATGGGGCCTTCTGGATGTGTCGGGCACGTGAGCACGGGGGCTGGCTTGCCCGGCACCCGGCCCATCCTTTTTAGCGTCATCTAGAGGCTTGTCAAGCCTTCTAGTAGTGTCGCGTGTCTTCCCGAAGTTTCTAGAGCCATCTGTCGACTAGCCATGTCTACGGGGCACGCTCTTGATGGGGCGCGTCCCTCTCTTGTAAACAGGCACGCCCATGTCTGGGCGTGCTGATAATTCCTGGGGTGTGCTCCTGCGTTGACCATGGGCGCACATGCCTTTGCGATGTGTGGGGGATGCGTCTGCTTGCTGATAGGCGTGCATGCCTCCCGCACACACGCAGCCTGTCATGTTGAATGCATGGTGTTGTGCGTGTCAATGGAACGCGGCACCTGCACAAACTTTTTTGGTGGGCTGCGACTGCCATTGTTGTGGTCCCCCCATGGTTTTGCTAGGGAGACTTGCACCTCATCAACGCGAAATTTGGAGGGCGATTTTGACACGTGACAATAGGCTCGGGAGGCACACCATAGAAGCATAGGTGAGGAACTTAGGAGGCCATGGGGTTATGTTGGGAGCCTTGGACGCATGGATTGAGGAGAAGAGGGTGTTGGACGTATAGTTAAGGAATTTGGAGGAAACCCAACACATAGTGAGACTTGTGAGTAGGAATTGGACTAAGTATGAGAACCCCGGGTCAAGTTGGATGCATACCTCCTAAAGAAGGGATTTTTTTGGCTAAGTATTGAACTCTTGGAAGGAAGCTTGGATGCATAGATGAGAGAGTGGACGCATAGGAGGGGCTTCGCAAGGCAAATTTGGCTAGGTATAGAAAGGTTGGAAGAAGAAAAGAGAGCAAAAGAAGCCAAACCCCAAAAGCATCACCATGGACACATGATATAGGAAGGTTGGACGCATGGTCCCTATCCCGGGACTAGGTTGGACGCATGATAAGTATCTTTGGTGCTAAATGGCTTCATTTGGACATAACATTTCATAAATAGGAGGTGTCGAGATGCATGACGAGAACACCATGCAAGGAAGCACTTGGTTGGATGCATGGAGTGTTCATCATGCATGGTGACATGTGGGAGCTAAGTGTCAAGCTTGGAGGCAAGGTTAGATGACAAGGCTTGTCATCCAACATCTATAAATAGGACCAAGGGGTAGAGGAGCTCTCACACAACCACAAAGTTTTTTAATTCACAAGAGAAAAGAGAGAAAGAAGGTAAAGAGTGGAGCTTTGCGTCCAAGGAAGGTCAAGTTTACGTCGAAGGTGATGTTTTCCTTGCTGTTTGAAGGCTGTCTGCGTCCATCAGCTGTCTCAGGCATCCAAGGCAGGCTATCCTGCGTCCAACTGAGCTGTTTGAGGTGGAAACGTGATGCCCTACGTCTAGATAAGCCTACCCTGCATCCAAGGAAGTTTTCTGCATCCAAGAAGAAGTTTTCTAGCATCTAGGGAGCTGTTCTAGGGTTTCTGAGGTTTCCTATTTGCTGTGGCCTCAATCCTAAAAGCTTGGGAAACGTGCTATCCTAAGTCTAGATAAGTCTGCCCTGTGTCCAAGGAAGTTCTCTGCATCCAAGAAGAAGTTTTCTGGCATTCATGTAGTTGTTTTAGGGTTTTTGAGGTTTCCTAGTTGTTGTGGCCTCAATCCCAAAAGCTCGGGAAAAGTTAAGAAAGTTCGGAACCCAAAGAGAAAGAAGAAAACTTAAGTTGGAAGCTACTTTCACTGTGAGTGCTTGATTTCCTTTCACGAGAAAACTTAATTATATTTCTTATGAATACATGTTAATAGCACGCTTATAAGCTTATATTTGATAGCATGATTATGTTATGTGTGTGCTATGGTGAGTAACAAATAGTATGTAGTATATCGAGCTTGTTGGATATTAGGTTCTATTTTCGATGTTGAAGGATTATACGAAGGCATCGAAGAACAAATTGTATTCCAATGCCAAAGGACCTTGAGAAAGCATTGATGACTACATTCGTGACTGGGATCGGAATTCGACACGAAACAAGATGGTCAGAGGGTCGGAACAATCTAGCATCTGAGCCTATGTTGAGAAAAGAACTTTGTGGGATGGTCAGGGGGTGCCATAATCTAATTCTTGATCCTGCAAGAAGTATATCGGGAGGATGGTCAGAGGGTTGATGGACCTAGCTTCTGATCCTCAAAGATAAGACTATGTACACATATAAAAGACATACAAATGACGAAATGATGAGATTAGCTGAGTTGAGGTTGGCCAGCAAGAAAAACCAATCAGGATTGCTGAGCCGTATGAGCCAGCATGATGAACAAAGGTGATGTTGTGCCAAAGGTGCCAGCAGGAAGATAGTTTCAGAGAGTAATCCTACGGGGGAGGTTTAAGTATAAGCTTGATATAGTATAGAAGTACTTGCATATGATTTATATTATGGTTATCATGATTACTATTTACTGAAATGGTTGATAGAACCCTAGTTTATTTGATCGCTCACTAGACTTCATTGAAACTCATTATTTTCTTATGTTTTTCTTTCCAGGTAGCAGCCGAGTTTCTGTTGCTCTAAGAAGTCAAAGTCTGCCGAGAAATAGTGTGCACTTAGCTATAGGCAGCAGTTTAAATGAGAAACTAAGAGCATGTTTTCTGTAAACAAACTTGTAAAACAGTTGTAACAATATTAACTTAAGCATGTTTTATATGAATTAGTTTTCTTTCTCTCTATCTAAGTTGCACAGGTCAGGTTTGAAAAGGGGTAAAGGTTTGACGGTAGATGTCGTAGGAGAGTTGGCATTTGCTATCCTCACACCCCATCTTGGGCTACCGAGAAGGGTGTCTCGGGACAGGGTGTGTCATTGAAAGCTAAAAAACAGTGAATATATCATTGGTTTGGTTGTGAAAGTCTCACATGACCTAGTCTAGGGCATAATGCACTGCATTGGATTTTTGCCAAAAATAATTCAATTTTCCTACACAGTTAGAAATTTGTTAGTTTTAACTTACAAAAGCCTAATTACTCTCAAAAGTGTTTGAAATCACCGAAAATATGACTTAAGCATACAATAAGTCGTTTTGACTAAATTAGGACTGAGTAGGGACTTATATTACTTAAGTTTCTATCACTTTCCACATGATTTAACCATAATTGCAAGGTATAAAAGGTATACAAAATATGACATTCATCACACTTCCTTCAACAATGTGAACTTCCTCTTCCTCTCTCAACTTCAATGACTCATTTTAAACAGCACCCACATTGTCATTCATCTACAACATTGCACAAGTAATAACAATTATGATTCCTCAAATAATTTCTCTCAGATTGATGACTTTTTAATTATGTTTTTGACACTTTATTGCTCATGGATACTCAACACTTGAGCCAAAGCCAGAGAGGTGACCTGCACTATAGGAGATGCTACCATCAGAGGATATCCATATCTTGTGCAATGCTCACCAAATCAACAATTTTGTTCGAATTATCTTTCACAAATCAACAATTTTTATTTTAGATGCTCGTTTCTACATCATTTTTTTTTAAGCTAACATCTGAATTATGTGCTAAATTTTTAAAAATTATATTTTTTAATTTTCTAATTTTGCCTTTATTTTTTAATGTTTTAAAAAGTAGGCAACAAAGTTTTTTTTTTTTTTTTTTTTTTTTAAAAATACTATAGATAGAAATAGTATTTACTTGTGTCAAAATTTGGACAATGAAAAGAGTTTGACCTTCACGATAACAAGGGTAAATTTATGTAGAGAGGGAATATTGTGATATGCAAAATAAAAGGAAAACCTCTAGGCTAGTGTAGTCTTTGCCAATACTTTCTGTTGTTTATTTTAGAGAGTGAAGAATGTGAAAGTTTTGGATTTTTTAGAGTGAGAATTGACTTATTTTCCTTTGAGTTATAACGTAGTTATAAAAGTAGATGACCTAGGTTGTCTCTAATAAAGTTTTGAAGCTACATTAGGATAATCCTAACCTAACTTAGGTTGGAGCATGCGAATGTCATGTCCTATTGGACATTTTGTTAGGCTCGACTCCAACCTTGGTCAAGGCCAACCACCTTCCCCTACCCTCATTTTGATCCTATGGTGATATTTCAAGTAGGGCATGAGCAAGGCGTCCCTCATTAACTATTTTTCTAGGCTCAATCTTGACTAAGCTAAGGCCAAATGTATCAATTTGAGCATTGGCCCAAGCAAACTCTCTCTTGGTGTTATTTTCGACCCAAATTTTATTTTATTTTATTTTTTACTTTTTGTTACTATTTTATGTAGTCCAAAATCATATCTAACATATTTATCGGTTTCATTTTTAAAACCGAAATAGTTATGAAATTAGACCATAGTTTTAAACGAGAGTTGATAATCAACCCATTCAAAATTTAAGATAAAATGAAATGACACTCGGCATTGAAGGTAATTTTTCTTCCAAAAAAAAAAAAGGAGAAAAAAAAAATGAATTTAACAAGTCTACACTACAAACATAAAATTTCCCCTTTCTTTCTCCCTCATCGGAAGTCGTTGAAATGGCACTCGAAACTCAGAATCTCTGATTTTATCCCAACTGCTCGCCGTCGCCGGAATCCACCGCCATGGAATCGAGCATACTAGAGACAATCGGCGTGGAGATCATCGGCGTCATGTCTCCGGTTTCAATCTGTATGCTTCTCGTCGTTTTATTGGTCTATTCCCTCTCTTCCGCCGACCCTCTCACCTCCGCCCCGATTCGCACCGCCGCGAATCTCGTCTACCTCGAGACCCCTTCGGATTCCACCGCTCAGAAGCTCGAAGGTGCCCTTCTCAATGCCTTGGTCTTCGTCATTCTCATCGCCGTTGTTACTTTCCTTCTCGTTGTTCTTTATTACTACAACTTTACCAATTTCTTGAAGAATTACATGCGATTTTCTGCGTTTTTCGTGCTTGGTTCTATGGGAGGCTCCATCTTCTTGTCTATTATCCAACATTTTTCTATACCGGTTGATTCGATTACTTGTTTGATTTTGTTGTTCAACTTTACGGTGGTGGGAGTGCTGGCAGTGTTCTCAGGAGGAATCCCTATCATCATGAGGCAATCCTATATGGTGTTTTTGGGGATAATTGTGGCTGCTTGGTTCACGAAGCTGCCCGAGTGGACTACTTGGAGTTTGCTTGTAGCTTTGGCTCTTTATGATTTGGTGGCTGTTTTAGCTCCTGGTGGTCCTCTTAAGCTGTTGGTGGAGTTGGCCTCGAGCAGGGACGAAGAGCTTCCTGCTCTGGTTTATGAGGCTCGGCCTACAGTATCAAGGGGTCCGGAGAATCGGGGGGGATTGGGACTTTTAGTTGCTGAGGTCTCAGATTCTGGATCAATAGAGCTTCAGGCACATCCAAATAACAATTTGAACCGTAATGGGAATGAAAACCTTCACAATTCCGACCGCCCTGCTGCTGACAATCAGAATTTTCGGAGCGAAGAGGTTGAAAGAAATGGAGATGAAGGGGAAAGGTCACCATTAGTAAGTTACAATCGAGAAAGACACTCATCAGATAGTGGTTCATCTGGTTATTCAACCGAAGTTCTTACTCCAGAAATGCGACAGCACTTTGGCAACAGAGAAACTGAAATCCATATAGATGGGGAGTTGTCTCCTCTGGTTGAATTGCCAAGTTTGCAAAACCAGATAGAAATGGAAAGGGTTGGCCAAACTGAGGTTACAAGCAGAGGTATTAGGCTTGGTCTTGGGGACTTTGTGTTCTACAGTGTCCTTGTTGGTAGAGCTGCAATGTATGATCTTATGACAGTCTATGCTTGTTATCTTGCTATCATCTCAGGACTTGGATGCACTCTCATTTTGTTATCAGTTTGTCATCGAGCTCTGCCTGCACTCCCCATATCTATCACTTTGGGAGTCATTTTTTACTTCTTGACTCGGTTAGTTATGGAGCCGTTTGTTGTTGGGACTGCCACAAATTTAATGATGTTCTGATTTTACTTTTTTCGCCCAGAGTTTAAATCCCAGTTTAGGAAAGGTGATGGTTTCATAGGCACTGGATTTAATGACAGTGGAAATGCATCCATTCATATCGAGTTCCTTTTCTCCATGTGCATCTGTAGATGTTTTGATGGTACATTTTAAGCTCAGGAATGCTTACAGGTCACCATATCTAAACTGTTCAGAGAAACTTTATATGTCATCATAGTGATTTTTTAAGTTCTCATTTCTCAATTAGATTTCAGTTACTCTTTCTTCAGTACTTGTATTCTTTGTACATTTGCGTTTCGTTCTCTGACCATAAAAAATTGAGATGCTGCATAATCTCAAATTCATATACTACTTTTATGTTTGACTGAATGAAAAGGGCCGGAATAGAACATAATGGGGAGAGTCTTTGAAATTGTCTTTGAATGCCTTTGCAGCAAAATTACACGACTGACTACCATCTTGGGGGGCTATACTGGTTTAGGGTTTAGGGTTTAGGGTTTAGGGGGCTACTTCAGCAGAGTTATTATTGACTTCATACAAAGTATTATCCTCCTTTTGTGTCATTTTTCTGTTCTCAGTAGGGGAGAATTACAATAATACTCTGTATCGAGTCATTGACGATAATAACTCACTCTGCTGAAGCTTTTGCTGATTATTCTATACAGGACATCTTAAATTGGAATGCCTTCATTTCTTCATTCTAACTTTGTATTATTTGCATTATTCTCTTGTTATTTATTATTTGGTATCTTGTATTCCTGTGTATTAGATTCTTTTCATCATATTAATGAAAAGCACCCTTCCCTAATAAAAGGGTAGGGGAGGATTACTGCCATGAGCTGCCTTATTGATTAGCTTGTTGCCTAGAATGGCTTGCTTTTTCTCAAGCTTAAGTAAGTTTAAGCTGCACCTATAACAAGGTAGTCATGGAGTAGGAGTATTTTCTAGAGAATTAGAATTTAAATCCTAATTACAATTAAGATATACTTTGGATAGCTTTTAAAGATTAAAGATACATTTGAAATCATCATTTGTAGTACATAGTTTTACATAGAAAAAGAAAGGAATCAGCTTGTAGAAAATTTTTGTTTGTTTCCACTGAAATTGTGTTTAATATACTCCTAAACAGTCAACTTACAGCTAGATCGCTTTCTTTGTAGGATAACAGGATTTGAGTTCCACTTCGTCCAAAGCTTAGGATACTATATAATTGGTTCCAAATATAGCATTATTTGTCACTTCACATTGCAACATGAAATTCTTTTTGATTTAATGACTTATTTTTCTGCAGTTTTCTTGGAGACTGGTCTATTGTATAGACTATGGAATGTGCAAAACTTTGATTTCTTTCTTTATTAGGTTGTGGTAGAATCTGCCAAAATGAGTATAGCTCAATTGACATAGTGTTTATACTATAACCTCGAAGCCAAAGATTCAGTTCCCTTCCACTTGACACTCCTCACATATTTTCTTTTTTTTAAAAAAGGTGAAATAGAATCTGAACATGCATGAATGTGCTTATCTTCTTCTTTTCAAATGGTATCAATATCAACTCTTTCCACCTAGGGACATTCCTATATGCTTGTACAGATGAAAGAAGAGCTTATTTACAGGTTGGAATAGCCTCTTTTTTCTGATTTTTTTTTTTTTTTTCTGGTTGTTGACTTCAAACACAAATTTTGAGGTTTATTGAATTCTTTTCTCTTTTTTCTTTTTTAAAAAAATCTTAAGTTTTACTACAAATTTGATCAATATAATTATCGAAAATTAGAATTTAATTTCTATAATTTGATAAAATTTTATAATTAGTAGAGGGTATTTTTGAACATTTTTCATTAAAACTATTTTTTAGCATTTTTTAGCACTTTCTGAGGTTAAGGGTATTTTTTAAATTCTCATATTTATAAGAATGGAATAGCATTTTTTTAAACATTTTTTTAGAGCACTATAATTTATGAAATTATTTATTAAAAACATAAAAGCGTTAAAGATTATGGAGTTATTTTTAAATATTTACAAATATAGTAAAATGTTAATCATAGACAACTACTATCATTATCACTGTCTACTAGTGACATTTTGCTATATTTAAAAATATTTGCAGCAGTTTTGCAATTTAAAACAATTATATATGCACACATGCATATATATATATATATATATATATATATATATATTCATGCGTCGAACTATAACAATAATCTCCCCCTTTATCTTTGACATTTTAGACGTGAGTTCAATTGATTGCTAATAGCGTAATTAACTATATGCCTAGGTAAGTGAATATCCCTTCTTTAAGGCATAGCTTCTACATGGTAGCCTCCGTTAGGTTTTTCTCTAGCTTCAAACTAAAGGTCCATATGAACTTACCTAAAACAAAACAAATGTAGACAAATTTTTATATGTTTTAATTTTTAAAAATCAAATTGTTATCGAGATTTAACTCTAGTTCTCATGATTTGACACAAGCTATTACTAGTGGCTTCAAAACGGGATAGCGTCGCTTCAAAGGAAGGCGAGCCACGACAATTGCACCGATCAAAGCAGCTAAAAGAATGATCAGTCAATCATAATGAACTCGGAGCTATTAGTGATATTAGCCTTGATGGATAAATGTGTACAAATATTAAGTTGAGGTATCCATTGTATGACAACTCTCACCACCACCTTACTTTGCATAGGTGGCAGGAACTTATTAGGGTTTAGATACCAATTCCCGGAGACGATTTGACCGATCCTACTCATGCCACCACATTTGCACATTTGGAACAAGGGTTTAGAAAGGATGAGAATTCAAAATCATAGTAATGCGCTCAAATTTGATCAATTTGAATTTTTTTTTTAGATTTATTTCCTTTTAAAATATAGCACAGCATGGCAAATTTTAAGAGTACGAATATGAGTTTTTCGCTCTTTTATTTATTTTTCCTATGTTGTTGAGCATTTGACCTTTTGGTCACGAGTATAAGCATTAAAGCTCACTTAACACAAACTTATGGTTACCTTAAAACTATTTTGAAAACCATCGCAGTCTAGAGTATTTATTATTTTGTAATCATCCTCTCTTCTTACTCGTAACTTCGACTAAAATAGTCTCCCCAAATATAAGACTATTATAACCCATATTAAAAAAGTTTGCATCCTAAACGTAGATTATTATAAACCACAAACTAGAATAATTATGGGGTATGTTAGACAACTTAGTACCCCAAACATCCATAATTAGTTATGTTAAGTTCAAATTGATGAGCTTTTGTCTTTGAAAAATTTGAAAAATTTATTAGTGTCTTAAACAGTAAGCTACGTTTTTGGTCGTACAGTTTTATTTAAGAGAATTAACAGTGGCTTGTTTTTAGTTTAGAATGGGACTGAACCGTACAATCTTTAAAAATAATAGGTGAATTATCAACTTGGATGTATTTGGACTTGCCAAATACACGAACACCTATTAAAATTAAACTTCTTTTTAGCAGGGAGATTTAAGAGGAAAAAATCACTTTTATCATAAATTTATCACGTTCTATTAACTTTAATCTTAAACTTTTAATTTCACCCGCTTAGAGTCTGTTTGGATTAACTTAAAAAATAAATATTTTCTGAAAATTTATTTTCATTTAAACACTTTTGATAATAGTTATTTAAAATAAAAACACTAATAACTTTCAAAATTCATTTCGAGTGATTGCCAAACAGTTGTATTTCTATCCAAATGACTTATTTTTTTAAATTAAACACTTCAAAAGGTATTCCAAACACACATCAATTTAAACTTCAAACTTGAATAAGCGTTTCAGTCCACAGTCTCAATTAAGTCATTGTTTTAATCAATCTTAGAAAGTTTTATACACATGTTCCAAGCCACATATTACTACCAATCGTCGTAAAAAAAGAATTACCAAAAAAATAAAGTCATTCCTAGCGATCAGGTGACTATAAACTAGACTCTCAACAGTAGGGGCTTACATGAAAATAAACAAACTCTTGTGTACCCTTCACATTTGGGGTAGTTGCTAGCGGGTAGCAGGACAACATTGAAAGAGATGGCGACCATGGCAGTTTTGCCAACTTTGATGACGAGAAGGTTGAGCTTAGCTAAAATGTGAGTGAGAATATGAAAAAAGTATAGACATACAAAGCATATGTTGAATACAATGAACTGGATGTGGCCAACCTTGTCAGTCTTACAAAGGATGAAGGTGACACTAAGGGCGATTTTAAAAGCCTTGCACATGCACTTGCTACAATATATGAAAGTAAATCAAGTTCGAGTTCAACGATAAATAAAAAGGAAAAAGAAAACAAACCACTCCCACAAAGTCTCCTATAATTTTCTTTTAATAAGTATATATCATAAAACAACACGTGGCTTTGGGCACGTGTAAAAAAAAACTCTTTTAATAGAAATTGTAGTATAAACTTAATTGATGTATAATTAAATTTGAAATTTAAATTGATAAAATTAAAAGTAACTTGATTGCAAAGTTTATGATATGAAAAGAAAAAATTATGGATGCTTTACGAGGTAATTTGAAAATTATTAAAATTAGTTTTATCGTACTTTATATAATTACTCTTAAGTTAATTTATTATTTAATTTTAACTCAAAATTATTCACAAATTAAAATGGTAATAATTTAATAAAATAGAAAGGAGAGAAGGATAAGGATAGTTCTCTTCTTGGTGATAGAGATTGCTCCGATGAACTCTCCAAGCCTGGGTTCTAGGGTTTTTTTAGACTGTTCCTTTCCATCTTCCTAAATCTGAAAATGGCTGAATTGCCTGATGAACTGTGGAGGCAAATTCTCGAAATTGGTGTAAAGAGCTGTGGTTTGACTTACAAAGATCTCTGTTGCGTCTCCATTTCTTCTCGTCGACTTCGTCGCCTCTCCGACGACGACTGTCCGTGGTCTCATCTTCTCTCCTCCGATTACCCTTCATCGTCTTCTTCTTTTCCATCCTCCGCCTCCTCCTCAAAGTCCCTTTACAAAATCAGGTAGAAGGAATAATTCATCAACTGCACCATATCTCTGAATCTCTCTCTTCCAATGGCGTTTGCTTGGTTAATCTGATTACGCTGGAACAAATTGGTGAGTTCGTGTTTCTTTACTTCTTCATGACGATGATCTTTTTTTTGGGTTAGGTTGGAGAGAGATAGAAATAAGAAGGAAGCGGCGCATAGGAGAGCAGTGCTTAGAAAGGAAAGCCAAATAGCTGAGCACTATAGAAGGCTTGGTGAATTAGAGGAACGGTTGATGGAGGAGACTAACAAATTGACAACGACCTTGACGGAATTGTCTAATTTACGCACAGTCAGGTAGTGTTCGGCAATTAATTCAATATTTCAGTAATATTTTCTGTTCCTTTCCTCGTTTGATGTTTCAGGAAGATTTTCTGTGTGCTTGTGCAACTTAGTTGCTTGCAATCAGTAAAGTCGTTGATTGGAATTGTGCTTTAGAAGTATTCTAGGCAGTGGGTAAAAGGAGGAAACTATAATAACTGATTGTTGTCATTGTATAAAAATTCACTAGGATCATCTTACTAGATTTTAATGTTCAACAGCATGTGGGGCTGAGGAATTCGAATCTTTTAATGTCTTGGGTTGATGGTATATTGCCTAAACTAGTTTGAACTATACTTAGGTTGGCAAGATCATCTTACTAGATGGCGTGGTACTTCAATTATCTGTTGATATCAAAGCCCAATGGATTCATTTGTCTAACGTGTGTCTAGTCTTGGTAACTTTTTGAACATTTTGACCCCTTCACGTGTAATGCTAAAATGTCAAGTCTGGTTAGGAGTCAAATTTTTTAGACCTGATAATTGTGTTTGTTCGTCTCAGGGAAGCAACAGTAGCTTTGAATGTCTGGCAGCCTGAGGTCATTAGGGTGAGGCAAAAGCAAATTGTTGAACAATGCAGTGTATCCGTTGATTCTCGGTCTCGGACTCTAGATATGGAGCTCAAGCTTTGTAAGCAACAAATTGCTATTTTTCGGAAAGCACTTGTAAGTTCTGAATGTGAAAACATTAATTTTCCGTCAGATATGAACTGTAATTTTAATTCCTAATACTGCTTGCAACAGAAAGATGAAAAACAGAGACTGGAATTAGCTAAAGAAGAGTTAACTTCATTGAAGTACCACCCTCTAAAGGATCACAAATTTATAGATAGCAGTAATAACGAATCTTGCATCAAGAGGAGGTCAAAGGATGTTATAAACGTAAGGTCCTTGCTTGTTGATCATACTGCAAATTTTCTGATTGTGAGTTTAAATATTTTTGTCATGTTCATGATGGTTTGGTTACCAAGAAATCTAACTGCTTCCCGTGAATTCCTGAATTCTAACGTGTGCACTGTGCTCTATTAACAATTTTCGTCAAACTGTTTTTGTTGTTTTCACATGATGTTAGAACTTCTCCCAGTTTTACTAGATAAACTCATTAGGATACCTCGTACTTTTTATGATGAAGCTTTCCTAGTGTGACCATGGAACGATGCTCGATGTTTGTTTGTAGATTATCTGATGTATGGAACTTGATGTTCTTTTTTAACTTTGACCTCCATAAGTAACATTTATGCAGGGATTGGGGGTGGGTTGAGGGGAGGGGAGGCTTTCTTCTTCTGATTCATGTGTAATTAGGTTGGAGTGATCTATAGTTCATATACTAGATTGATTAAGTTATTAACATGCCTTTTGTTTTCAGAAATAAAGTGGAAGACAAAATCAGCTTACTTTTGTATGAGTTCACTGTGAAAATTGTGCCTTACCTCTGTTTTCGTTCAATTCCTCAAGATAATCTAATGTTGACACATTAACTGGCTTGTTCTCTTGTGTTTATTTTATATTCTAGTTGAAACTTCTTCTTTGTAACTCAACCTTCATGACTACAGTATTGTCTATGCCTCAACTTTCACGTGCCCTACTTAGATAACCTATTCTCCTTTCTTGCCTATATTGGTACGTGTTCCTTATAATGTAAGGTACATGTTGCATGTTTGCTTAAAATCCGAGTGTGAACTGGTACTGATATGATATATATGCTTGATTATCAATTTTTATCAGAGCAAGGTAAAACAGTTACGCAGTACATGACTGGAGGAGCATTGCCTGTTGAGCAATTACCCTGCAACATCTAGGCAGTGGCATAGTTTGGAACTTCTAAAGACGGTTATGCACTGGGGACAGAGTAATAATAAGATGGACCTTTTATGTTAACATCATATGCAGTTCTACATTTTAGTCTAATGGGGAACTTTAGAAATGTGTCCGCTCCCCATTTTGCCTACGGATAAAAAAACCCATGGTAAATTAAACCCAAGTCAGGACTTCAACACTAATTCACTGTTGAAGTTCACACGTTCATCAAGGTACTCACTTCGCCCTTCAGTTCTCTCTTCCTTGGCAGATTATCTCGTCTCTCTTTCTTCTTCTCTACTGCAAAAATGGCTTCCTCGTTTTTTTCCTCTTCTTTCATTCATCATCTCCGAATGGCTCATTATTTCTTCTCCATTGCAAGTTTTCTTTTCCACGGTCTAAGCCCTAATCTTCCAAATCTGTGTTGTTTTTTCCAGATTCATAGCCCTAAACGCTTTGGATATGTGACCCTTAACCTCCTCACTCCCATAGCCGCTTCAATAAAAACTAAAAGGAAAAAAAAAGTCTCTTTCCGCTGTATAAAAAATAATCAGTCTCTTGCCGCTTCCTTTCTTATTCCTTAATCTACTGCAGCCTCCTCCCAATTCTAGGTTTCTGTGTTGTTGTATGATCAATTCGAGTTTAAATAATAAAGGAATAGCTTGGCGGGGGACGATTAGTGCTTGAAGCTTGGTGGGAGGAGACAACTGCTTAAGGTTTGTTTCTATCCTTTCAAAATTGGTCGATGATGAGTCATGCATGTTCAATCTGTATTTTTGTTGCATGAATTTCTTATCTGTATTTTTGTTGCATGAATTTCTTCATTTCTTCCTCTTTGAGAAAATTTTCTTTGACGTGGTTTTGTATTTGTTTTTGCTCGCCTCCATTTTTTACTCTATAAGTCTACTTGGATCTGTTTTTGCTCAATTTATTCTCTGCAGTTTCATTTATATGAAAGAATATCATAAATGGGTTGTTAAATGTTTCATTCCATGTCTGAATATCATGTATGAACTGAGAAAGTATTCATTACAAGGTTACAAATTCATATCAAATATATTAAACCATAATTAATACTAATATATTTGTTTGGACATGTAGAGTCATCCGAAGGAATGCAAAAGGACTCTGAAACAAGTTGTCCTTCCCTCATTACGAAGAGTTATCATTCGTGTTTGGGAAGGATCAAGAGCTACTAGAGTGGGTTCGGAAACTTCAGGGACATGGCATTGACATCAAATGATGGTGAGCACTTGGGGAGCATGTGCATATTGTAGGATCTTAAGAATATTATCCCAATTCCCTCAATGTTCAACACGACTACTACCACATACAAGGAAGAACTGTCGAGCACTCCAACAATTAGGTTGGCTCCAACAGGACTGACATCTCAAGGAAGCAAGAAGAAATAAACGTTGTATCACTCAAAAATATTTGACGTTTTATGCATGATAATGGACATGCAAACAAGCCAACTCGAGAGGATTGCATCTTAGCTTGAATCGAAGCATGCTATACAGTTAGGACGACGAAAGGAAGTGGTGGAGATTCCCTCCCAATTACCAGAGAGTTGTCCAAGGTCGACAAGGTCAAGCAGATGGATATCATATTCGCCAATGCAGATAAAAATCAACAGTTTCTTCTCTATTCCAAAATATAAAGTCCAATATTTTTGTTTGTAATTATTGACTCAATGGTCTTATTGGATCATCAAACCTTTGTATTCAGTAGCGGATCCAGAACTTTAGAGGTGTGAGTACAAATGAATATAAGGTTAGAAGTGTAACTTCTAGATAATTTGTGTTTATATAATTCTTAAACTTTAAAAAATCTGAAAAGAAATTATGAGGCTAGCTTTCGAAAGGTCAAAACAATTAGAATATTAGGTCTGAACCTAGAAGAAGCAAAGAGTTAAGAAAGTTACTTCTTTTGGCCCTGATCTCATAACTTATATGATAGATTCTAGCTCTTCTTGATGCGCCTTAGGAAGGAAGCTATCAATAGCGAGGTAGAATCTATTCTACAAAACAATATTTGGGTATTGGTTGATTTATCTTCGCGAAGTAAACCAATTGGGAGGAAATGGATTTTTAAGAAAAAGTTAAAGCCTAATGGTACAATTAATAAATATAAAGCCTGCTTAGTTGTTAAAGGCTTTTGCCAAAAGGAAGGGCTAAATTTCTTTGATACTTATTCTCTAGTAACGAGGATTACATAAGTATGTTAATTGCAATAGTAGTTTTACAAAATTTGGAAATACGCCATATGGATGTGAAAACTACATTCTTAAATTGAGATTTAGATGAAGAAATTTATATGGAACAACGTAAAGGGTTTGTTAGACAAAGTTTGTAAATTTGTTGAAGTCTTTTCATAGGTTGAAACAAGCACCCAATCAATGATATAAAAAGTTTGATCACGATATGTTATCAAATGGATTTAAGATAAATGAGTGTGATAAATGTGTCTCTTAAAACCATAAATCAAGAGTATGTTATTGTTTGCTTGTATGTTGATGATATGTTAATAATGGGCACAAATAGAAGTGTCATTGATTCCACTAAAAGGATGTTGAAATCCAACTTTGATATGAAAGACCTTGGTCTTACTAATGTTATCCTTGAAATTCGAATAAAAAGAAATTCAAGTGGATACATATTTTCTCAATCTCACTATATAGAAAAAAATGATGAGCAAATTTGATCATTTTGAGAGTAAGCCAATTGTTACTCCATTTGATCCAAATTGTAAATTGAAGAAAAACAATCATGAAAGTGTGTCTTCTTTAGAATATTCTAGAGTTATTGGTAGCTTAATGAACATAATGAATTGTACAAGACCTGATATTGCCATAGTAGGAACTTTAGCAAAATACACTAGCAATCCGGGGCATGATCATTAAAATGCTTTAGTTAGAGTTCTAAGATACTTGAAGTACATTCTAGATTTTGGATTGCATTATATAGGGTATCCACATGTACTGGAAGGATTTACTGATGCTAATTGGATTTTTAATAGCATGGAGACTAAATCAATCAGTGGGTAAATTTTTTACTTTAGGTAGAGCAACCATATCATGGAAATCTTCAAAATAGACGTG
Organism: Citrullus colocynthis; assembly: GCA_031780015.1. Taxonomy (NCBI): domain Eukaryota; kingdom Viridiplantae; phylum Streptophyta; class Magnoliopsida; order Cucurbitales; family Cucurbitaceae; genus Citrullus; species Citrullus colocynthis. The sequence goes on from QLSR01000264.1 coordinate 1,799,526, forward strand.
TATAGCACGTTCTACTATGGAATCAAAGTTTATAGCTCTTGATAAAGCAAGAGAAGAAGCTGAATGACTTTGAAGTTTTCTTGAAGACATTCCATTGTGGTTGAAACTTGTAAGTGCAATATGTATTTATTGTGACAAGTTAGCATCTTCTATGAGACCCAAGAATAATGTCTATAATGGCAAGTCACGACATATTAGATGCATGCATAATTCGATAAGACAACTGTTCTCAAATGGAATAATTTCCATTGATTATGTGAAATCAAAAGAAAATATTGTAGATCCTTTGACAAAAAGAATTGTCAAGAGAGCAAGTTGCATATACCTTGAGGGAAATGGAGATAAAGCCCCTAGTTGACTGGAGTTCCCAAAATCTAGGTTCTATAAGCAAACTAGCTGGATAATTCATAGTTGACACACTAATAATTAGGAACTTATGGTTTCTTGCCATTTTTATGGTGTTGTTCAGTGTGTGATCTATTGATGTTAAGGTCATATTGATATCTTGTTTTACAAGAGGAGTATCAATAGCATACTCTTAGTCAATATTACTTGTGTGAGAGGAGAAGTGGGGTCGCTTCTATGAGAACTTTTCAAATGACTTGTATTCTCTAAAGCTCTCATGAATTTAGGATTTTGTCCCTGACCAAAATAGACAAAAACCTATAAAACTCAAAGATACAAGATGGGTTGTGTGTGATATCTATTGTCTCAATTCACCAATGAGAAGCATAGTTCCAAAACTTGGTTGCACTATTTCTTCGATAAATTCCATGGATATTCACTAAGGAAGGTTCAAGTCCAAAAGATACCTCTCCTGATGCATAACTTGGTTTGTTTGCGCTCAACGATTTTTGTTTGATTTTTCTCACTTTCTTTCATGTGGGGAATTGTTGGATATATATAGATTAAATTCATTGAATTGAAACTTCAAATTAAAATGATGTTTCATGTATAAATTTAACATGTATGAAAGTTAACTTTGTAGTTTATTCAATTTGAATGAGTTATGTCTGATTTTTTCAACTAACAACTAAATTGAGTTCAATTTAACAAATGTTTCAATTTTTGTATTTTGGAGAGTTACTAAGTTGTTAGCCTATAAGTAGTAATTTGTTTCTTCATTTGTAGCATCCCATCTCAAATTGAAGAATTTTCTTCTTTCTTTCTTTTGGTCTTGAGTTGAGAGCAAGTATTCAAAGTTCTACAATGAGTAGTTCAAGGTTGCAGTTCTACCGGAGTTAATCGTTGTATTCTGTCGAGACGATCGCTGTAGTTTGCTTGTGTCTGATGCAGAACGAATAATTGTCTTAAGGACAATGCTTATCCAGAAATGAAAAAAAAAAAAAAAACATTGAATTTGAATGCTTTCCGCATAATCTCACTGTCATGGGGTTTCAATTTGTCAGGATTGATCAAGGAGAATAGTATAAAGAAAGAAGTGAGATTCACATCCAACAAGCATGCATGCTTCCACCATCATCTCTAAACTGAAAGACGTTGAAAGAAATGAATCCTTCGTTCAATGAAAATTTTAATGCCGTTTAGTCTCTGTAAAGCACATTTATACGAATTTCTTCAAAGAAATTTGGCAAGAAATGGGTTGTTCTTTCTGGATAAAGACGAAGGAGAGGTTCTTAAGTGGCTTCGTGTAGAGTAATCCACACTCAAAATTTGGAACCTGCTTCGTCCTTTTTCACTTGGCACTATGGCAATAGGAAACGCGCAACCGCAACGACGGGAGCTTTGTTCGAAGAGGTTGAAGAAGATAATCAAGAAAAGGGAAATGACTAGGAATCCACGTCATTAAAATAATAATATTAGATTATTAAAATTTGCCAAATCAGCTAGCCATTTCATCCTTTGATAGCCTTGTCATTTTACTGTTAGTCAACTAACGGTCTAAGTAGTCTCAAGGACCATTTAAAATTATTTCTCAAAATTTAGGGATTATGTTTTGAAACTTCGTAGACCAAATAGACATTAACCTCAAACTTCAAAGATTAAAAGTGTAATTTGTCAATTTTTTTTCTATTTTCCATCGCCTTCTTCCCTTTCTTTCTCTCACTTCTTCGCTACTCTCTTAATCTCACTCAATCTCTAAAACAACTCTCATTTTTCCTATTTTTTTTCCTCTATCTTTTTAAATATCAAAACTTTAAATAAATAGGAAGGACCCTCTCATGTATGAGCATGCCCAAACATAAATATAAGAAATTTCAACATCTAAAAATAATAATTTTCTTTTAAGTCATCTTAAGTTGCAAAAAAACCAATTTTTGAAAACAACTCAAATAGGTACCGTCATTTTTTCATATCAATATTGTTTTTAATTTACTAATGCACATGCTTTCTTTCTCATCCCAATTGTCTTCAAAATTATGACCTAAATTTTTAATGTGTCTCTCTATGTATTAAATATAAGCATGCTTCTCACATTCAACTACTAACATACAAGCAACTTATTAAAAAGTTTAAATCTTATGTAATAAGATCCTTTGATGGTTTTATTGTTATCCTTTCTTCTTGTTATAGCCTACATATCCTGGTTGAAGAGGATAATTTTAGAGGTTGAAAAATAAAAGAAGAGGAATAAAAGAGTATTGAAGAAAATAACAAAAACAAAAGAAAAAAAAAAGAGGAAGTGTTAAACTACATATTGAAGTAACTAGGAGAGAGAGAAAATGGAAAATAGAGATGAAATGACGTATAAATAAACCATTTACGTTTATATACTCTCAATTAGGGCATTTCTTAATTTTTTTTTTCTAAGGTTAAGGGTAATCATGCAACTTTTGAAAATTCAATTGTATTTTTTAATGAGGTGCAAACATTTCCGTCCATATATTTAAATGTTAAAGAATATTTTTGAAGGTTCAAAAGGTATTTTTCTATAACTTAGCCATGTTTTATTTAGTAGTTTTTCCTTGTTTTCCTTGTAAGTTGTAACTCAATAGATGAGAATGTTTTGTTGATCACCTCGAACAACTCCAATGATCACCTTGGGCAACCAATTCCAACCACCAACTTCGTCGTTCATCTCCAATGACTAACTCTAACAATTAATACACTGATCATATACTAAAAGAGAGACAAAAACAAAAAAAAAAAAAAAAAAAAAAACTCGACTGGTGAAAGTGATCATAAAATACAAATTTGAAGTTGTTAGTTGATAGTGTTTAATGGTCGTCTTTTATAGTAATTTATTATTGAGGGGTTGTTTGAGGATGATCGGGTTATCCTTATAGACCTACTTTTCACAGACATCCAAAAGATAAACTACTTCTTAACAGTTCCACCATAGTCTAGAAATGGATATTGTTGGGGTCTGTTGGGTTGAAATCCCAACACAACAAAAGATTTTCCGAGAACCAAACACAATATTTTAATTTAGATAAAAAAAAATCAGTATATTTGGCAAATAATAATAATGTTACAGAGACATTTCATTGCAAACATAGAGTAAGCATAATATGAAAAATTAAAGATTCTAAATCTATAATAAAAATACAGAGAAGAAAAGATCATACCTTTCTTGTGACATAGGTGGATTTTCACCAACTCCTTTGGGAAAATATTACTTCTTTGCACGATCTCTGCAAATTGTGCAGGAACACGACCAGTTGGATACACTAGTAATCCTTTGGGAAAGATGAGGCAGGATGGTGGGATCCTAATTTGTTACTAGGAAATTCTACAAAGAGTGATTGGGAGAGATGAGATAACCTCTCCTAGAAACCTATTTTCTCTATATCACGCAAAAAGGAGGAGAAAGAACAAATTGGCCTCCTACCCTTTCGTTAGGCGTAGAATATATATAGAGAAAAACCATCGTGGACTCATATCACGTATGATAACTGAAGTATCAATTATTATTATTTAATCAATCAAATCCAATTTAATTGATTAATTTATTTAAATCATATTTAAATAAATATCTCTCACATAATCTATAGTTTTATTTCAATCAGTTTATTAAATCAAATTTAATCAAATTAAATAAAATAATTAATTAATTTAGTAATTAATTAATCATTAAATTAAACATCAAATATTTAATTTTAACTCTGTAATTGAATCACATTCAATTATATTTCTCAATAACCTATAATTTTAACATGCATCTAATGCACATTAGTTTTAACTTATAGTTTTAATATGAATTCAATTCATATTAAATTTAATATTTGAACTCCTTCAAATATTTAATTCTCTCATAAATTAAATTTTTTAATCAAATTCAAAAGAAATTTATATTATAAAGTTAATATACTTTATATTATAATGTATCTCCATTATATTGTTTCCCTAAGTAAATTTAAACATTTCAGATTACTATAATTACCTCAATACCCTTTACGAGCTACCAATGGGACCTAATGGACCTACAGATTATAAGCTCCAACGATATGAGATTAATTGACTAAACTCATTAGCCAAAGTAATCAATATTTATTAACTATGGGTACACTCCACTATAGGTCTACTATTGTACTCCTCTCACTGCAGATATATTTATGTGTCCACGGACATAAATCAACAACATCAAGTTAGTCATTCACGAGTGTTCGTAACAACAATTGTGTCAAAATTACCATTTTACCCTTGGGTTACCTCTACTTTCTTAAGTACTAGTGCTCCTCTAATGAACAACCTGTTTATGGTCCAACCACTAAACAAAAACCTCTGCCATGCCATCGAGAGGGTAGGGCCCTTTGCTCAAGACCCGAAGACACCACTTAAGGGAATAACCTGTTTATAGTCCAACCACTAGACAGAAACCCATGTCATGCCATTGAGAAGGTAAGGCCCTTTGTTCAAGACCCGAAGACATCACTTAAGGAAACACTCATCTACTTCCCTAAAGTAGGGAAGGAGTAAATTCCATCTTGTGTGATTATGTTCCTCGCTCCTCACTCGATTTGTCTCCAAAATGGTAGGATTATTGAGTCGGCGAACTAGTCGCTCTCACCTATACAAATCAAAAGACAATCTCTCGTAAACAGGAGTTCATAACCCACTTAGGATTGAGACTAAGTTGCCTAGGTCATCTTAGTGAAATAGAAACCTAACTAGTCAACGGTGTTACTATTTCGCTGTCCGACCTTATGCAAACTCATTACATAGGATACCCTCACTCGCATGTCCCTTACACCAACGCTTTGGATCATTGCGTTTGTATCAAATACAAAGTAGGTCGTATTCATAGTGTCACTAGGATAAGGTACCCAACCTTATCCCTGTACTGTAGTCCCTTTAGGTTGTATCTTGAACACTGATCTCCGTATGTCTCCACATACTGTTCAAGACTCATTCAACGACCTAGGATGTTAGTTTATTGGATTAGGGTTATTTAGGCAAGATAAACATAATATAAACAATAACATTTTATTGGAAAAAGCATCAATAACATTTTATTAATGTTCAGTCAAATGTTAAATTTACTATCTATGAGTTTTAGGCCATAAAATCCAACAATGTCTACTTGGTAAGACTAACTAGCTTGACTATATCTTAATGAACAATATTTTTTTATATACATGAAATTGGCTCATTGTTGGCCATGCTCATATTTTCTTAAGTGAACATGTAAATAGACCGTTGATGACAACCCTATGTTTTGTGCATGTTCAACTCATACGTTCCACAACCGTCAAAGTATATTGTAGGGTTGTTGATTGTATAAATAATATTATTTTGTTTACATTAAATGCAATAGTTACATGTAGAAAATCGTAAAATATATTTTTTATTTATTGAGTTCGCATCTCAAATGAGTGTTAAGAATTTAGGAAAGTACGTGTAGTTGAATGGTGAAACAAAAAGTTAAGCAAAACAAATAAATAAGAAAACAAAATAAATAAATGAAAGAAGAAAAAACCCATAAAAATGGATGCTTTTTTAGGTTACAAAAAATTGTACCAAATATGCATAACTCAACCCAATTTTGTACTTCAAACACAGACTTCTCAAACCAATTCAACTTTGCACCCTAAACACATACAATTATTACCAATTCAACTTAATTCTGCACCCAAATACAGATACAATTATTACAAACACAGACAAGTATTACCAACTCAGCTAACTCTGCACACCAAATACAAATAATTATTACCAACACAAATAATCATTACCAATTCAATTCAACCCAACTATATGCGTCAAACACACTTATATAGTAGCTTTTATCGGTTATGTATGTTCCTTATAGGTAAACATAGATGTGAACTGTGAAATTATTGTGTAGTGTATATACTACTTTTCCTTGAATTCGATGTAGTACCTCAATTTCCCAATAATTTTTTTCTCAACCAGTTTTTTTCGATTAAATACTAGGTTAACATACTGTTTTGGTTTTTATACTATATATTTTATTTGAGTTTTAGTCCATATATTTTTTAATTAAATAAATTTGTAATATATTTTAAATAAATTTTAAATATAGTACCTTTACTTTTAATAGATCTTAAATTTAGTTATTCAAAATTTATATATTTTTATCGAGGTTGGTTAAATAATAATAATAATAATAAGGAGGAGGAGGAAATGAAAATTGTTATTTTTAACCTAAAAAAGTTTTCACCTTACGGAACTAACCTCTTTTTTTAAAAAACTACTTTTTCTAATCTCTTTCTACTTTTTCTAATATAAAAAAATAGTTTCAACTTATTTACTTTTTGAGATTTTTCTAACCTCGTTCAAGTGTTTTCCATCCTACTTTTTTCTTTTACAACTTTTCAAACCCAACTTCAATTTTAGACGAAAACATAATTTGTTGGAACTTCTAGTAAGAATTTGAAAAAATATATATATATATCTTATGTGACATTTCCTTTAAGAATTGAAAATAATTCACTAAATTTTAATTCTTACAGAAAATCTGTGAGATTTTTTTTCAATTCAAAACAAAGAATGGTAAATAAAAAAAAAATTTTAAAAATTGTCCTCCTACAGAAACTTTCATAAATTTAAGTTTAATATTGAAAAAAAATGGAATTGGAATTGCTAAACAAAATAAATTTGTTAATATTAATTATAATTTATATTAGAATTCAAAAAAAAACAAAAAAAACAAAAAAAAAACAAAAAAGAAAACCCTTTCTATCCATTTTCTGCGTAAGTCTTACCGAAAAAATAGACAGGAAGCATAGAAATAAGCAGTTTTTTAAAAAAAAAATTAAAAATAATAATTAATTACTATTGAAAAAATGACTTATGTATCAGTTTTTTTTCTAATTTGTAATTTTCAATTTTAATTATTAAAATATTAAAATTGATTATTTAATTATAAAATATTTTAAAGAAAAAGCTTATGTATGGGTAATTAAAATTAAAATTTATAATTAGTTAATAAAAAATTTTAAAAAAACTTATGTATGAATTGTATCTATTTTCCCGATAAGACTTATCGGTAAAATAGATAGGAAGTTTTATTTAAAAAAAAATATATTTGAATTATTAAAATTAAAACTAATTATTAGTTATTAAAGAAAATAATATTATTATTATTAAAAAACCTATGTATTGATTAAAATTTTTCATTTTTTAATTATTAAAAATAAAATTAATTATTAATTATTATAAAAATAAAAATCGAAGAGAGAGAAGAAAAACTAATGTATGGATTTTGTCCATTTTCTCGGTTAAACTCACCGAGGAAATGGGGGGAAGTTTTTTTTTTTTTTTTCTTTAATATTTATTTATTATTATTAAAATTAAATTCAATAAATAAATATTAAATAATTAATGTTAAAAAAATTTATAATCTTCCCAATGAGTAAGAAATGTTGTGTTATTTTAAAATAATAATAAATATTAGAAATAAAAACATTACATTTCCTGGTAAGTTCCTTACCGAAAATTTGAATTTCTCCTAAGTTTTAATTTTTTTTTTTCTTTTTTACCAATTCCGTTTCCAAAACTTATTTAGTTATTTTAAACCTAAATTTACGGAAATTTCTGTAAGAGGGTAGTTTTTTTCTAAACTTTTTTTTTTTTTTATTTACCATTTTTAATTTTGAGTTGAAAAAAAAAATTCACAAATTTTTCATAAGAATTGGAATTGAGTGAATTCCGCACAATTTTTCAATTTTTAAGGAAAATTTCAAGTAACGAGTTTTTTTTGTTACCAAAAATTTTCAAAAATCCTTACAATTTTTTTTTTTTAGTAAGATCTAAAATTGAAGTTACATATAAAAAGTTGTAATAAAAAAAAAAAAAAAGGTAAAATATGAATGAAGGGCGTATTTTGCAACATTGGACGTGTGTTTGGTGGTAAATATTTTAATGAAAAAGGGTTGGGTTGAATTCTCATTTATATTTTGTTAGTAGCAAAATCAACAACTGACGCAGCTTTTCATCCGGAGAAGTCAAAGATGGATAAATCTTTGCTCTCATCGCTCCCTTCAACTTAATTAGCCTGAAGAAGCAATGGTTTAACAAAGATCCGTCCTCTTCTCTCCTTTTCTTTACTCCCAAGTCGTCTTCTTTATGCTCAACCTCTTTCATTATTCCACACCTTGGGATTCGGGTTATGTCTGCTTACCTTTACGCTCTTTGAAGTTGTAATAGGGTGTCCCATAATTTGGCCGACCCTGCTTTTGTGCATGGATTAATTTTGCCCCACCCGCTTTCAAACATTGTTGGGGCTGAGGCTGAGATGGGACCTTTTAGTCCTCTTGGATGATGAAAAGGTAAAATGAACAATACTTGGATGAGCGACGAAATATTATTTTCAAACATGTGAGCCTTCGATTTAGAAATATCAAAAAGTAACAAAGTGGTTGTTAAAAAAAAAAAAAAAAAAAAAGTTACATTTGTTTCTGGGTTAAAAATAGAAATTTCAAATATTTCAAAATTTGTGACGGAAATAGTGCTAATTTCATAGTATTTTTTTTTACATTAAAAAATCAACAATAAACTAACCATAGAAGCTAAATTTAAAGATTTCTCGAAAGTACTGAATTTAGACATTTGTAAGGAACTTAAATATTAAACAAAGTACAAAGGACAATTATCGATATGATATTTAAATCTAAATATTAAATAAGGAATGTTGGTGTCTGCGAAATTAAATTTCTTCAAAGATTAATGAGACATCATACATAAAAAAAATAATGATAATTAAACTTCTCTCCTAGTTACATTAGATTATGCTTTGATTCAATAATATCTCACAAAATTTAGATTGATACAATAGAAACTTCAAAATAAAAATGTTTATCCATAGTCTAATCCATATAAAATATGGTATGTAGTTTTCTTTAAAAGAGGTGACTTTTGAAACTTAGTGTGAATTTAATTTGATTTTGTCTCAAATTTCTTCTCACTATCATACAGAAATAGAAATTAATTTTTACGTGGAGAGTAAGTTTCAAGTTTTAGATGTTCATATTTTCATTTTCGTAATTAAATTGAAGAGTCTTAATCCCATTAATCCCGTTTGCAGTTTGACACTTCTCAGTAAGGCCCCATTAAATATGAGGTCCCCATGGAAAGAGAAATAAATTTAAGAAAGAGAAAGGACTGTGATATTAGAAACTTCGTTGTCTCGCAACTTCAAATCGTCGTTAAATTTTATGGATAATAAGAAAAAAATTATCTTAAATGACAAAACTATTGAAAACATTTACCACTAATAGTAAAATACACCGTCTATCTGCAATAGACTACTATCTTGACACAGATAATAATAGTCTATCGCGATCTATCACAAATAGATAATAAAATTTTGCTATATTTATAAATATTTTGGTTTCTTTTGCTATATTTTGATAAGCTCCCAAACCTTTTTACCTTATTAACTAAATGATGAATTGTCATATAATTAATTAAAAGTTTGAATCTCTCAACCCCATTGTAAAAAAGAAAAAAAAAAACCTTCAAATATGCATATTGTATAAATGTTAACTAATTTGAAATATTGCTATGGACAATTGACAAAACAACGTAGATAATTGGGACAAAATAAAACGACACTTGCAACATATTAATCACTTAATTGTACTGTTTGCTCAACTATATCATTATTTCCATTTTTTTTAATAAAAAATTGTTTCCAATTATATCATTATTTCCAATTATTTTTAATGACAAGACTGCTAGAAACATTTTCAAATATATAGCAAAGTGTCAGACATCTATTTGTTTTTATTACAGATAGACAGTGATAGATGATAGTAGTTCATCGTGCCTATTATTGATAAACAGTGACATTTTACTATATTTGTAAAGAAGTTGAATCATTTTGTTATATTTGAAAACAACCTTAGTTTGCTACCTTAAATTTTTTATCCTAATATTTAAATGTTAAATATAAAATTATTGGCTAAACTATTTAAAAAGAATAGTCCGAAACTTCCTAATGGAAGAATTAAATCCTCAGAGGAAGCGAGTAATCGCCTTGTCCCAATATTTTTCATTATGGAAAATTTAAAATTCAAAGAACCAGAAACATGGATAAACAATTATATTAAAGTTACAACATATTTTGATAAATAGGAAAAGAGAAGAAATTTAACCTTTGAAGATTTTCTTCCTCTAAAAAAAATTGATTCTCCAAAATGCACGAACAGCCAAAACGATCTTGAAATACAATACACAGAGAGTGCTCTTCGGACACCACCAAGGAAGTCTTCCTTACTACTCTCAAGAAGAATCAAGAGAAGTCGTGGACTCTCTTGGTTTTTGGTGAGGGAATGAGAGGTTGAGAGATAGTTCTTCTTGGGAGAAATCTTTTCACACAAAAAACTACTGTTCCTCTAATGCATAGCTCAACTAGGATAAGTATATCTTACGAATGAAAGGTGGGGTGGGAGTTAAAATCAACTCTCACCAACACATATGTTCTTTTAATTTTATTTAATCAAATTAAATTAAATTAAATTTATTTAAAATATATATTAAATCATATTTAATATATAATTAAATAAAGAAATTAAATATCATATATTAAATTTGATTTGAATCTTATTCAAATAAGATTCTCTCACATAACCTATAGTTTCAATGTGAATCATATTCCTATTAAATTTAACATATAGTTTTTATATGTATCCCATTCACATAATTAATATTTATATCTCACTTAAATATTAATCTCTCTCATAAAATAAAGTATAAATTTTGAATTTTATAAAAAATTAACTTTATATTATAATATATATATACATTATATTAATTGCAACATATACAATTAATTCTCTTCTTAATTTGAACACTTCAAATTAATTCAAAATAACTTATTCTTATTTAAACTCTTAATGAGCTAGCAAGGGATCTTATGAACCTAAAAATTAAAAGCTCCAATGATATGATATTAATTAATTAAACTCTTCAATTAAATTAATCACTAATCATTATTTGTAGGTCACTCCACTAAAGACTTACAACTGCACTCTTCGCACTATAGATATATTTCTATATCCACCGATATAACCAATCAATAGTAAGTCAACCCTTTACAAGTTGCTCGTACCTATAGCTGGATAAATTACCGTTTTACCCCTGTAATTACATATAACTTCTTAAGTACCACGGATCCCTCTAATGAACAAATAATTTATAGTTTAACTATAAACTAACCCTTCTCAAGCAAGTAAGAGGGTAAGGCCTCTTTATTCAAGACCCGAAATCAGCCCTTAAGGGAGCAATTTATCTATTTACCCTAAATATGGGTATTCCATCTTGTGAGAATATGTTCCTAACTCCTATTCAGACAAATCTCTAAAATGGTAGGAATTTTGAGTTGATGATCTGGCCATTCTCACCCATATAGATCAATGGATTGTCCTCATAGACAGAAGTTCATAACTCACTCAAGATTAAGGTCGAGTCACCTATGATCATTTTATGAAATGTTAATTTCTACAATTAATGGCGTTACAAAGATAAATTAAACATCTTGCAATCTGATTTTATACAAACTCTTTACATAAGATACCCCACTCACATGTCTCCACATGAACAATTAATATCAAATCGTTTATAACATTTACAACTCTTGTAACAATTACAAAGTAGGTTGTATATGTAGTGTTACCAAGATAAGGCACCCCACCTTATCCCTATACTACAAACCTTTTAGTTATTACTTAAACATGATACAAACCTTGTATGTTGACCACATATATGTTTAAGTTTACATAAAATCATCATGGATCTTAGTTTATTGGATTAAGTTAATGCAAAAGACAAATAAAACAACTCCTTATTTTATTGAATAAATAAATTGTATTTACAACTTTATAAATTACGAGACTCCAAGAGATTTAGGACACCAGTCCCAATACCTAATACCTTCATACTT